>JAWNOU010000119.1:600000-991587 GCA_035045725.1 Drosophila ezoana | reverse complement strand
ATAAGGTTGACTGATCCTGCGTTCAACAAACCACAGCGAGTGGATCCCTTAATTGGACCGAGCCTTTTCTATGAGCTTTTGTCTGTGGGGCAAATTGTGCTTTTGCCAGGACTACGTCTTCTGCAAAAAACTCGTCTTGGCTGGGTCGTGACCGGTGGGTTTAAGAGACCGCGCAGTACCTCGTTGTTGGCTGCCGGCCTCACTCCTGATAGCGAAGCTAGTCAGTTGGACGTCCGTCTGGATGAGTTGGCTCGGCGGTTTTGGGAAGTTGAAAGCTTGGAAGAGTCAACAGTAAATGCCACCAAAGAAGAGTCGGAATGCGAGCAGCACTTTGCCAATAGCTTCTCCTGCTTACCATCCGGCGAGTATTCAGTGCGGTTGCCTCTGAAGCGCAGTGCAGAGCTTCTAGGAGAGTCTTATGGCCAGGCTTATCGTCGATTTCTCAGTCTTGAGCGAAAATTGGGTCGGAGTTCGCATCTGAAGGAGCAGTATTCGGCATTCATCAAATAGTTTCTGGATCTAAATCACATGGCGCGAGTTAGACCAGAGTTGAGTGGCCGTTGTAAATACTTCCTCCCTCATCATTGCGTCTTGAAGGAAGACTGCACCACAACCAAGTTGTCATGTTGTGTTTGATGGCTCAGCAAATTCTGATTCTGGACATTTTCTTAATGTTGTTTCACATTCTGATTCGCTTCCGCACATATCCTGTTGCTCTGACAGCTGATATTTGCAAAATGTACAGCTGTGTCCGAGTTACTTCGCCTGATAGTGACTTCCAGTGCATCCTGTGGAGGGACTTGCCTCAGAAGGACATCGAAATCATTAAATTGGATACAGTAACATACGGAACCAAATCATCATCATTTCAGTCCGTGCGCGCTATGCACCAGTTGGCCTTTGATGAGCGTGATGCATTTCCAATTGGGTCGGATGCCATCAAGCAGGAGTTTTATGTTAACGGTTTCATATCCGGAGCCAACTCAGTTGCTGAAGCCAGAGAGAAACTCGTCAGACGGCTGGGATATTATCTCGTGGAAACTTCAAGCTTCGAAAGTGATGTTCCAGTCACCAAGAAGTCCTCAATGGTATAGCTTAAGATAGGGAACAGTACTTGAAGTTCGATGATGAAAGCAATGTCACCAAGGCCCTTGGTCTTGTATGGGATCCAGCGATCGACCAGTTGCTACTTTCATTTTATGTTCTAGATTCTACTGTTAAACCCTGCAGGCGTTCAGTTCTGTCTATTGTTGCCCGTTTTTATGATTCGCTTGGACTTTTGGGACCAGTCATAACTAAGGCAAAGGTATTTCTTCAACAGCTTTGTAAGGACAAAGGTCGTGATACGACCTGGAGGGAGCGTCTGGAAGTCGTTCGAGCCTTCACCGTAACTGGAGTCGATTACTGCGGACCCTTCTTCTATAAGTCGGAAGTTCGTACGAGGCCGTCCATCAAGTGCTACGTCAGCGTCTTTATTTGCTTCACCAGCAAGGCAATGCACCTAAAGCTAGTCAGGGACCTATGGACCGATACATTTTTGAATGCCCTAAAGCGATTCATCAATGTCAAATTTGGTCCGACAACGCAACAAACTTCGTTGGATCGAAGAATGAGCTGGTTGATTTGAAACGTTTCTTGCTTAGCGATCCCCACATGGAAGCAGTTCGGCAGTTCTGCCTCGCCGATGACATCGTGTGAAAAATAAAACTGCATATTCTCTTTTATCTTGTTCAGTTGTTCGTTGTTGATCGAGGCGAAGCGAAGAACTTTTCTGAGCCACTTATACTATTAAAACATATAACTCAACAACGGTTTTTGTCGTATTAAAGTTGGTATTCTTTACAGTTTTCAATCTACTCAAACAAGAAACTGCACGTCTAGAGATTAATTCTTTATAGACATTTCAAAATGAGTTTGAAATCTATCGTATAAATTGCCAAAAGCTTGAATCAACGGTTGCCACTCATGTCATTTGACCAGTTACCTGAAGCCGACAAAATAACACATGTTCATCAAACTTTTAACCCACTTTTTTACATCCAAGAGTGGTGGATTTTGAAATTAGCGCACCTAATAAATTTGCACAAAGATTATCAAAAAATTTAAATGGTACACAAAGTGGGCTTTAATGATGAACAAAAAGCTTCCCGGCAAAACCGCTGAAAAATGTGTTTACTAAGTTCTTAAGTACGATTTTGAAAAAAATAGAATTTTTCCCCGTGGAAGCTAGAATACCTCGAAAAATGTGAGGCACGTGCCAAGGATACAGTTTGTCAAGTAATTGTTTGCAAAATGAAAAACATCACAAAAATTCATGTTTGTACCCTGAACCCATTTAAATTGGGTAGAAGGGATATAATGTTTTTGTGCAAAATGTAAATGTATGTAACAGGCAGAAGCATCTCCGACCCCAATAAGGTTATATATTCTTGATCAGAATCAATAGCCGAGTCGATCTAGCCATGTCCGTCTGTCTGTCCGTCCGTCTGTCCGTATGTATGAACGCAAGAATATCAGAGCCTATAAAAGCTAGAGAAATTGAAATTTAGCTGTAGATCCTCCTAGTGCCTACGCAGATCGAGTTTGTTTCCGATATTCGATTACTTACTCCGTTTCCAAGCAATCGATAAAAATCGATATCGACATCCTGTTTTTTTAAGCAAATTGGGTAAATAATTACAGCTAGAGTCACCAAAAACCAGGTCGTCGACAGTTGTCATGGGTCTCGGAGACACAAGCGTCTCTACTGAAGGATCAGCTGTTAGGATTCACATGAAGTCACAAGACTCAGATTATTCAGCAACCTTTGATGCTCTTGTGACTCCAACAATTACCGATAGTCAGCCCAGCTTCGTCATCGATACATCGGACTGGAAAATTCCCTCGAACATAAGGTTGACTGATCCTGCGTTCAACAAACCACAGCGAGTGGATCCCTTAATTGGACCGAGCCTTTTCTATGAGCTTTTGTCTGTGGGGCAAATTGTGCTTTTGCCAGGACTACGTCTTCTGCAAAAAACTCGTCTTGGCTGGGTCGTGACCGGTGGGTTTAAGAGACCGCGCAGTACCTCGTTGTTGGCTGCCGGCCTCACTCCTGATAGCGAAGCTAGTCAGTTGGACGTCCGTCTGGATGAGTTGGCTCGGCGGTTTTGGGAAGTTGAAAGCTTGGAAGAGCCAACAGTAAATGCCACCAAAGAAGAGTCGGAATGCGAGCAGCACTTTGCCAATAGCTTCTCCTGCTTACCATCCGGCGAGTATTCAGTGCGGTTGCCTCTGAAGCGCAGTCAGAGCTTCTAGGAGAGTCTTATCGTTGTCGTCGATTTCTCAGTCTTGAGCGAAAATTGGGTCTGAGTTCGCATCTGAAGGAGCAGTATTCGGCATTCATCAAATAGTTTCTGGATCTAAATCACATGGCGCGAGTTAGACCAGAGTTGAGTGGCCGTTGTAAATACTTCCTCCCTCATCATTGCGTCTTGAAGGAAGACTGCACCACAACCAAGTTTCATGTTGTGTTTGATGGCTCAGCAAATTCTGATTCTGGACATTTTCTTAATGTTGTTTCACATTCTGACTTCCGCCATTCCTGTTGCTCTGACAGCTGATATTTGCAAATGTACAGCTGTGTCCGAGTGACTTCGCCTGATAGTGACTTCCAGTGCATCCTGTGGAGGGACTTGCCTCAGAAGGACATCGAAATCTTTAAATTGGCTACAGTAACATACGGAACCAAATCAGCATCATTTCAGTCCGTGCGCGCAATGCACCAGTTGGCCTTTGATGAGCGTGATGCATTTCCAATTGGGTCGGATGCCATCAAGCAGGAGTTTTATGTTAACGGTTTCATATCCGGAGCCAACTCAGTTGCTGAAGCCAGAGAGAAACTCGTCAGACGGCTGGGATATTGTCTCGTGGAAACTTCAAGCTTCGAAAGTGGTGTTCCAGTCACCAAGAAGTCCTCAATGGTATAGCTTATAAAGATAGGGAACAGTACTTGAAGTTCGATGATGAAAGCGATGTCACCAAGGCCCTTGGTCTTGTATGGGATCCAGCGATCGACCAATTGTTACTTTCATTTTATGTTCTAGATTCTACTGTTAAGCCCTGCAGGCGATCAGTTCTGTCTATTGTTGCCCGTTTTTATGATTCGCTTGGACTTTTGGGACCAGTCATAACTAAGGCAAAGGTATTTCTTCAACAGCTTTCTAAGGACAAAGGTCGTGATACGGCCTGGAGGGAGCGTCTGGAAGTCGTTCGAGCCTTCACCGTAACTGGAGTCGATTACTGCGGACCCTTCTTCTATAAGTCGGAAGTTCGTACGAGGCCGTCCATCAAGTGCTACGTCAGCGTCTTTATTTGCTTTACCAGCAAGGCAATGCACCTAAAGCTAGTCAGGGACCTATGGACCGATACATTTTTGAATGCCCTAAAGCGATTCATCAATGTCAAATTTGGTCCGACAACGCAACAAACTTCGTTGGATCGAAGAATGAGCTGGTTGATTTAAAACGTTTCTTGCTTAGCGATCCCTACATGGAAGCAGTTCGGCAGTTCTGCCTCGCTTTTCTTTTTTCTTGTTCTGTATCAGACGAAGAACTTTTCTGAGCCAACTCAACAACGGTTTTTGTCAAATTGGTCAATCCTCTAAAGTTATTTTACAGAATCTACTCAAACAAGTAACTGCACGTCTAGAGATAAATTCTTTATAGATATTTCAAAATGAGTTTGAAATCTATCGTATAAATTGCCAAAAGCTTGAATCAACGGTTGCCACTCATGTCATTTGACCAGTTTCCTGAAGCCGACAAAAAAACACATGTTCATCAAACTTTTAATCCACTTTTTTACATCCAAGAGTGGTGGATTTTGAAATTAGCGCACCTAATAAATTTGCACAAAGATTATCAAAAAATTTAAATGGTACACAAATTGAGCTTTAATAATGAACAAAAATCTTCCCGCCAAATCGCTGAAAACTGTGTTTACTAAGTTCTTAAGTACGATTTTGAAAAAAATAGAATTTTTCCCCGTGGAAGCTAGCATACCTCGAAAAATGTGAGGCACGTGCCAAGTGATACAGTTTGTCAAGTAATTGTTTGCAAAATGAAAAACATCACAAAAATTCATGTTTGTACCCTGAACCCATTTAAATTGGGTAGAAGGGATATAATGTTTTTGTGCAAAATGTAAATGTATGTAACAGGCAGTAAAATCTCCGACCCCAATAAGGTTATATATTCTTGATCAGAATCAATAGCCGAGTCGATCTAGCCATGTCCGTCTGTCTGTCCGTCCGTCTGTCCGTATGTATGAACGCAAGAATATCAGAACCTATAAAAGCTAGAGAAATTGAAATTTAGCTGTAGATCCTCCTAGTGCCTACGCAGATCGAGTTTGTTTCCGATATTCGATTACTTACTCCGTTTCCAAGCAATCGATAAAAATCGATATCGACATCCTGTTTTTTGAGCAAATTGGGTAAATAATTACAGCTAGAGTCACCAAAAACCAGGTCGTCGACAGTTGTCATGGGTCTTGGAGACACTAGCGTCTCTACTGAAGGATCAGCTGTTAGGATTCACATGAAGTCACAAGACTCAGATTATTCAGCAACCTTTGATGCTCTTGTGACTCCAACAATTACCGATAGTCAGCCCAGCTTCGTCATCGATACATCGGACTGGAAAATTCCCTCGAACATAAGGTTGACTAATCCTGCGTTCAACAAACCACAGCGAGTGGATCCCTTAATTGGACCGAGCCTTTTCAATGAGCTTTTGTCTGTGGGGCAAATTGTGCTTTTGCCAGGACTACGTCTTCTGCAAAAAACTCGTCTTGGCTGGGTCGTGACCGGTGGGTTTAAGAGACCGCGCAGTACCTCGTTGTTGGCTGCCGGCCTCACTCCTGATAGCGAAGCTAGTCAGTTGGACGTCCGTCTGGTTGAGTTGGCTCGGCGGTTTTGGGAAGTTGAAAGCTTGGAAGAGTCAACAGTAAATGCCACCAAAGAAGAGTCGGAATGCGAGCAGCACTTTGCCAATAGCTTCTCCTGCTTACCATCCGGCGAGTATTCAGTGCGGTTGCCTCTGAAGCGCAGTGCAGAGCTTCTAGGAGAGTCTTATGGCCAGGGTTATCGTCGATTTCTCAGTCTTGAGCGAAAATTGGGTCGGAGTTCGCATCTGAAGGAGCAGTATTCGGCATTCATCAAAGAGTTTCTGGATCTAAATCACATGGCGCGAGTTAGACCAGAGTTGAGTGGCCGTTGTAAATACTTCCTCCCTCATCATTGCGTCTTGAAGGAAGACTGCACCACAACCAAGTTGCATGTTGTGTTTGATGGCTCAGCAAATTCTGATTCTGGACATTTTCTTAATGTTGTTTCACATTCTGTGTGTCCGAGTGACTTCGCCTGATAGTGACTATCAGTGCATCCTGTGGAGGGACTTGCCTCAGAAGGACATCGAAATCTTTAAATTGGATACAGTAACATACGGAACCAAATCAGCATCATTTCAGTCCGTGCGCGCAATGCACCAGTTGGCCTTTGATGAGCGTGATGCATTTCCAATTGGGTCGGATGCCATCAAGCAGGAGTTTTATGTTGACGATTTCATATCCGGAGCCTACTCGGTTGCTGAAGCCAGAGAGAAACTCGTCAGACGGCTGGGATATTGTCTCGTGGAAACTTCAAGCTTCGAAAGTGGTGTTCCAGTCACCAAGAAGTCCTCAATGGTATAGCTTATAAAGATAGGGAACAGTAATTGAAGTTCGATGATGAAAGCGATGTCAGCAAGGACCTTTGTCTTGTATGGGATCCAGCGATCGACCAGTTGCTACTTTCATTTTATGTTCTAGATTCTTCTGTTAAGCCCTGCAGGCGTTCAGTTCTGTCTATTGTTGCCCGTTTTTATGATTCGCTTGGTCTTTTGGGACCAGTCACAACTAAGGCAAAGGTATTTTTTCAACAGCTTTGTAAGGACAAACGTCTGGAAGTCGTTCGAGCCTTCACCGTAACTGGAGTCGATTACTGCGGACCCTTCTTCTATAAGTCGGAAGTTCGTACCAGGCCGTCCATCAAGTGCTACGTCAGCGTCTTTATTTGCTTTACCAGCAAGGCAATGCACCTAAAGCTAGTCAGGGACCTATGGACCGATACATTTTTGAATGCCCTAAAGCGATTTATCAATGTCAAATTTGGTCCGACAACGCAACAAACTTCGTTGGATCGAAGAATGAGCTGGTTGATTTAAAACGTTTCTTGCTTAGCGATCCCTACATGGAAGCAGTTCGGCAGTTCTGCCTCGCTTTTCTTTTTTCTTTTCTGACTTTTCTGAGCCAACTCAACAACGGTTTTTGTCAAATTGGTCAATCCTCTAAAGTTATTTTACAGAATCTACTCAAACAAGTAACTGCACGTCTAGAGATAAATTCTTTATATATATTTCAAAATGAGTTTGAAATCTATCGTATAAATTGCCAAAAGCTTAAATCAACGGTTGCCACTCATGTCATTTGACCAGTTTCCTGAAGCCGACAAAAAAACACATGTTCATCAAACTTTTAATCCACTTTTTTACATCCAAGAGTGGTGGATTTTGAAATTAGCGCACCTAATAAATTTGCACAAAGATTATCAAAAAATTTAAATGGTACACAAATTGAGCTTTAATAATGAACAAAAATCTTCCCGCCAAATCGCTGAAAACTGTGTTTACTAAATTCTTAAGTACGATTTTGAAAAAAATAGAATTTTTCCCCGTGGAAGCTAGCATACCTCGAAAAATTTGAGGCACGTGCCAAGTGATACAGTTTGTCAAGTAATTGTTTGCAAAATGAAAAACATCACAAAAATTCATGTTTGTACCCTAAACCCATTTAAATTGGGTAGAAGGGATATAATGTTTTTGTGCAAAATGTAAATGTATGTAACAGGCAGTAAAATCTCCGACCCCAATAAGGTTATATATTCTTGATCAGAATCAATAGCCGAGTCGATCTAGCCATGTCCGTCTGTCTGTCCGTCCGTCTGTCCGTATGTATGAACGCAAGAATATCAGAACCTATAAAAGCTAGAGAAATTGAAATTTAGCTGTAGATCCTCCTAGTGCCTACGCAGATCGAGTTTGTTTCCGATATTCGATTACTTACTCCGTTTCCAAGCAATCGATAAAAATCGATATCGACATCCTGTTTTTTTAAGCAAATTGGGTAAATAATTACAGCTAGAGTCACCAAAAACCAGGTCGTCGACAGTTGTCATGGGTCTTGGAGACACCAGCGTCTCTACTGAAGGATCAGCTGTTAGGATTCACATGAAGTCACAAGACTCAGATTATTCAGCAACCTTTGATGCTCTTGTGACTCCAACAATTACCGATAGTCAGCCCAGCTTCGTCATCGATACATCGGACTGGAAAATTCCCTCGAACATAAGGTTGGCTGATCCTGCGTTCAACAAACCACAGCGAGTGGATCCCTTAATTGGACCGAGCCTTTTCTATGAGATTTTGTCAGTGTGGCAAATTGTGCTTTTGCCAGGACTACGTCTTCTGCAAAAAACTCGTCTTGGCTGGGTCGTGACCGGTGGGTTTAAGAGACCGCGCAGTACCTCGTTGTTGGCTGCCGTCCTCACTCCTGATAGCGAAGCTAGTCAGTTGGACGTCCGTCTGGATGAGTTGGCTCGGCGGTTTTGGGAAGTTGAAAGCTTGGAAGAGCCAACAGTAAATGCCACCAAAGAAGAGTCGGAATGCGAGCAGCACTTTGCCAATAGCTTCTCCTGCTTACCATCCGGCGAGTATTCAGTGCGGTTGCCTCTGAAGCGCAGTCAGAGCTTCTAGGAGAGTCTTATCGCATCTGAAGGAGCAGTATTCGGCATTCATCAAATAGTTTCTGGATCTAAATCACATGGCGCGAGTTAGACCAGAGTTGAGTGGCCGTTGTAAATACTTCCTCCCTCATCATTGCGTCTTGAAGGAAGACTGCACCACAACCAAGTTTCATGTTGTGTTTGATGGCTCAGCAAATTCTGATTCTGGACATTTTCTTAATGTTGTTTCACATTCTGATTCGCTTCCGCGCATTTCCTGTTGCTCTGACAGCTGATATTTGCAAAATGTACAGCTGTGTCCGAGTGACTTCGCCTGATAGTTACTTCCAGTGCATCCTGTGGAGGGACTTGCCTCAGAAGGAGATCGAAATTTTTAAATTGGATACAGTAGAATACGGGACCAAATCTGCATCATTTCAGTCCGTGCGCGCAATGCACCAGTTGGCCTTTGATGAGCGTGATGCATTTCCAATTGGGTCGGATGCCCTCAAGCAGGAGTTTTATGTTAACGGGTTCATATCCGGAGCCAACTCAGTTGCTGAAGCCAGAGAGAAACTCGTCAGACGGCTGGGATATTGTCTCGTGGAAACTTCAAGCTTCGAAAGTGGTGTTCCAGTCACCAAGAAGTCCTCAATGGTATAGCTTAAGATAGGGAACAGTACTTGAAGTTCGATGATGAAAGCGATGTCACCAAGGCCCTTGGTCTTGTATGGGATCCAGCGATCGACCAATTGCTACTTTCATTTTATGTTCTAGATTCTACTGTTAAGCCCTGCAGGCGCTCAGTTCTGTCTAATGTTGCCCGTTTTTATGATTCGCTTGGACTTTTGGGACCAGTCATAACTAAGGCAAAGGTATTTCTTCAACAGCTTTGTAAGGACAAAGGTCGTGATACGACCTGGAGGGAGCGTCTGGAAGTCGTTCGAGCCTTCACCGTAACTGGAGTCGATTACTGCGGACCCTTCTTCTATAAGTCGGAAGTTCGTACGAGGCCGTCCATTAAGTGCTACGTCAGCGTCTTTATTTGCTTCACCAGCAAGGCAATACACCTAAAGCTAGTCAGGGACCTATGGACCGTTACATTTTTGAATGCCCTAAAGCGATTCATCAATGTCAAATTTGGTCCGACAACGCAACAAACTTCGTTGGATCGAAGAATGAGCTGGTTGATTTGAAACGTTTCTTGCTTAGCGATCCCCACATGGAAGCAGTTCGGCAGTTCTGCCTCGCCGATGACATCGAGTGAAAAATAAAACTGCATATTCCCTTTTATCTTGTTCAGTTGTTCGTTGTTGATCGAGGCGAAGCGAAGAACTTTTCTGAGCCAACTCAACAACGGATTTTGTCGAAATTGGTCAATCCTCTACTCAAACAAGAAACTGCACGTCTAGAGATTAATTCTTTATAGATATTTCAAAATGAGTTTGAAATCTATCGTATAAATTGCCAAAAGCTTGAATCAACGGTTGCCACTCATGTCATTTGACCAGTTTCCTGAAGCCGACAAAAAAACACATGTTCATCAAACTTTTAATCCACTTTTTTACATCCAAGAGTGGTGGATTTTGAAATTAGCGCACCTAATAAATTTGCACAAAGATTATCAATAAATTTAAATGGTACAAAAATTGAGCTTTAATAATGAACAAAAAGCTTCCCGGAAAAATCGCTGTGTTAATTAAGTTCTTAAGTACGATTTTAAAAAAAATAGAATTTTCCCCCGTGGAAGCTAGAGTTCCTCGAAAAATGTGAGGGGCGTGCCAAGGGATACAGTTTGTCAAGTAATTGTTTGCAAAATGAAAAACATAACAAAAATTCATGTTTGTACCCTGAACCCATTTAAATTGGGTAGAAGGGATATAATGTTTTTGTGCAAAATGTAAATGTATGTAACTGGCAGTAAAATCTCCGACCCCAATAAGGTTATATATTCTTGATCAGAATCAATAGCCGAGTCGATCTAGCCATGTCCGTCTTTCTGTCCGTCAAAAGAGATAGTTCTCAGTTGAGAGTGATTGACGTGTTTTACTTGTGCTCCAAGATTTTTATATATTTTTGCGCTTTAATCCTGCTTTTTATTTTTAAATTTTGCATTTTTGGTGCATTATTTAAAAAGCTTTCATAAATTGTGCAAAGTGTTATCTGTTGTGAGCGTAAGTCTGTTAATTATTGCATTTATAAAACGCGGCGTCAGTTCCGTGTTGTTGTTATTGCCTGTTTTTGATTCTTTTGCTTTGGTGCTCCCCCGTGCATACACTTGTTTGTGCGTGTGTTCGCTGCTGCATATTTCTGCTTGTGCATCGCGCTCTCGCAAATTTTTGCTATTGCTTTTCGCTTCAAACTATTTGTTTGTGTACGATAATTGTTTTTTGAGTGTTTACTTGCTCTATTTTTGTGCACCGTTTTCGTTTTGCTCTGCGCTCTCACAACTTGCATACTCTTGAAACCTTGCACGTTCAAGCAGGCTGATGATTCTGTAATGTAAGTAATGTATAATTCTGTGAGAAATCAATTCTTAAAATTGAATACTGTGGCTAAGCAGCTGTCGAGTAATTTTGACTCGAGTTTTGAGTTGCTTGCCAAATATAAATTCGAGTCTCCAGCCAATCGCCAGTTGGAGCCTCAACTTTTGCAATTGCCCTCTACGTCTGTTCAGACACCTACGCCTTTCTTGTCCATACCTAGCAACTTGGATTTATCTCCAATGTTGTCTTTATCGCCTTCTCCAAGCGATTGCCCAAATAACCCCATTTCATCCCCTATAGTAGTTTCAGTTGAGCCTGTACCTGATACTGTCCCATTTATCCAAACTGCCTCAGCCCCGTCAGCACCTGGCCGCAAAGGTAGACCTACGCGTAATCTTGCCCAGATTGTTAAACACAATCATGGTGCCTCTTTAGCTCCTCCAACTCCTGTATTACCTGCAGCCCCATCAATACCTACTTTAACGGTTGTTGCCCCTCGTAGGCAAGTTTTTGTGTCTCGACTTTCATCGGACACCACTTCTGAGTCATTGGCAGCCTATATTGCTAGCAAATCTTCTGCTAGCGTGTCAATAACCAAATTTAATTTCTCCACCCCTCGTGAAATATCATCATTCAAATTTTGGCCTCCACACATGATTGTTCACGAGTTCAAGCCAAAAAAGCGTAACCAGCCTGTCACCCTTCCAGTCCCTTCAATACAGGGTACCATTTCTGCCCCAAAAAACTAACTTCATCTTCTGACCAAATCTGTATTCATATCAGAATGTCAGAGGTCTTATTTCAAAGCTTAAAATCTTTTCATGGCCAGTACTTCCTTCGACTCGGAATAATAGCTCTTTCAGAAACATGGTTAAATTCAACCAATCAGATTTTGAGGTATTTTCAAATAGTTTTATTTTGCAAGAAATGATCGGCCGACTCGAGGTGGTGGGGTGTTAATTGCCGTTAAAGCCACTCTCCAGTCAGAACTTTTCTGTTTTAGTACGCCTACTGACGCTGAGATTATCTCAGTTAAGTGTCTTTTCCTACACGGAATATCTAATTACATGCTCTTATGTCCCTCCTTCTTCTGATATTCAAGTTTATATGAAACATATTACTTGTATTAATGAAGTTTCTTCACACGTGCGTGATAATGACCTATTTATGGTGTTGGGTGATTTTAATTTGCCGAACATCTCTTGGTCATTATTCACTGCTGAAAATTATCTAGTGCCCTCATCACAGCATGATTTTATAGACTGCATGCTTGATCTTTCGTTGTTTCAAATCAATTCAATTTCTAATCATTTGAATAGAACACTTGACCTTGTATTTGTTAACGACTACCTTATTTCTAATGTGTCTAGGTCCCCTCCTTTATCTCTTCCTGAGGATGTATATCATCCTACTTTAGAGATTACAATGTTCAATTGTAATCGTCTCATTTCGTGCTCATCAGCCAATAAGCCCCGCCGCTGCTTTCGCAAAGGAAATTATTCATTGCTGAATCAGCTTATTTATGCAACCGATTGGTCTGTCTTATATGACTCGGTTGATATAAATACTGCTATTACTTTTTTTATAGCACCCTAAACTCCCTTTTAGATATGAGTATTCCCAAGTCAATTCCTTCGACTACTTCTTCAAAACCACCCTGGTTTACTCCCAGATTGTCACATATTAAAAACTTAAAATCTAAATATTTTAAAAAGTTTAAAAAGTCTGGTTCGTGTACAGACTTGGCTAAATATTCCATAGCCAAGTCGAACTTCTTTCTTTTGAATTCTCAATGCTATGAGAATTATCTAACTCTTGTAAAAGGCAATTTGCCCAAAATCCGAGACAGTTTTACAATTTTGTAAACTTGAAGCGTAAATCTTCAAGTTTGCCAACTTCTTTTTCTTTCGGGATGGATAAAGCTAGTAATGACTCTGATTCTGCTAACCTCTTTGCTAATTTTTTCCAATCAACTTACTCCTCAGTCTGTCCTTATAATAATTCTTACCCTTATACTATTTTTTCCTCTAGTTCTATACCTCCTCCTATTGTTTCACACTCCTCTCTCCTTTTCGCTATAAACTCTTTAAAATCTTCTTACTCTCCTGGGCCTGATAATATTCCTAGTTGTCTACTCAAGGAGTGTAGTTCTTCCCTTCTTTATCCATTGCAAAAGCTTTTTGATCTTTCTCTTGAATCTTCTGTCTTTCCATCTCTTTGGAAAGAATCTTATATCATCATCATCCTCTCCATAAGAAAGGTGGAAAGTCTGATATACAAAATTACAGGGGCATTGCAAAAGTGTCCGCTATTCCTAAATTATTTGAAAAAATAATCACTTCGAATTTGCAGCATTTCTGCAAATCAGTTGTTTCCCCTGTTCAACATGGATTCGTAAAGAATCGGTCAACTACGACCAATCTGCTTGAGTTTACTTCCTTGGTAAACGATGCTTTTCTTTCGAAAATGCAAACTGATGTCATTTATACTGACTTTAGTAAAGCGTTTGACTCTGTGCACCATGACATTTTACTTTTTAAACTTGACCGAATAGGTTTCCCTCCGTCTCTTTTGCTTTAGATTAATTCTTATTTAAAAGGTAGGACCCAAAGAGTAATGCTGAGGCTGACTACCTCTAAACAAGTTCACGTTACTTCTGGTGTTCCACAAGGTAGTCATCTTGGACCTTTACTCTTTACTCTTTTTATAAATGATCTCCCCTCTGTTATGTCACATGCCCGTGTACTCATGTATGCGGATGATGTGAAACTTATTCTATCATACACTAATCCCCTACATCATTCTCGTCTACAAGACGATTTGAACGCTATGCAACTTTGGTGTTCGGCCAATCAATTGCATCTGAATTGTTCAAAGTGTATTGTTCAAAGTTATGACATTTAATCGTACTACACCTTATCTTGTCAGTTATACAATCGACAATACCCCTTTACAACGAATACTAACAGTTAAGGATCTAGGCGTTCTATTTGATTCTAAACTCTGTTTCATTCTTCACATAGATACCATCGTTAATGAGGCAAAAGGTGTACTTGGATTCATTAAACGATGGTCTAAAGAGTTTAACGATCCTTTTATAACGAAACTTCTGTACATCTCTCTTGTTCGCCCTATCCTTGAATACTGCTCTTGCATCTGGTCTCCGCAGTATAACAATAGCCAGGATCGTATTGAATCTGTTCAGAAGCAATTTCTGCTTTTTGCCTTACGAGGTTTAAATTGGGACCCTAATCTTCGGTTGCCATCCTACTCCAGCAGGCTGCTTCTTCTTAACCTTCCGTCGTTAACCAACCGTAGGACAATTCTCGGTGTTGTCCTTCTACATAAGTTGATTATTGGCGATATAGATTCTCCTTTTCTGCTAGGGCGTCTTCAATTCTCTGTTCCGTCTAGACCAACCAGAAATTACCGCCCCTTATTCCTGTCTACGTGCACAACAGACTACGGTATGCACAATCCTTTTCGCGTGCTATGTAAAAATTATAATAGTTTGCATCACGTTTTCTCAACCGAACTTTCTCTACCCCTAATAAAATCGTTGCTTTCAGGATACCTACGGGAAGTCACTGACCATTCCCAGCTATGAGCAGGGGCATAGCTTGCCGGACAGGCTGTAAATTTCCCCCACCGGGTCGGTGATTTCCCATTACTTTTCTCTCTGTCCTATCTACTTAACACTCTATATATCTAGCCTCCATTTCTTTACGTTATTAACATTATTCTTCTTACTTTCTTTTTTCCTATTTATTGTGTTTTATTAATTAATATAACAAACTTAGATTATTTTTAATTTTACTTAAGAACACTTTTTTCCTACTTACACCCTTCTGCTTAGATGTAGGCTCTAATAGCGTCACTGACAAATTTAGCTGTGAAAAGGGGCACAGCTGGCCGGACTGGCAACTAAAACACCTCCATCGGTCGGTGATGCTATTTAGAGAACTATGTTATCTAACTAGGCTTTTAGCATATAATTCTATTATCTATTGTATGTATAATCTACGGAATAATGAGGAAGACACTCGTTTTGTCGACCTTAAATAAATAAAATAAATAAATAAATGTATGAACGCAAGAATATCAGTCCCTATAAAAGCTAGAGAAATAGAAATTTAGCTGTAGATCCTCCTAGTGCCTACGCAGATCGAGTTTGTTTCTGATATTCGATAACTTACTCCGTTTCCAAGCAATCGATAAAAATCGATATCGACATCCTGTTTTTTGAGCAAATTGGGTAAATAATTACAGCTAGAGTCACCAAAAACCAGGTCGTCGACAGTTGTCATGGGTCTCGGACACACAAGCGTCTCTACTGAAGGATCAGCTGTTAGGATTCACATGAAGTCACAAGACTCAGATTATTCAGCAACCTTTGATGCTCTTGTGACTCCAACAATTACCGATAGTCAGCCCAGCTTCGTCATCGATACATCAGACTGGAAAATTCCCTCGAACATAAGGTTGGCTGATCCTGCGTTCAACAAACCACAGGGAGTGGATCCCTTAATTGGAGCGAGCCTTTTATGAGCTTTTGTCTGTGGGGCAAATTGTGCTTTTGCCAGGACTACGTCTTCTGCAAAAAACTCGTCTTGGCTGGGTCGTGACCGGTGGGTTTAAGAGACCGCGCAGTACCTCGTTGTTGGCTGCCGGCCTCACTCCTGATAGCGAAGCTAGTCAGTTGGACGTCCGTCTGGATGAGTTGGCTCGGCGGTTTTGGGAAGTTGAAAGCTTGGAAGAGCCAACAGTAAATGCCACCAAAGAAGAGTCGGAATGCGAGCAGCACTTTGCCAATAGCTTCTCCTGCTTACCATCCGGCGAGTATTCAGTGCGGTTGCCTCTGAAGCGCAGTGCAGAGCTTCTAGGAGAGTCTTATGGCCAGGCTTATCGTCGATTTCTCAGTCTTGAGCGAAAATTGGGTCTGAGTTCGCATCTGAAGGAGCAGTATTCGGCATTCATCAAATAGTTTCTGGATCTAAATCACATGGCGCGAGTTAGACCAGAGTTGAGTGGCCGTTGTAAATACTTCCTCCCTCATCATTGCGTCTTGAAGGAAGACTGCACCACAACCAAGTTGTATGTTGTGTTTGATGGCTCAGCAAATTCTGATTCTGGACATTTTCTTAATGTTGTTTCACATTCTGTGTGTCCGAGTTACTTCGCCTGATAGTGACTTCCAGTGCATCCTGTGGAGGGACTTGCCTGAGAAGGACATCGAAATCATTAAATTGGATACAGTAACATACGGAACCAAATCATCATCATTTCAGTCCGTGCGCGCTATGCACCAGTTGGCCTTTGATGAGCGTGATGCATTTCCAATTGGGTCGGATGCCATCAAGCAGGAGTTTTATGTTAACGGTTTCATATCCGGAGCCAACTCAGTTGCTGAAGCCAGAGAGAAACTCGTCAGACGGCTGGGATATTATCTCGTGGAAACTTCAAGCTTCGAAAGTGATGTTCCAGTCACCAAGAAGTCCTCAATGGTATAGCTTAAGATAGGGAACAGTACTTGAAGTTCGATGATGAAAGCAATGTCACCAAGGCCCTTGGTCTTGTATGGGATCCAGCGATCGACCAATTGCTACTTTCATTTTATGTTCTAGATTCTACTGTTAAACCCTGCAGGCGTTCAGTTCTGTCTATTGTTGCCCGTTTTTATGATTCGCTTGGTCTTTTGGGACCAGTCATAACTAAGGCAAAGGTATTTCTTCAACAGCTTTCTAAGGACAAAGGTCGTGATACGGCCTGGAGGGAGCGTCTGGAAGTCGTTCGAGCCTTTACCGTAACTGGAGTCGATTACTGCGGACCCTTCTTCTATAAGTCGGAAGTTCGTACGAGGCCGTCCATCAAGTGCTACGTCAGCGTCTTTATTTGCTTTACCAGCAAGGCAATGCACCTAAAGCTAGTCAGGGACCTATGGACCGATACATTTTTGAATGCCCTAAAGCGATTCATCAATGTCAAATTTGGTCCGACAACGCAACAAACTTCGTTGGATCGAAGAATGAGCTGGTTGATTTAAAACGTTTCTTGCTTAGCGATCCCTACATGAAAGCAGTTCGGCAGTTCTGCCTCGCTTTTCTTTTTTCTTTTCTGACTTTTCTGAGCCAACTCAACAACGGTTTTTGTCAAATTGGTCAATCCTCTAAAGTTATTTTACAGAATCTACTCAAACAAGTAACTGCACGTCTAGAGATAAATTCTTTATAGATATTTCAAAATGAGTTTGAAATCTATCGTATAAATTGCCAAAAGCTTGAATCAACGGTTGCCACTCATGTCATTTGACCAGTTTCCTGAAGCCGACAAAAAAACACATGTTCATCAAACTTTTAATCCACTTTTTTACATCCAAGAGTGGTGGATTTTGAAATTAGCGCACCTAATAAATTTGCACAAAGATTATCAAAAAATTTAAATGGTACACAAATTGAGCTTTAATAATGAACAAAAATCTTCCCGCCAAATCGCTGAAAACTGTGTTTACTAAGTTCTTAAGTACGATTTTGAAAAAAATAGAATTTTTCCCCGTGGAAGCTAGCATACCTCGAAAAATGTGAGGCACGTGCCAAGTGATACAGTTTGTCAAGTAATTGTTTGCAAAATGAAAAACATCACAAAAATTCATGTTTGTACCCTGAACCCATTTAAATTGGGTAGAAGGGATATAATGTTTTTGTGCAAAATGTAAATGTATGTAACAGGCAGTAAAATCTCCGACCCCAATAAGGTTATATATTCTTGATCAGAATCAATAGCCGAGTCGATCTAGCCATGTCCGTCTGTCTGTCCGTCCGTCTGTCCGTATGTATGAACGCAAGAATATCAGAGCCTATAAAAGCTAGAGAAATTGAAATTTAGCTGTAGATCCTCCTAGTGCCTACGCAGATCGAGTTTGTTTCCGATATTCGATTACTTACTCCGTTTCCAAGCAATCGATAAAAATCGATATCGACATCCTGTTTTTTGAGCAAATTGGGTAAATAATTACAGCTAGAGTCACCAAAAACCAGGTCGTCGACAGTTGTCATGGGTCTCGGAGACACAAGCGTCTCTACTGAAGGATCAGCTGTTAGGATTCACATGAAGTCACAAGACTCAGATTATTCAGCAACCTTTGATGCTCTTGTGACTCCAACAATTACCGATAGTCAGCCCAGCTTCGTCATCGATACATCGGACTGGAAAATTCCCTCGAACATAAGGTTGGCTGATCCTGCGTTCAACAAACCACAGCGAGTTGATCCCTTAATTGGACCGAGCCTTTTCTATGAGCTTTTGTCTGTGGGGCAAATTGTGCTTTTGCCAGGACTACGTCTTCTGCAAAAAACTCGTCTTGGCTGGGTCGTGACCGGTGGGTTTAAGAGACCGCGCAGTACCTCGTTGTTGGCTGCCGGCCTCACTCCTGATAGCGAAGCTAGTCAGTTGGACGTCCGTCTGGATGAGTTGGCTCGGCGGTTTTGGGAAGTTGAAAGCTTGGAAGAGCCAACAGTAAATGCCACCAAAGAAGAGTCGGAATGCGAGCAGCACTTTGCCAATAGCTTCTCCTGCTTACCATCCGGCGAGTATTCAGTGCGGTTGCCTCTGAAGCGCAGTCAGAGCTTCTAGGAGAGTCTTATGGCCAGGCTTATCGTCGATTTCTCAGTCTTGAGCGAAAATTGGGTCTGAGTTCGCATCTGAAGGAGCAGTATTCGGCATTCATCAAATAGTTTCTGGATCTAAATCACATGGCGCGAGTTAGACCAGAGTTGAGTGGCCGTTGTAAATACTTCCTCCCTCATCATTGCGTCTTGAAGGAAGACTGCACCACAACCAAGTTGTATGTTGTGTTTGATGGCTCAGCAAATTCTGATTCTGGACATTTTCTTAATGTTGTTTCACATTCTGTTCCTTCCGCCTCCTGTTGCTCTGACAGTGATATTTGCAAAATGTACGCTGTGTCCGAGTTACTTCGCCTGATAGTGACTTCCAGTGCATCCTGTGGAGGGACTTGCCTGAGAAGGACATCGAAATCATTAAATTGGATACAGTAACATACGGAACCAAATCATCATCATTTCAGTCCGTGCGCGCTATGCACCAGTTGGCCTTTGATGAGCGTGATGCATTTCCAATTGGGTCGGATGCCATCAAGCAGGAGTTTTATGTTAACGGTTTCATATCCGGAGCCAACTCAGTTGCTGAAGCCAGAGAGAAACTCGTCAGACGGCTGGGATATTATCTCGTGGAAACTTCAAGCTTCGAAAGTGATGTTCCAGTCACCAAGAAGTCCTCAATGGTATAGCTTAAGATAGGGAACAGTACTTGAAGTTCGATGATGAAAGCAATGTCACCAAGGCCCTTGGTCTTGTATGGGATCCAGCGATCGACCAGTTGCTACTTTCATTTTATGTTCTAGATTCTACTGTTAAACCCTGCAGGCGTTCAGTTCTGTCTATTGTTGCCCGTTTTTATGATTCGCTTGGACTTTTGGGACCAGTCATAACTAAGGCAAAGGTATTTCTTCAACAGCTTTGTAAGGACAAAGGTCGTGATACGACCTGGAGGGAGCGTCTGGAAGTCGTTCGAGCCTTTACCGTAACTGGAGTCGATTACTGCGGACCCTTCTTCTATAAGTCGGAAGTTCGTACGAGGCCGTCCATCAAGTGCTACGTCAGCGTCTTTATTTGCTTTACCAGCAAGGCAATGCACCTAAAGCTAGTCAGGGACCTATGGACCGATACATTTTTGAATGCCCTAAAGCGATTCATCAATGTCAAATTTGGTCCGACAACGCAACAAACTTCGTTGGATCGAAGAATGAGCTGGTTGATTTAAAACGTTTCTTGCTTAGCGATCCCTACATGAAAGCAGTTCGGCAGTTCTGCCTCGCTTTTCTTTTTTCTTTTCTGACTTTTCTGAGCCAACTCAACAACGGTTTTTGTCAAATTGGTCAATCCTCTAAAGTTATTTTACAGAATCTACTCAAACAAGTAACTGCACGTCTAGAGATAAATTCTTTATAGATATTTCAAAATGAGTTTGAAATCTATCGTATAAATTGCCAAAAGCTTGAATCAACGGTTGCCACTCATGTCATTTGACCAGTTTCCTGAAGCCGACAAAAAAACACATGTTCATCAAACTTTTAATCCACTTTTTTACATCCAAGAGTGGTGGATTTTGAAATTAGCGCACCTAATAAATTTGCACAAAGATTATCAATAAATTTAAATGGTACACAAATTGAGCTTTAATAATGAACAAAAATCTTCCCGGAAAAATCGCTGAAAAATGTGTTAATTAAGTTCTTAAGTACGATTTTGAAAAAAATAGAATTTTTCCCCGTGGAAGCTAGCATACCTCGAAAAATGTGAGGCACGTGCCAAGGGATACAGTTTGTCAAGTAATTGTTTGCAAAATGAAAAACATCACAAAAATTCATGTTTGTACCCTGAACCCATTTAAATTGGGTAGAAGGGATATAATGTTTTTGTGCAAAATGTAAATGTATGTAACAGGCAGTAAAATCTCCGACCCCAATAAGGTTATATATTCTTGATCAGAATCAATAGCCGAGTCGATCTAGCCATGTCCGTCTGTCTGTCCGTCCGTCTGTCCGTATGTATGAACGCAAGAATATCAGAGCCTATAAAAGCTAGAGAAATTGAAATTTAGCTGTAGATCCTCCTAGTGCCTACGCAGATCGAGTTTGTTTCCGATATTCGATTACTTACTCCGTTTCCAAGCAATCGATAAAAATCGATATCGACATCCTGTTTTTTGAGCAAATTGGGTAAATAATTACAGCTAGAGTCACCAAAAACCAGGTCGTCGACAGTTGTCATGGGTCTCGGAGACACAAGCGTCTCTACTGAAGGATCAGCTGTTAGGATTCACATGAAGTCACAAGACTCAGATTATTCAGCAACCTTTGATGCTCTTGTGACTCCAACAATTACCGATAGTCAGCCCAGCTTCGTCATCGATACATCGGACTGGAAAATTCCCTCGAACATAAGGTTGACTGATCCTGCGTTCAACAAACCACAGCGAGTGGATCCCTTAATTGGACCGAGCCTTTTCTATGAGCTTTTGTCTGTGGGGCAAATTGTGCTTTTGCCAGGACTACGTCTTCTGCAAAAAACTCGTCTTGGCTGGGTCGTGACCGGTGGGTTTAAGAGACCGCGCAGTACCTCGTTGTTGGCTGCCGGCCTCACTCCTGATAGCGAAGCTAGTCAGTTGGACGTCCGTCTGGATGAGTTGGCTCGGCGGTTTTGGGAAGTTGAAAGCTTGGAAGAGCCAACAGTAAATGCCACCAAAGAAGAGTCGGAATGCGAGCAGCACTTTGCCAATAGCTTCTCCTGCTTACCATCCGGCGAGTATTCAGTGCGGTTGCCTCTGAAGCGCAGTCAGAGCTTCTAGGAGAGTCTTATGGCCAGGCTTATCGTCGATTTCTCAGTCTTGAGCGAAAATTGGGTCGGAGTTCGCATCTGAAGGAGCAGTATTCGGCATTCATCAAAGAGTTTCTGGATCTAAATCACATGGCGCGAGTTAGACCAGAGTTGAGTGGCCGTTGTAAATACTTCCTCCCTCATCATTGCGTCTTGAAGGAAGACTGCACCACAACCAAGTTTCATGTTGTGTTTGATGGCTCAGCAAATTCTGATTCTGGACATTTTCTTAATGTTGTTTCAGATTCTGATTCGCTTCCGCACATATCCTATTGCTCTGACAGCTGATATTTGCAAAATGTACAGCTGTGTCCGAGTGACTTCGCCTGATAGTTACTTCCAGTGCATCCTGTGGAGGGACTCGCCTCAGAAGGAGATCGAAATCTTTAAATTGGATACAGTAACATACGGGACCAAATCTGCATCATTTCAGTCCGTGCGCGCAATGCACCAGTTGGCCTTTGATGAGCGTGATGCATTTCCAATTGGGTCGGATGCCATCAAGCAGGAGTTTTATGTTAACGGTTTCATATCCGGAGCCAACTCAGTTGCTGAAGCCAGAGAGAAACTCGTCAGACGGCTGGGATATTGTCTCGTGGAAACTTCAAGCTTCGAAAGTGGTGTTCCAGTCACCAAGAAGTCCTCAATGGTATAGCTTAAGATAGGGAACAGTACTTGAAGTTCGATGATGAAAGCGATGTCACCAAGGCCCTTAGTCTTGTATGGGATCCAGCGATCGACCAGTTGCTACTTTCATTTTATGTTCTAGATTCTACTGTTAAGCCCTGCAGGCGTTCAGTTCTGTCTAATGTTGCCCGTTTTTATGATTCGCTTGGACTTTTGGGACCAGTCATAACTAAGGCAAAGGTATTTCTTCAACAGCTTTGTAAGGACAAAGGTCGTGATACGACCTGGAGGGAGCGTCTGGAAGTCGTTCGAGCCTTCACCGTAACTGGAGTCGATTACTGCGGACCCTTCTTCTATAAGTCGGAAGTTCGTACGAGGCCGTCTATCAAGTGCTACGTCAGCGTCTTTATTTGCTTTACCAGCAAGGCAATGCACCTAAAGCTAGTCAGGGACCTATGGACCGATACATTTTTGAATGCCCTAAAGCGATTCATCAATGTCAAATTTGGTCCGACAACGCAACAAACTTCGTTGGATCGAAGAATGAGCTGGTTGATTTAAAACGTTTCTTGCTTAGCGATCCCTACATGAAAGCAGTTCGGCAGTTCTGCCTCGCTTTTCTTTTTTCTTTTCTGACTTTTCTGAGCCAACTCAACAACGGTTTTTGTCAAATTGGTCAATCCTCTAAAGTTATTTTACAGAATCTACTCAAACAAGTAACTGCACGTCTAGAGATAAATTCTTTATAGATATTTCAAAATGAGTTTGAAATCTATCGTATAAATTGCCAAAAGCTTGAATTAACGGTTGCCACTCATGTCATTCGACCAGTTTCCTGAAGCCGACAAAAAAACACATGTTCATCAAACTTTTAATCCACTTTTTTACATCCAAGAGTGGTGGATTTTGAAATTAGCGCACCTAATAAATTTGCACAAAGATTACCAAAAAATTTAAATGGTACACAAATTAAGCTTTAATAATGAACAAAAAGCTTCCCGTCAAATCGCTGAAAACTGTGTTAACTAAGTTCTTAAGTACGATTTTGAAAAAAATTGAATTTTTCCCCGTGGTAGCTAGCATTCCTCGAAAAATGTGAGGCACGTGCCAAGGGATACAGTTTGTCAAGTAATTGTTTGCAAAATGAAAAACATCACAAAAATTCATGTTTGTACCCTGAACCCATTTAAATTGGGTAGAAGGGATATAATGTTTTTGTGCAAAATGTAAATGTATGTAACAGGCAGTAAAATCTCCGACCCCAATAAGGTTATATATTCTTGATCAGAATCAATAGCCGAGTCGATCTAGCCATGTCCGTCTGTCTGTCCGTCCGTCTGTCCGTATGTATGAACGCAAGAATATCAGTCCCTATAAAAGCTAGAGAAATAGAAATTTAGCTGTAGATCCTTCTAGTGCCTACGCAGATCGAGCTTGTTTCCGATATTCGATAACTTACTCCGTTTCCAAGCAATCGATAAAAATCGATATCGACATCCTGTTTTTTGAGCAAATTGGGTAAATAATTACAGCTAGAGTCACCAAAAACCAGGTCGTCGACAGTTGTCATGGGTCTCGGAGACACAAGCGTCTCTACTGAAGGATCAGCTGTTAGGATTCACATGAAGTCACAAGACTCAGATTATTCAGCAACCTTTGATGCTCTTGTGACTCCAACAATTACCGATAGTCAGCCCAGCTTCGTCATCGATACATCGGACTGGAAAATTCCCTCGAACATAAGGTTGGCTGATCCTGCGTTCAACAAACCACAGCAAGTGGATCCCTTAATTGGACCGAGCCTTTTCTATGAGCTTTTGTCTGTGGGGCAAATTGTGCTTTTGACAGGACTACGTCTTCTGCAAAAAACTCGTCTTGGCTGGGTCGTGACCGGTGGGTTTAAGAGATCGCGCAGTACCTCGTTGTTGGCTGCCGGCCTCACTCCTGATAGCGAAGCTAGTCAGTTGGACGTCCGTCTGGATGAGTTGGCTCGGCGGTTTTGGGAAGTTGAAAGCTTGGAAGAGCCAACAGTAAATGCCACCAAAGAAGAGTCGGAATGCGAGCAGCACTTTGCCAATAACTTCTCCTGCTTACCATCCGGCGAGTATTCAGTGCGGTTGCCTCTGAAGCGCAGTCAGAGCTTCTAGGAGAGTCTTATGGCCAGGCTTATCTTCGATTTCTCAGTCTTGAGCGAAAATTGGGTCGGAGCTCGCATCTGAAGGAGCAGTATTCGGCATTCATCAAAGAGTTTCTGGATCTAAATCACATGGCGCGAGTTAGACCAGAGTTGAGTGGCCGTTGTAAATACTTTCTCCCTCATCATTGCGTCTTGAAGGAAGACTGCACCACAACCAAGTTTCATGTTGTGTTTGATGGCTCAGCTGATTCTGGACATTTTCTTAATGTTGTTTCACATTCTGATTCGCTTCCGCACATATCCTGTTGCTCTGACAGCTGATATTTGCAAAATGTACAGCTGTGTCCGAGTGACTTCGCCTGATAGTTACTTCCAGTGCATCCTGTGGAGGGACTCGCCTCAGAAGGACATTGAAATCTTTAAACTGGATACAGTAACATACGGGACCAAATCAGCATCATTTCAGTCCGTGCGCGCAAAGCACCAGTTGGCCTTTGATGAGCGTGATGCATTTCCAATTGGGTCGGATGCCCTCAAGCAGGAGTTTTATGTTAACGGTTTCATATCCGGAGCCAACTCAGTTGCTGAAGCCAGAGAGAAACTCGTCAGACGGCTGGGATATTGTCTCGTGGAAACTTCAAGCTTCGAAAGTGGTGTTCCAGTCACCAAGAAGTCCTCAATGGTATAGCTTAAGATAGGGAACAGTACTTGAAGTTCGATGATGAAAGCGATGTCACCAAGGCCCTTAGTCTTGTATGGGATCCAGCGATCGACCAGTTGCTACTTTCATTTTATGTTCTAGATTCTACTGTTAAGCCCTGCAGGCGTTCAGTTCTGTCTAATGTTGCCCGTTTTTATGATTCGCTTGGACTTTTGGGACCAGTCATAACTAAGGCAAAGGTATTTCTTCAACAGCTTTGTAAGGACAAAGGTCGTGATACGACCTGGAGGGAGCGTCTGGAAGTCGTTCGAGCCTTCACCGTAACTGGAGTCGATTACTGCGGACCCTTCTTCTATAAGTCGGAAGTTCGTACGAGGCCGTCTATCAAGTGCTACGTCAGCGTCTTTATTTGCTTTACCAGCAAGGCAATGCACCTAAAGCTAGTCAGGGACCTATGGACCGATACATTTTTGAATGCCCTAAAGCGATTCATCAATGTCAAATTTGGTCCGACAACGCAACAAACTTCGTTGGATCGAAGAATGAGCTGGTTGATTTAAAACGTTTCTTGCTTAGCGATCCCTACATGAAAGCAGTTCGGCAGTTCTGCCTCGCTTTTCTTTTTTCTTTTCTGACTTTTCTGAGCCAACTCAACAACGGTTTTTGTCAAATTGGTCAATCCTCTAAAGTTATTTTACAGAATCTACTCAAACAAGTAACTGCACGTCTAGAGATAAATTCTTTATAGATATTTCAAAATGAGTTTGAAATCTATCGTATAAATTGCCAAGAGCTTGAATCAACGGTTGCCACTCATGTCATTTGACCAGTTTCCTGAAGCCGACAAAAAAACACATGTTCATCAAACTTTTAATCCACTTTTTTACATCCAAGAGTGGTGGATTTTGAAATTAGCGCACCTAATAAATTTGCACAAAGATTATCAAAAAATTTAAATGGTACACAAATTGAGCTTTAATAATGAACAAAAATCTTCCCGCCAAATCGCTGAAAACTTTGTTTACTAAGTTCTTAAGTACGATTTTGAAAAAAATAGAATTTTTCCCCGTGGAAGCTAGCATACCTCGAAAAATGTGAGGCACGTGCCAAGTGATACAGTTTGTCAAGTAATTGTTTGCAAAATGAAAAACATCACAAAAATTCATGTTTGTACCCTGAACCCATTTAAATTGGGTAGAAGGGATATAATGTTTGGGTGCAAAATGTAAATGTATGTAACAGGCAGTAAAATCTCCGACCCCAATAAGGTTATATATTCTTGATCAGAATCAATAGCCGAGTCGATCAAGCCATGTCCGTCTGTCTGTCCGTCCGTCTGTCCGTATGTATGAACGCAAGAATATCAGAGCCTATAAAAGCTAGAGAAATTGAAATTTAGCTGTAGATCCTCCTAGTGCCTACGCAGATCGAGTTTGTTTCCGATATTCGATTACTTACTCCGTTTCCAAGCAATCGATAACAATCGATATCGACATCCTGTTTTTTGAGCAAATTGGGTAAATAATTACAGCTAGAGTCACCAAAATCCAGGTCGTCGACAGTTGTCATGGGTATCGGACACACAAGCGTCTCTACTGAAGGATCAGCTGTTAGGATTCACATGAAGTCACAAGACTCAGATTATTCAGCAACCTTTGATGCTCTTGTGATCCAACAATTACCGATAGTCAGCCCAGCTTCGTCATCGATACATCGGACTGGAAAATTCCCTCGAACATAAGGTTGGCTGATCCTGCGTTCAACAAACCACAGCAAGTGGATCCCTTAATTGGACCGAGCCTTTTCTATGAGCTTTTGTCTGTGGCAAATTGTGCTTTTGCCAGGACTACGTCTTCTGCAAAAAACTCGTCTTGGCTGGGTCGTGACCGGTGGGTTTAAGAGACCGCGCAGTACCTCGTTGTTGGCTGCCGGCCTCACTCCTGAAGCGAAGCTAGTGAGTTGGACGTCCGTCTGGATGAGTTGGCTCGGCGGTTTTGGGAAGTTGAAAGCTTGGAAGAGCCAACAGTAAATGCCACCAAAGAAGAGTCGGAATGCGAGCAGCACTTTGCCAATAGCTTCTCCTGCTTACCATCCGGCGAGTATTCAGTGCGGTTGCCTCTGAAGCGCAGTGCAGAGCTTCTAGGAGAGTCTTATGGCCAGGCTTATCGTCGATTTCTCAGTCTTGAGCGAAAATTGGGTCTGAGTTCGCATCTGAAGGAGCAGTATTCGGCATTCATCAAATAGTTTCTGGATCTAAATCACATGGCGCGAGTTAGACCAGAGTTGAGTGGCCGTTGTAAATACTTCCTCCCTCATCATTGCGTCTTGAAGGAAGACTGCACCACAACCAAGTTGCATGTTGTGTTTGATGGCTCAGCTGATTCTGGACATTTTCCTAATGTTGTTTCACATTCTGATTCGCTTCCGCACACATCCTGTTGCTCTGACAGCTGATATTTGCAAAATGTACCGCTGTGTCCGAGTGACTTCGCCTGATAGTTACTTACAGTGCATCCTGTGGAGGGACTCGCCTCAGAAGGACATTGAAATCTTTAAATTGGATACAGTAACATACGGGACCAAATCAGCATCATTTCAGTCCGTGCGCGCAAAGCACCAGTTGGCCTTTGATGAGCGTGATGCATTTCCGATTGGGTCGGATGCCATCAAGCAGGAATTTTATGTTGACGATTTCATATCCGGAGCCAACTCAGTTGCTGAAGCCAGAGAGAAACTCGTCAGACGGCTGGGATATTGTCTCGTGGAAACTTCAAGCTTCGAAAGTGGTGTTCCAGTCACCAAGAAGTCCTCAATGGTATAGCTTATAAAGATAGGGATCAGTACTTGAAGTTCGATGATGAAAGCAATGTCACCAAGGCCCTTGGTCTTGTATGGGATCCAACGATCGACCAGTTGCTACTCTCATTTTATGTTCTAGATTCTACTGTTAAACCCTGCAGGCGTTCAGTTCTGTCTATTGTTGCCCGTTTTTATTATCCGCTTGGACTTTTGGGACCAGTCATAACTAATGCAAAGGTATTTCTTCAACAGCTTTGTAAGGACAAAGGTCGTGATACGACCTGGAGGGAGCGTCTGGAAGTCGTTCGAGCCTTCACCGTAACTGGAGTCGATTACTGCGGACCCTTCTTCTATGAGTCGGTAGTTCGTACGAGGCCGTCCATCAAGTGCTACGTCAGCGTCTTTATTTGCTTCACCAGCAAGGCAATGCACCTAAAGCTAGTCAGGGACCTATGGACCGATACATTTTTGAATGCCCTAAAGCGATTCATCAATGTCAAATTTGGTCCGACAACGCAACAAACTTCGTTGGATCGAAGAATGAGCTGGTTGATTTGAAACGTTTCTTGCTTAGCGATCCCCACATAGAAGCAGTTCGGCAGTTCTACATTGCCTATGACATCGAGTGAAAAATAAAATTGCATATTCCCTTTTTATCTTGTTCAGTTGTTCGTTGTTGATCGAGGCGAAGCAAAAAACTTTTCTGAGCCACAGCCAAATAACTTTGTAATTTATATAAATTTGCCGACTAAACTGAATTATAACGTGTTGTTGCCAAAAATTTACTTATTTCTTGGCTTAGGTTCTAAACAGTTGCTAAAAAACATTAGTAACTCAACAACGTTTTTTGTCGAAATTGGTCAATCCTCTAAAGTTATGTTATTTTACAGAATCAACTCAAACAAGAAACTGCACGTCTAGAGATAAATTCTTTATAGATATTTCAAAATGAGTTTGAAATCTATCGTAAAAAAGTGCCAAAAGCTTGAATCAACGGTTGCCACTCATGTCATTTGACCAGTTTCCTGAAGCCGACAAAAAAACACATGTTCATCAAACTTTTAATCCACTTTTGTACATCCAAGAGTGGTAGATTTTGAAATTAGCGCACCTAATAAATTTGCACAAAGATTATCAAAAAATTTAAATGGTACACAAATTGAGCTTTAATAATGAACAAAAGGCTTCCCGACAAAATCGCTGAAAACTGTGTTAATTAAGTTCTTAAGATCGATATTGAAAAAAATTGAATTTTTCCCCGTGGAAGCTAGAATTCCTCGAAAAATGTGCGGCACGTGCCAAGGGATACAGTTTGTCAAGTAATTGATTGCAAAATGAAAAATATCACAAAAATTCATGTTTGTACCCTGAACCCATTTAAATTGGGTAGAAGGGATATAATGTTTTTGTGCAAAATGGAAATGTATGCAAGAGGCAGAGGCATCTCCGACCCCAATAAGGTTATATATTCTTGATCAGAATCAATAGCCGAGTTGATCTAGCCATGTCCGTCTGTCTGTCCGTCCGTCTGTCCGTATGTATGAACGCAAGAATATCAGTCCCTATAAAAGCTAGAGAAATAGAAATTTAGCTGTAGGTCCTCCTAGTGCCTACGCAGATCAAGTTTGTTTCCGATATTCGATAACTTACTCCGTTTCCAAGCAATCGATAAAAATGATATCGACATACTGTTTTTTGGGCAAATTGGGTAAATAATAACAGCTAGAGTCACCAAACTTGATGTGCTGAATATTCTAGAATATTATTTATATATCAAGTATCTTTTATTTTATACCTATCGCCACCTCCCCGCTACCACCGCCGAGCGTTAAATCAAGTTAAAACCCCAAATTGTATTGCTAACCAATATAAGCCACAATTTACATGCAATTGACTTTTCCATGGTACAATAAAATATGCTGTAGAAAATTTCATTAAGATTGGTTGTTGTTTTTTTTTCGGTTTTCCAAGAATTTATACATGTATAAGTTAACAGAGGCCAATGACACCAGCCACAGATGCTGACATAGCTCTGGGCCGGATGTTCTTGCACGACGGCAGCGCACGAGGCGCAAGCTAAGCATTCTAGCGGCCGTTTTTAAAAGCACACAATAGCTTAGGTAATTTTGATCAAACTTTTGTAAATTTAGTTTTTAAATCGGCTTTCACTGAGGCACATCGGCCCAGCGACCTCGCGCATAAATTAACTCACTCACTACGGCGAATCGGCCTAGTGTTTTATAAACCATAATTAATTAATTTATTTTGTATTACTTAAGTAATCAAATAATCGAAATAAAGTCCTATCACGAAAATCCGCGAAGACTTCTTATTTAAATCATAATTGGCGCCCAACGTGGGGCATGACACAAGGGCTCTTTACGAAGTTCAGAGATGATGCGTTGCGTGTTTTTGTCTCAGGCCTAAAGCGTAGCCTGACGGATGTCCTGTTCACGGCAAAGTCTAAGGACTTACCGTGGGCCCTAGCTCTAGCGCAAAAGGTAGGGGCAAACCATGAGAGGCACGCCTTTGCCGCTAGCTTCGCTAAAGGGCAAGAAGATAGGGAACTAAAAGTGACCCCGAGGTCGCAGGTCCGTCAGCAAGATAGGGGTCAACAGCAGGGGGATCCGCAACCCAGCGGTTCCAAAAATTCTCACTTCACTAAACAACAGAAACAGCAACAAAGTCAATTTGAGCAACAGAGTGGCAGGTGGAACAAAGGTGGCGGGTCACAGGAACCAATGGACGTCGATCAATCTGTGTCAAAAATTCTACAGCCATCGCAAGAACCAGTCTACGTTAACTCTAGCGCTCCTCAAGCCTACAAAAGAACGGCCACGTCTGGGCGTTTAAGCGGACAGAGGAGGCAGAGATCACACAGCTCACGAGCCTGATCAAGATTCGTATGCTAGCTCTGCAGCAGCAGCAGAACAGCAAATTGCCGACGACAATGGTAGCGGGTATGACTCAGACATTCTCAATTTTTTAGGGAAAGCTCCCTGCTGCCCTACACCAGTAGGAGAGTAGCAGGGATCCAGATGAGATTTCTCATCGACACGGGCGATTTCAAGAATTATATCAGGCCACATAAAAATCTAAAAGGTGTGTGCCCAGTAAATTCTTCCTGCTCTACCCATTCCATACACGGCACCACGAAGATCACTCATAAGTGCCTTATATCTCTGTTCGGCAAAACTGCCACATTTTTCTTACTCCCAGACCTGTCCACATTTGATGGAATTGTGGGGCTTTGTCTTTCTTCTGGACAACTCAAATGTGGCGCAGAAACTGAACAAATCGAATTCCACAGGTTCGCGGATGTTAACTTTACCAATGTTGACTGCGCCGACGCGCCCGATGCTGTAAAAGATGCATTCCTAAAGATGCTAAAAAGCAAACATAAGGCCTTCGCGGATCCAGAAGAAGCACTATAACACATCTGATGTACAACCAGTTTATGTCCGACTGTACCCCTATCCCATGGGAGCAGCGGAATTCGTTAATAAAGAGATTCAAAACCTTCTGAAGAACGGTATCATCAAAAAATCTGTTTCCCCCTACAACAACCCCATTTGGGTGGTGGACAAGAAGGGGACGGAAGAGTTTGGTAACAAGAATATGCGCCTCGTAATGGATTTTCGCAAACTTAACGAGAAAACCATCGCAGACAGATACCCTATGCCTAACATTCCAATGATTTTGGGGAATCTTGGCAAAGCTAAATACTTTTCGACATTGGACCTAAAATGCGGCTATCACCAGATCACGCTAGCAGAGCGTGACCGTGAAAAAACAGCCCTTGCAGTTAACGGGGGGAAGTACGAATTTTGTCGACTTCCCTTTGGGTTGAAGAATGCGGCCAGCATCTTCCAAAGAACTGTTGACGACGTTCTGCGTGAGCAAATTGGCAAATCTTGCTATGTCTATGTTGACGACGTCATCGTCTTCTCAAAAGACGAAAATTCTCATGTCCAACATGTAGAGTGGGTCTTAAAGAGCCTGTACGAGGAAAATATGAGAATCTCCAAAAAAAAATCTCGTTTTTTTAAGAAAAGCGTAGGTTTTCTTGGTTTCGTGGTAACCAGTAATGGTTCTACAACGGACCCTGAAAAAGTCAAAGCAATTCAGGAGTTCCCGGAACCAAAGAATATATTCGAATTCAGATCATTTTTAGGACTGGCCAGTTACTATAGGTGTTTTATCAAAGACTTTGCCTCAATAGCAAAACCCATTTCTGATCTTCTAAAGGGAGAGAATGGGTCAGTAAGTAAACATAGATCGCGAAACATCCCGGTAGAATTCTCTGAGCTTCAGCGTCACGCATTCCAAAAGCTACGCAACATTTTGTCATCAGAAAACGTCATGCTCAGATACCCTGACTTTAAGAAACCGTTTGATCTATCGACAGATGCTTCAGCTTCCGGCATAGGGGCAGTGCTTTCTTAAGAGGGTCGCCCCATCTAAATGATTTCTAGAACATTGAAACCCCCGGAGGTGAACTACGCCACCAACGAGCCGGAACTTTTGGCTATAGTTTGGGCCCTTAGCAAGCTACGTCACTACCTATATGGGGTAAAAGACATTAATATTTTCACGGACCACCAACCGTTAACCCGAACGCCAAAATTAAAACATGGAAGGCGCGCATTGAGGAAACGAATGCGCGAATATTTTATAAGCCAGGCAAGGAGAATTTAGTTGCTGATGCGCTGTCGCGACAACAGCTCAACGCTTTTGACGAGCTAAATACTGATTCCTGCGCAGGCACAGTCCACAGCGAGCTGTCTTTGACCTATACAATTGAGTCAACCGAAAAGCCACTTAATTGTTTCCAAAATCAAATTGTCATTGAAGAGGCACGCGTCCCCACCAAACGCAACTTCATTCTTTTCGGGGACAAGAGGCGTGATGAAGTGAGCTTCACTGATCGCACAGCCCTTCTAGATGAACTCCTTGATTTGATTAATCCAATGCAGTTAATGCTTTTTTTTGCAACCTGCACACACTAGCACAGGTGCAGGATGGCTTAGTTCGCATGTTTCCAGGGACAAAGTTCTGGCACTGCAAAAACCGAGTTGCAGATGTCTTTAACGTTGACGAGAGGGGAGAAATTCTCGTTGCCGAACATAATAGAGCGCACAGAGCAGCTCAAGAAAATGTTAAGCAAGTGTTATCAGAATACTATTTCCCCGAAATGGCGAAGTTGGCTAAGGAAATTGCGGAAAGTTTTAGAATCTGCTCAACAGCCAAATACGATAGGCACCCGAAAAGACAGGAGCTGGGAGAAACTCCGATCCCTGAGACTCCTGGGGAATTTCTACATATTGATATTTTTTTTTTACCTGTGTTTATAAGTTCTCTAAATTTGCAGTCGTACAACTAACTGAGTCGCGCGCTATCGGGAACTTAAAGGCTCCACTACTACAGCTCGTGAATTTCTTTCCACGAGCCAAAACAATTTATTGCGACAACGAGCCTTCGATGAATTCTTAACCGATAAAGACCCTGTTGTTAAACAGCTACGGAGTCCATATTGTGCGCCACCGCTGCATAGCACTTCCAATGGCCAAGTCGAGCGCTTCCATAACACTCTAGCCGAGCTTGCACGTTGCCTCAAGCTGGAGAGAAACATTAGTGACTCAGTCGAAGTCATAATGCTAGCCACGATTGAGTATAACAAGACAATACATTCGGTCATCAACAAAAGACCTGTTGATGCCCGCCATGTGCCCTCAGGCCAACCTGAAGGGGAAATATTAGCAAAGTTAAGGAGTGCACAAGATGCGCTCCGGGCTAGGCCGAACGACCAGCGACAGAAGAGAGTCTTTGAAGTAGGCGAAAAAGTCCTAGTAAAAAGAAACCGCTGGCTTGGCAATAAACTCACGCCCTTATGTGAAGAACGGATCGTAAAGGCAGACCTTGGCACGACCGTTCTCATTGGAGGGAGGGTGGTCCACAAGGACAACCTTAAGTAGAGTAGCGAGAGCTGAAATAAAACATCGATTCTATGCATCTCGAATTTAACTATAAGTTTCAACATTTGAGCCACAAGGCTTCACCTTTAAGTTTTAATATTTACGCCACTTGGCATTACCTTTAGGAAGACACGTAGTAATTGTTTGATCCGTTTTGTCTGTCTTCCGCAGGTTCGGATTTCTGCTATTTCTATTTTTTGCAAGTGCGGCAGCGCGTGTGACTAATTACTCACACGCCAAGTATATTCCCATTGTTAAGGTCCAACTTCTGGTCTGGGAGGAATTCAATTTCGTCAGGCACACAGCAAAAATCTCTGAGTACGAGAAAATGGTAAGCGAAACAATTGAACTATGTGAAATGTTTCAGCAGTCACACATGAGAAAGCTTCTAAGCGTAGATGCGTCCCACCTCAGAGATCTGTTAGAAGCTCTTGGCGTGCACCACAGGGTGGCAAGAAGTTTAGATTTCTTGAGGGAACACCTGACGCCAGGACTTCGAGAAAATCAAATTCACTGAGTTACAGTTGGTGAACTCTTACACCAGACAGGCAGCTATCAACACATAAGTTCAGGAACATATCAATCAACTCACTACAAGTGTCAACACATTATTAAAATCTGCAAAGAAGAATCAGATAGATTCCAGGCATTTATACGAAACTCTTTTAGCTCGGAATAGAATGTTGCTGATGAAACTGTAGAATGCTCGCTGTAACCCTTGCAAAAATTAATATCATAAGCCCAAATATATTAGATCACGCAGATTTGAAATCTGTTTTCGATGAACCCACAGGTACTTTAATAGCTGACCTTATGTCCGTTGCGTCCGTGAAAGTATTACGATCTGTTAATGCCCTTCACGTTATCATTAAGTTTCCCGAAAATCAAAATGGCTTGCAGAAAGGTGATGCTGTTGTGATGCTCCAGTTGCGCGTGAGAATGCTGTGCTACAAATTGACGACAACATTATAGCTGAGTGCGGAGATCAAGTGCTTGCCTTTAAGAATTGCACTTCCACGCCGGGAGGAACCTTTTGTCAACTTTCACCGACCAGCGCTTATGCCAGAGAGCTGCATGCTGGTGGCTTGGCAAACTGCCAAATGCAGCCGAGTCACTTAGACCCGATCACATGGGTCGATGATGGAATTCTGATCATCAATAACCGGCCTGCTTAAGTTTGCACTGACAACGGTACTGAGACTTGGGTTCACGGAACGAATCTAATCACGTTCAATAATTGGGCTCTGATCAACGAAACTAAGTACTTGAATCGCAACAACGTCCAGAGTAAGTTCCCCGGCATCGCGGCATCTCCCCTTCTGAACGTCACCGGCCACCAAGACGTGCTGAGTCTCCCTTACCTTCATCGCTTGAATGAACGTAACCTGGAGATCATCAAGGAAGTCAAGGACGAAATTGGAAGCGTCGACAGCGTGGTAATAGCCTTCTTCGTGGGTGCTGTGTGTTGCACCATAATTTGCATCGGAGTCACCTACTGTTCACCAAAAACATGGCATCGGCCAAGGAGATTAGGAAGGTGAAGGGGAGCAGTTAACAGAGGCCAACGACACCAGCTCCAGATGCTGATATAGCACTGTGCCGGATGTTTTTACGAGCTAACAGGGGTCAGCAAAATGCAATATTACACCAGCCACAATTGCTGACATAACTCTGGGCCGGATGTTCTTGCACGACGGCAGCGCACGAGGCGGAAGCTAAGCATTCTAGCGGCCGTTGTGAAAAGCACACAATAGTTTAGGTAATTTCGATCAAACCTTTGTAAATTTAGTTTTTAAATCGGCTTTCACTGAGGCACATCGGCCCAGCGACCTCGCGCATAAATTAACTCACTCACTACGGCGAATCGGCCTAGTGTTTTATAAACCATAATCAATTAATTAATTTAGTATTACTTAAATAATCAAATAATCGAAATCCGCGAGGACTTCTTATTTTAATCTTTGTCATCATTGCGATTGTTTTCTGTGCTGCTATTTTAATTTGTTTTTTTTTTTTCTCAATAGGAACCAATTATTAGTGTGGCTGTTGAGTATAGGCAGTGGTAAGTGGTGCGGTCTGTCGCGAGCTCGAGCCCTACTGGCTGGTGTGGCTGATGAGTAGAGTCGGCAGCAAGTAATAAGGTTAGTTGCGAGTTCGAACCCTGCCAAAGGAACTTTTTTTTTTAATTAATCTTAATTACTACAAATGAGCGCGTAGCGCGTGCTGCAATTGGTGTTGGAAAAAGAGAGTTCAGGGTATCCCCTAGTCGGGAACTCCCGACTAGTACCTATTACTTGATTATGTTATTTTTGTTGGTTTTTAAGTTTTGTGAATTAGACGGAAATATACAAAGAAAAAGGAATAATACAAATTAATAAATGAAATGAAGGATATATACATGTGAATATACATTGTCGTGAATAAATAAGCCTGCGGAAAAGGCAAAGACAAAAGTGAGATAAATAAACATACTTCTTTCTCTCCGTTCTCCGCCCGGCCGTCCGCAGGGGCCGTTGCCCATCAGATGATGAGCCAAGAGGCCAGAAATGGGTATGATCTGCGGCGAGCATGTCGTAGATGCGCACAGGAGAGGCACTCGCCAGGGAATATTCGAACGCACCCGTCTTGTTCTGTTGGGTATGTGGGAACCAGGTCAGAAGTAGCCAGGATGTTGTCGCCGCACAGAGGCGGGAAATGGGCAACGGCGTCACCCAGGCCAGAATCGGAGCTGACACACACGGGACTCGGTAATAGGACACTGAAAACGATGGACGTTGCCCTGATCGTCGCTACGGTGGAGATGTCTGCTACCATCAAAACCGGGGCCACTCGCAGCTTCATGAGTGAAGACTGCGTACGCAAGTGGACGAGTCGGGGACGAGTGGAGGACGTACAGCCGCGCATTTGTCTGGCAGACGGGTCTACGCTGGATGTAGGGAAGGTATTGTGGTTGGACGTTGGCCTAGCGGGGAAGGTGATCAGGATGCCGATGCTCATCATGCCCTCGATGTTAGACCACGTTATCCTGCGAATGGATTTCTTGGGTGCAATGGGCACCACAATGCGCTGCGGCCAGGCGGAACTGGTCTTGAGACGGTGACGGCACCGGTCGCGGGACCGCGTACAAGAGATGAGCGGAAAAAAGGCCTCATGCGCCGAGAAGCGGGAGCGCCTGCTCGGAAACCAACGGAAAGAGATACGAACGTGGAGCCGAGCGAAGGCCATGGAAGGTCATGGAAGGGAAGCACCTGCTCAGCGATAACAGATTGGTCATGCAAACGGAGCACCTGCTCGGCAACAGATTGCGGAAAATACGAAGAAAGAACCAAAGGAAGGCCTCTTAGGTCGTGGAAGGGCAGCAACTGCTCGGTAATTGACGGAAAAGGACAAGGAAAAGGAAGAGAAGGAGAAGTTTCACTCGGGATTGAGCCGAGAGCTTGAGGAGCCCAAGAGGCAGCGCGTAGGGCTGCAAGAGCAGATCTACGCTGGTCATGGAGGCGGCACTGCGGAAATATGCCAGCGAACGGAGGGATTAGGAGCAATGGCTAGGATCCACACGGACGCAGGGGATCAGGAGCAGTCACCAGAGCGGAGCCATCATGGAGGTCCATCTGTGATCGGAGACCTGCACGGAAGAGGCGAAACACAGGGTGAACCCAGGCCCGAGGGAGCAGAGTTGCCAGCGGATCTGGATTCGGAACTAATGGAGTTTCTGGAGTTGAAACTGGCACTCTTCGAGTGTCTGCAAGGGGTCTCGCAAATCGCGGAGTCCTTTTTTCGCCCCGAACATTTCGTGTTTTTTGCGATGAAAAATTATCGATGTTGTGAAAAATGTGAAAGTATCATAACCATAAACAGCTGATATATCAACCAAGGTAAGCGGTAAATTTAAATTATAATTGAAAAATTGTATTGAGCCCACAGTTTGAAGCATTTAATGATGGCCAAATCTCGTACACATGTTCATCAAACTTTTAATCGACTTTTTATACCTCTTACTTGTTCATTTTGCATTTTGTACTTATCGCAAAATCGGCCTCTTTTCGGTTGAAACGCGAATAAAAGGTAGAGATAATATTTTTACAGATGAAAGTTAAATCAATATTTAAAAGTTAACTTAAATGTACTCTGATTCCTTATTTCTATGGTTCTGGACTAAGCATATCGGCTGCTTTGCAACATTTTTTTTAAACAGGAGGGAAAATGCTCGGCGACTGAAGAGAATAACTGGCGCTCAGCAGTTGTAGGTTCCGCAAAGAATCCAGGTTGAAGAATGACTGCCGAACCAAGAATAATGAAAACTGTAGGGGAAAGGTAAGGGAACTCTTCTGCCAGTACGATTTCAGCTTAGTCTCTCTTCAAGGACCCGTCAATAAGGGTAATTTTTCTCTTGGAGTTACGAGCCAGTTCGGTACATGCCACCATAAGCTGTTAGCTAACAGATCCGGGGACGCAACACCGCGACAAGCGAGATCAGCTATGTTCGCTTCTAAGCGGACGTGGGTATCTGAGCGATTTTGGGTACCATGTTGCCTATAAACGTTGTCTATTTGCATGGTTGCTCGTCGGATACATGCCAGAAATAGTGTTGAATAGGTAGTTGAATAGTTGAATAGTAGACTGACTCTGGTTTTGGATGTTAGAAAGTGGCAAGACACTGAGCAGCCTTCCAGCTGCGCTATATGCGCGCTGAGAGGCATAAAAAAATCCGTGCACTTTTAAGTTATTTTAAGGAGTAAATTAGATTGATTGCGGGATAGCTTGTTAAGAAATCCTACCAGTTCTTAAGAATGTCATTGGACATCCCAGACCAACCTTCAAAGCCACAGTTCTTGCATAAAAATCATGGGTTAATTGACAATCGGAGATAGCTTAAAGGAATTCCTACTTTGTAACTACTACTACTACTGTTTCCGCAAAGTAGAATTCGCTCCTAGTCGTCTTCCAGGGTATACTCAAAGTTCTCGCAATTTCGATGCCCGCTGGGTATGTCCTTAACATTTTTTGTTGGACGTCCACTTTCGCAAAGGAAAACCAGCGCAGATAAGTCAGAGCGAAACCCACGATTAAAGATCATGACTACCATTACGAAAAAGGATTTGATAAAAGGGGGTGTGCTTGGGATTATCTACTTTTTGGACTATCTAAAAAACAGAAAAGATCCCCATATTCAAATTTGAAATGTAAGGTATTATTGAAATACAGGCCTTGGGTGAAGGACATTATTTAAACTGATGCCGTTTGTGGATCTGCTGAAAGCATTCAACTCAATTCGCAACTTTGTTGTTGTGCTTTCAGGCTTAAAAACTGCATGATGAGGGAGGTCGAAATTTTGTGGTTTGGAGTTGGGCAAGACATATGATCAAAGTAGTCTTGAATTACGGCATCATATTCATTCTTTAGTTGACTCAGTCGGTTTTCAATTTTTATACCCTGAACCCATTAAAAATGGGTAAAAGGGGTATTATGTTTTTGTGCAAAATCCAAATGTATGTAACAGGCAGAAGGAAGCATCTCCGACCCCATAAAGTATATATATTCTTGATCAGCATCAATAGCCGAGTCGATCTAGCCATGTCCGTCTGTCTGTCCGTCCGTCCGTCCGTCCGTCTGCCTGTCCGTCCGTCCGTCCGTCCGTATGTATGAACGCAAGGATCTCAGAACCTATAAGAGCTAGAGACTTTAAATTTTAGATGTAGGTGCTCCTAGTGCCCGCGCAGATCGAGTTTGTTTCCAATAATCGATAACTTGCCCCGTTTCCAAGTAATCGATAAAAATGTATATCGATATCCTGTTTTTTAAGCAATTTTGGTAAATAATAAGAGCTAGAGTCACCAAACTTGACATGTAGCTTCTAGAAAAGTATATATATATCAAGTATCTTTCATTTTATACCTATCGCCGCCTCCCCGCTACCCTCTATCTGTTAGCGCGAGCTGCATTTGGTGATGGAATAAGAGGGTTCAGGGTATCCCCTAGTCGGGAGCTCCCGACTAGAACCTCTTACTTGTTTATTACTGAGGAAGCGCTATGGACCAGGAGTGCCTTTTGTTAATATTTTCAGGGTCGCGAGAGAAAAGAGATATCTACTTTGCAAAATGAACTACAGAATCGAACAACATCAAACAGCTGGCACTACTTATAAGGAACAACATAAACAGATCGAACAACAAATAAATGAAAACATTAAATATGAGACTCTAATGTAAATTAACAAAAAAACAAGTAAGAGGTTCTAGTCGGGAACCCTCTTATTCCAACACCAAATGGAAATCCAAATGCGCTATACACTCGCTTGTAGTAATAAAGATAAATTAAACAAAAAAAGAACCCTTGGCAGGGTTCTAACACGCAACTAACCGCATTACTTGCCACCGCCTCTACTCAACAGCCACACCAATAATTGAGTCTAAGCGAAAAAAAAAAACGAATTAAAATAGCAGCACAGAAAGCAATACAATCGCAATTGCAATGCAATAATTGAGTCTTAGTGAGAATTCAAAGCAAACGCGCATGAAGGTGTGCGTATACATGTATACAGAAATTTTTGGAATTTGCGCTAGCTGCGCTAACTTTTGAGTTTTGTTAACTGATCTTTATGAAATTTTGTAAAGAATATCTTATTATCCCATAGAATATTTGTGTGTTCTCAAAAAGTAAATTATATTAAAATTGTAGCTTAAATTGGGGGACAATACAATTTGGGTCATTGGGGAGATGGCGATAGGTATAAAGTGAAAGATACTTGATATTTATTACTATTCTAGAATACACATAACCCTTTTGGTGACTCTAGCTCTTATTATTTACCCATTTTTCTGAAAAAACAGGATTTCGATATCGAATTTTATCGATTGCGTGAAAACGGAGTAAGTTATCGATTATCGGAAACAAACTCGATTTGCGCATGGACTAGGAAGACCTACCCTTTTTTTTACCCTTTTTAACCATTTTCCATGGGTTCAGGCAAATATAATGTAAGCATTAAGATGAGTAACGCCTATACATTTGCATGCGACGCAAAATTTGTAGCCTGGATTCCTTAACTGGCTTTTACGATTTCGCACGACATAGCAGCCGACTGACTGTTCGTTTAGACGAACGAATGCCGAAGTCGCGGCTTGCTGATGCTGACACGAGAAATGAAGTAAGTCGCCAGCCTGCCTTCAGCAAAGCTGGTCGATGGTGCTTCGCGTCGCTTCGTTTTCGAAGTACACTGAGCGAAAAAGTTTTGAACTTACGATGCAAAGTATCTTTGCTTTATCCATGAATTGCATGCTTTATTTAAATGATATATACCCTAGATACAACCGATAAACTTTACAGGAAAATTTTAGAATTAAATAATTTGTATACATGGCGCATCTTGCGCAATAACTATGTTAAGAAAATAGCATACATATATTGATTTTACTTTTGTTTTTGGACAGTGTGTGCTTGAGAGATGTTCTTGTCGCAGCCAATGGCGTGCAAGCGCATTTGTTTGTATGCGTGAATAAATCATGCTTAAGTACATCAAAATATGTATATATGTGTTGTTATTCACTGCTCTGGCTTTAGCTGGCAATAAATTAAGTTTGTAAGTTTTCTAATATAAAGAAGTTATATAAATATTTGCATCGACTTAAAAATACATATTTTCTATGGAGCCAACCTCAGTACAAAACATGCATTCATATGTCAACACAAATTTGGGATGGTTCATGATCAGCTCTGGAAAACTAAGAAAATTTATTTCTTTCCCAGTCAGGGACTTTGCCAGAGCAGTGAATAACAACACATTCAAATATGCTCTTATGCTCGTATATTCATACGCATGCAAACATAATTGCTTGCACGGCCCTCATAGAGCCGAAGCAGAGAGTACATTATGTTTTTAGCTTTTTCGCTCTCTCGGCTGTGAGCGCAATGATGAAGATTTCGTTTTCGTTCTCAATTTCAATAAACAACGTTTATATTGTCTTTGGTACACGGTATATCAAGTCAGCAATACTGAAGATATATGTATAGTTTAAATTATAAGCCAACCAATAAGCTGAGACAAGAGTTAAAGCATTAGATATCCGCGCTAACAGGTATACTAGGAAGCACCTTATTAGTGCTGTCGGAGATAGATAGTCTTCGGAACTGGCCTTTGCCCAATAAGTTGAATCAAATCAGGCAAGTTACTCTTTCGCGGATAACTTTGCCCGAAATTTAAAAGAGAACTCTAGATTAAATCACTACTCTACACACTTTACTTTAAAATACCCTAAGATTAATGTTTCCCACAAGAGAGTCATGTTATTCCCAGTAATGCCTAACGGCAGACTGCAGCAATTTTCAAACAACTACTACAACCTTCTATGAACTAATCGCACACTGCAAGACTCAGTCATCTGGTCGCTATCACGGGACCTAACGCTTGGCGAATGTTAACATCGACAACAGCCATGAGTCGGCACCCATCTTGTGCTTTCACCTGCATCGTCTGCATCAACATTAAAAAGTTCGTAAATAGGAACAAAGTTGACTACTATTACACAAAATCGGTCACGACGAACTTCATCAACAAAGTCCGTATCGTTGGGGTACTCTTCCTAGCAGTGCTATCGTCAGCATTCTTCCCCTCCTCAAACGATATTTAAGAAGGTCACAAGAGAATTGGCAGATTAGCGCACTGGTGGTAAATATTGGCATCTCCGAGGACGGAAATTTCACCAAGGGGGAGCAGCTAACTGGTCACCCAGTATCAACGACCACGCAACTGCAATATTTAAGATAGCTAACATTGTGGCGATCAGCGACAGTCAGCGCGTTTATTGTTACCTGTTGCAAAGCGCGAAAGCTTTGCGGTTTCACATAAATATCGACCAGTCGTGCCTAATTAATAACTAAACCCTTATCGTATTACTGTTGCGCCTGTCGGTCATAACATGCACCACGGGGAAATTGCGTGTTTGAATCTCTTCATCATCTTACTGTTGCGCCAACTTATTTTATACATACATATACATATGTCATACATTCCTGATTTTATTTAATATGCCGCATTTGTTTTTATTTCCGTTCTCGTTTTGCTTGCCCTGCATTATAAATTAAATTTAGCTGCCCGCGCCATCTTTGATTGTTTATTTAGCCGTTCATTGAGGACCATTGTAAATATGTACAACTGTGGTTGCTATTTGACATCCGTTTTTAGAATGCTCTTAACTCAATTAAAATGAAGTTATCGTAGCTTACAAATTTGACTAATCATAGTCATTATATAATGAGACGGTGGCTGTCAGGTGGCTAATAATATTACATTTGATCGACCCATTGACAAACGCTTATGTTTAGTGTTGTTTGTTTATTTCCATTGTTGTCAATGGCAATATTCAAGATTCTAACAAAGTATTACAATGCGCATGCATGAATGCGCTACACTATTGTGCATACCAAAACAAATTTGGGAAAAGTAAAATTGCTTATTGTTTACGGCCAAGTGTGATACAGTGATAAAACATTTGGATGTTCAAGATTCACTCGAAGCCACTGACTACAAAACGGGTACACAACCAGAACTTATAAAGAATAAGCGATCAATATAATGTATTTGTGCAAATGAATTTTACAAGCAGAAAGAAGCATCTCCGACCCCATAAAGTATATATATTCTTGATCAGCATCAATAGCCGAGTAGATCTAGCCATGTCCGTCTGTCTGTCCGTCCGTCCGTCCGTCCGTCCGTCCGTCCGTCCGTATGTATGAACGCAAGGATCTCAGAACCTATAAGAGCTAGAGACTTGAAATTTTAGCTGTAGGTCCTCCTAGTCAATGCGCAGATCGAGTTTGTTTCCGATAATCGATAACTTACTCCGTTTTCAAGCAATTGATAAAATCCGATATTTTTTTAACAAATTGGGTATATAATAATAGCTAGAGTCACCGAAAGTGATATGTTTAGTATATATATATATAGTATATAGTATAGTATATATGTATATATCAAGTATCTTTCATTTTATACCGATCGCCACCTCCCCGCTTCTACCTCATAGCTATAAATCAAATTAATAACCCAACTTGTATTGCCCAACAATTTAAACTACATCTTGATTGCAATTAACTTTTTGAGAATACTCAAATATTCTATGGTACAATAATATATACTGTAAAATAATTTCATTAAGATCGGTTTTTGTTTTGTTTTTCGGTGTTTTAACTACGAACGTGTTTGCAGCTAGCGCAGTTCCAAGAATTTCTTTATATATATACACACGCACATTCATGCGCGTCTGTTTCGACTTATATCAACAGCATTCCAATTGCGAATGTATTGTTTTCTGTGCTGCTATTTTAAATCGTTTTTTTCTCAACAAGACTCAATTATGGGTGTGGCTGTTGAGTAGAGGCGGTGGGAAGTAGTGCGGTTAGTTGCGAGCTCGAACCCTGCCAAAGGAACCTTTTTTTTTTTAATTTATCTTTAAATTTAATTTATCTTAAAAAGGCAGTTAACTTAATTTTTTTTCCTAAAAGTGAATCGATTTCATAATAACCTCTATTTTTATACCCTGAACCCATTGAAAATGGGTAAAAAGGGTATATTGTATTTGTGCAAAGTGCAAATGTATGTAACAGGCAGAAGGAAGCATCTCCGACCCCATAAAGTAAATATATTCTTGATCAGCATCAATAGCCCAGTCGATCTAGACATGTCCGTCTGTCTGTCCGTCCGTCGGTCCATCCGTCCGTCCGACCGTCCGTATGTATGAACGCAAGGATCTCAGAACCTATAAGAGCTATAGACTTGAAATTTTAGCTATAGGTCCTCCTGGTGCCCGCGCAGATCGAGTTTGTTTCCGATAAACGATAACTTGCCCAATTTCCAAGTAATCGATAAAAATTTATATCGAATTCCCGTTTTTTAAGCAAATTTGGTAAATAATAAGAGCTATAGTCACCAAACTTGAAATGTAGCTTCTAGAATAGAGGGTTCAGGGTATGCCCTAGTCGGGAGCTCCCGACTAGAACCTCTTACTTGTTACAAATTGGTTTTTTTAAATTATTTTCTATCATAACTTAAACGTCTTCGTCTGGGCTGCCTGCAGCAAATTTTTATGCCGATCGTTACCAATTTAAAGATCAAGGCTTTCTCCCGTCGATTGATGAATATTTGGGTGATTTCATGATGAAGGGTGTGGTACAGACTGTTATCGTGCAAATCACTCTCTACTTAAAGTTAGATTGTATCGACTGCACTTCCAATTTGGTCCAAGTTGATGAAATGGATGATCTTTGCCGTGGACGTTCGTATTGGTCTGCTCTTCGTATAATTGCTTATTCCCTCAAACCCACATGATTATTTAGTATGGCCAGTAGTCTAAAAAAATTATGATCTTTTAAAATTGCTTTAGTGAATTGTTTTCCCTGATTCGGTAATAACGGTAGTACATCAATCTTCTTTTTATACCCTGAACCCATTAAAAATGGGTAAAAGGGGTATTATGTTTTTGTGCAAAATCCAAATGTATGTAACAGGCAGAAGGAAGCATCTCCGACCCCATAAAGTATATATATTCTTGATCAGCATTAATAGCCGAGTCGATCTAGCCATGTCCGTCTGTCTGTCCGTCCGTCCGTCCGTCCGTCCGTATGTATGAACGCAAGGATCTCAGAACCTATAAGAGCTAGGGACTTGAAATTTTACATGTAGGTGCTCCTAGTTCCTACGCAGATCGAGTTTGTTTCCGATAATCGATAACTTGCCCCGTTTCCAAGTAATCGATAAAAATGTATATCGATATCCTGTTTTTTAAGCAATTTTGTTAAATAATAAGAGCTAGAGTTACCAAACTTGACATGTAGCTTCTAGAATAGAATATTTATATCGATTATGTTTTATTTTATACCTATCGCCAACTCCCCGCTACTCTCTATCTATAAGCGCGCGCTGCATTTGGTGATGGAATAAGAGGGTTCAGGGTATCCCCTAGTCGGGAGCTCCCGACTAGAACCTCTTACTTGTTTTCTATTTCAGTAGTAGGGAACTGTATGTTCTGGACCAGGAAATGCCGTAATTTCCAGGTCCAGAACATACAGTAAGATAAGGTGATAGTGAACGTGGGAAAGGGTAAAACGGAAATGACGTCATTTCCTGGTCCAGAACATACAGTGAGATAAGGTGATAGTGAACGTGGGGAAGGGTAAAACGGAAATGGATTCATTTCCTGGTCCAGAACATAAAAGGGTAAAACGGAAATGACGTCATGTGTGACACGCGTCAAGATCGCGCAAAGTCAAGGTCGCGTACAAGTGAAAAGAATGTGTGTGCGTAAGCGCTTGACCTACCAGAATTGAGGTTGGTCATGGTTTGTTTATATTTCGGAATGCTAGTGAACAAATGATCTGCAGGCTGCTCATGATTTAGAGTATAGAGATGTAAAAATTGGTAAGCGAGAATATATAAAACGCTAAAGTGTATGCGACCTTGATCTCGGTCAATGACTTTGGAGGGTGATAAGCCGGATGGTGCTTAGAGCAGCTATTTAAGTATATTAAATTTGATTTCGAGAATTTTTTCGCGGTCTTGTTCTCGGTCAAGGTCATAAGTATGTGATAAAGCAGCGCTTGAGCTGACGAGACATTTATTGTTCTCAGTCAAGGGCATAGGAATGGGATAAAGCAGCACTAGGAGCTGGGGTGATAAGCCGGATTTTGCTTAGAGCAGCTATTTAAGTATATGAAATTAGTTTTCGAGAATTTTTTCGCGGTCTTGTTCTCGGTCAAGGTCATAAGTATGTGATAAAGCAGCGCTTGAGCTGACGAGACATTTATTGTTCTCAGTCAAGGGCTTAGGAATGGGATAAAGCAGCACTAGAAGCTGGGGTGATAAGCCGGATGGTGCGAAGAGCAGCTATTTAAGTATATGAAATTAGTTTTCGAGAATTTTTTCGCGGTCTTGTTTTCGGTCAAGGTCATAAGAATGTGATAAAGCAGCGCTTGAGCTGACGGGACATTTGTTTTGTGTTCTTGAACTTAATCAATGCCGTGGGAATGTTATAAAGAGTGTTTTGAATGGTTTGTATTCTGCGATTTTTATACCCTGAACCCATTAAAAATGGGTAAAAGGGGTATTATGTTTTTGTGCAAAATGCAAATGTATGTAACAGGCAGAAGGAAGCATCTCCGACACCATAAAGTGTATATATTCTTGATCAGCATCAATAGCCGAGTCGATCTAGCCATGTCCGTCTGTCTGTCCGTCCGTCCGTCCTTATGTATGAACGCAAGGATCTCAGAACCTATAAGAGCTAGAGACTTGAAATTTTAGATGTAGGTGCTCCTAGTGCCTGCGCAGATCGAGTTTGTTTCCGATAATCGATAACTTACTCCGTTTCAAAGTAATCGATAAAAATGTATATCGAAATCCTGTTTTTTAAGCAATTTTGGTAAATAATAAGAGCTAGAGTCACCAAACTTGACATGTAGCTTCTAGAATAGTATATATATATCGATTATCTTTCATTTTATACCTATCGCCAACTCCCCGCTACTCTCTATCTATAAGCGCGCGCTGCATTTGGTGATGGAATAAGAGGGTTCAGGGTATCCCCTAGTCGGGAGCTCCCGACTAGAACCTCTTACTTGTTTATTTTATCTCGAGTGGTAGAGCGACATTTAGTTAAATTATTTTGTAAGACTCAGAAAGATTTTGCATTCAGAACAATCCACAATTAAAGTGTTACTCACAAATTAAAAATAATGGATCGCTATTGTATGTAAAGTGAATGTGGTTAGCGCTAGATGGAGTCATCATTTAAGGACGAATAATCATAAGGCAAATGCTTTTAAGCCTTGGGATGCGTGCGTAAAGCATATCTCAAGCGGCTTTCAAAACCGCATTTCCGTGTATCGCTATGAGGCTCCTACCACCACTGCTGCAAACATCAACAATGAAACGATGGAACTGCCAGAGGATTATCTAGCTGAGGCGGGAGCTTCTTTGCTACCGATACTGGAAAGATGTTTGGAGCTCCATGTAGCATGCAAAGTTAATTTCGAGCTGTTTGGGCAATACATAAAAATGAAGGATGGTGAGAGTGTGATGATGATTAAGTCCCACCAGACGCCAATGATTGTGCTTACAATGGGGAGTGAATTGGAGGAAATGTATGCGAGTCAAGCAGGGATGTTAAGCTCAAAAATGGATGAGTGCCAAGAGCGCGACAGCGGGTGGACTCTTACGAAAATTCTCCATTTTGAGATGAGCATCAACAAATACAGTCCACTAAAAGGTTCAAGCTATATCCGACTTTCAAAGAAGCTTGCTTCAAAAAAAGCCTTAGTGAATGTGTGTAATGATGATGAGTTTTGTTTCAATCATCAATGCCCACTGATATCAGCCCTGAAGCCCGCTAAAAATCACAGCAATCGATGCTCCTCATATAACATCCCCGATATAAGGAGCACATCAATAAAAATAGCTCCATCGTTACATATTATTTACGCGACATCAAAATTTTTGAAGAACATAATGACGGATTAAGCATAAATGTTTTTGGATATGATGCTGAGCTTGGACGGGTGATTGGACCTCTCTACCTAACTATGAAGAAACAATAATACACGTACATCTTTTGCTTCTGGATGGGGGAAACACATCACATTATGTTTGGATTAAGAGCTTAACTAGGTATGCGTGAGCCCCTGTGCATGAGTGGAAAATAGAACAATACATACAAAATTTTTTTTTTTTCATTTCTTTTCCAGACTTGTGCGTAGTCAGCTAACTTTACACACATCAAAGTTATACTTCTGCGATGTATGTCTCAATTATTCGGCGTAAAATGGTGGCGGCGCTACCGGTTGATGGTACACAACCTTTTCAATTTGTTAACTTCCTTAATAGCATAACAGTACCATTTGCCGTGTATGCGGACTTTGAATGTATTCTGAAGCCTGTAAATGAAAGTGTGAGTGAAAAAATTGTGAATGTGCATGAGCATATTCCTGCGGCATATGCTTATTATATCAAATGCTCATTCGACTCAAGTCTTGATAAGTTTGCAATGTATACGGGGGAAAATGTGGGTGAACACTTTATTAGTTCTCTAATAGCTGATGTTACTAAAATTTATGTGTCGCATCTACTGCCATTTGACGGGCACCAAGGGCACACAATTTGTGCAATCTTAATTATAAAGTTCCCACTTTTATCCCAATTTTCTTTCATAATTTCTCTCGATATGACGCTCACCTGTTTGTGCGGGAACTATCTAAAGTTCCAGGTGATATAAAAGTCCTCCCCCTCAATAAGGAACTTTACATTTCTCTCTCGAAGTTTATATATGTTTCTCAGACAAAAATAGAATTACGATTTCTAGATTCATTTCGTATTATGCCAGCAAGTCTAGATACTCAAACCACTAAGCTCTTTTTCCCTAATGACGGATGTCAGCTGAATTTAATGCGTAGAAAAGGTGTATTCCCATATGAATATTTAACATCATTTAACTGTCTGCAAGAGATCTCAGAAAAGAGATCAAGAGAAAAGTTCTTCAATAGACTCTCGAATAGCGAGTGCTCGGCTGAAGATTATCAGCATGCGCAAAATGTTTGGAAAGTCTTCCACTGTCAGACACTTAAAGACTATATGGAGTTATATTTAAAAACTGATGTCCTACTGCTGACAGACGTTTTTCAAAATTTTCGCTTAATATGCATGCATATTTACTCTCTAGATCCAGCTCATTTTTACACAACTCCAGGCTTATCAAGGGATGCCATGCTAAACTCAACCAGCATAAAGCTGGAATGATTTACAGATATTGATATGCTAAGATTTATTCAAAGAGGCATTCGTGGAGCTCTAGTTCAATGTTCGCAAAGGTATTCCAAAGCCAATCATAAGTACATATATGACTGAGTATAATGAGGCGGAGGCATCACAGTATTTATTGTATTTAGACGCTAATAATTTGTATGGCTGGGCTATGTCGCAGTATCTCCCATACGGAGATTTCCGCTGGATGAGTGATGAGGAGATTCACACATTTAATGTCTTTGATATTGCTGCGACATCTGAATATGGATATATTCTTGAGGTAGATTTGAAATATCCAACGACTCTATATAATTTGCATAACGATTAACGTTTTGCCCCAGCAATCAGAAGCCTACGCCAATATGCACAGTCGAAAAGCTTATTGCTGACTTGAAGCCCAAACAGAGGTACCCCATCCACTATCGAAATCTTCAGCAATGCATTCAAAATGGTCTAGAGCTAAATCAAATTCATCGAATTTTAAGATTTAAGCAATCACCTTGGCTTACAAAGTATATTGATATCAATACTCACTATAGAACGCAGGCGAAAACGAGTTTTGAAAAAGATTTTTTTAAGTTACTTAATAATGCTGTGTTTGGAAAGACTATGGAAATTGTTGAAAATAGAAAAGATATAAAGTTAGTCTGTTCATGGGAAACATTCAATAGACTCGGAGCCAGAGCATTAATCTCAAAGGCAAATTGCCACAGGTACAGTCAGTTTGCGGAGTATATGAACACAATACAAAGAATCGGCCTTTTAATTTATATAATAAGCCGATATATTTAGGGTTTTGTGTTCTAGATTTATCTAAATTAAAAATGTACAATTTCCACTATGGCTATATGCTTCCAAAATTTAAAAATAAGATTTAATTAAATTATATGGATACTGACTCATTCATATATACAATTCGAGTTAATGATTTGTATGCCGACACGTATGTCATTCCGTAGAATGATGTTGAAATGAAATTCGACTCATCCGAATATTCGTCTGAGTTAGCAGAAAAATATAAAATACCTATATGTAAGAAAAAGTGCTGCGTATGATGAAGGATGAATATAATGGGAAAATAAAGACAAATTTCATTGGTCTACGCCCCAAAAGGCACTCACTACGTCTTGAAGACGGGAGTTGTGTGAAAAAGACTAAGGGGATCAAAAGATCTATATTAAACAAGTAAGAGGTTCTAGTCGGGAGCTCCCGACTAGGGGATACCCTAAACCCTCATATTCCAACACCAAATGCAGCGCGCGCTTATAGATAGAGAGTAGCGGGGAGGTGGCGATAGGTATAAAATGAAAGATAATCGATATATATATACTTTTCTAGAAGCAACATTTCAAGTTTGGTAACTCTAGCTCTTATTATTTACCAAAATTGCTTAAAAAACAGGATATCGATATACATTTTTATCGATTACTTGGAAACGGGGCAAGTTATCGATTATCGGAAACAAACTCGATCTGCGTGCATTTACATTTACAGCATTTACATCTAAAATTTCAAGTCTCTAGCTCTTATAGGTTCTGAGATCCTTGCGTTCATACATACGGACGGACGGACGGACAGACAGACGGACATGGCTAGATCGACTCGGCTATTAATGCTGATCAAGAATATATATACTTTATGGGGTCGGAGATGCTTCCTTCTGCCTGTTACATACATTTGGATTTTGCACAAAAACATAATACCCCTTTTACCCATTTTTAATGGGTTCAGGGTATACAAATTTAAGTATGCAATTATATGCTGAATGTTTGTTAACATGTTAGTTTTTAAGTCGTAATTGCACAAATTGTATATACAAAAAATTATGAAAATAGCTCTTTGTTCTCAAGACGATAAGAGACATATAAGGAGTGACAAAATTCATACTTATGCTTGGGGGCATTATAAAATTATAAACTGAAAAGTATAATAAAAACTTTGATTGTCAAAAAAAAAAAAAAATAAAATAAAAATATTATTAAAATACTCGAAAGTAAACAAATAACTGCATTGGAAGGATGGATTACTATACAGCAAGAAGACGAAGATTGTCAAAATATACATCTTGAGGATGACACTTCGGTCTTAGCAAACAATGAAATGACTGCAAGCAAACAAGTAAGATGCCTTGGAAGTATGGATGGATACTATGCTGTACAAAGACACAAGTATAAATATTGTGTGGGTTTGACTGCAGATTATCATTCTAGTTTCTGAAACTTTTCAAAAATCACAATGAGCGACTCCCAGCGGCTATTGGGTTCTAAGAGGGAAGCTGATAAGCTAAATACAGCTCTTTTAAGAACGTTTGTAGCAGCAAGACAAACGATAAAAACACATCTAGCTGGAATAGTGGTGGAGCTAGCAGCAAGGAAAAAAATGCAAATATTCCATACAAGAGGTTCAAGTAAGGAGGTTGTGCTCGATATATACCCTATAAAAACATTAAAACAATTTCTCATATGAGTTTAGATAAAACATACTCATTTCTTTTTTCAACAGAATTTCATCATCAACATCAGTATTAGCAGCACCATGAAGATTCACCATAAAGGTTAGCTCTACAACAGACACTCCACCTCTTAGCAGAAGAAGAAGAAGTACTGTGCTATTTCATGCATCAGTGGATGAGGAGTGGGAACATAATGCTCAACCACCATTTGACCTCAACATGGATGTGGATGATTATGTACTGGAAACGGCTAGTGAAGACGAAATCAAAGCTCTTGCTGGGTGAGGTAGGGATGTCCAGGTTGACGAAATAACATCAACAACTGCACCACAGCCACATCGCAGGAGAAGATTGACAAGAAACACACGTCGATTGCTTACACTATCAAGCGATAGTGATAGTGACGATGATAACGTGTTAGAGACGTCTGACGAAGTCATAGCCAGCAGTGATGATGATAATGATTATGTGCCAGAGAAGCTTGACGCAGCCATCGTTTTCTTACATAAAGCCATTGATAGAATAGGCGAATAAGCTCGCCAACAAGAGGAGTGGGATATATGGGGAGCATGATACTCAGCTACTTTATGTACAACATGATGATGCTGATGATGATGATATTGAGCTATAAATAAAAACAAAATAAAGAAAAAACAAGTAAGAGGTTCTAGTCGGGAGCTCCCGACTAGGGGATACCCTGAACCCTCATATTCCAACACCAAATGCAGCGCGCGCTTATAGATAGAGAGTAGCGGGGAGGTGGCGATAGGTATAGAATGAAAGATAATCGATATATATATACTTTTCTAGAAGCAACATGTCAAGTTTGGTAACTCTAGCTCTTATTATTTACCAAAATTGCTTAAAAAACAGGATATCGATATACATTTTTATCGATTACTTGGAAACGGGGCAAGTTATCGATTATCGGAAACAAACTCGATCTGCGTAGGAACTAGGAGCATCTACATCTAAAATTTCAAGTCTCTAGCTCTTATAGGTTCTGAGATCCTTGCGTTCATACATACGGACGGACGGACGGACGGACGGACGGACGGACGGACAGACAGACGGACATGGCTAGATCGACTCGGCTATTAATGCTGATCAAGAATATATATACTTTATGGGGTCGGAGATGCTTCCTTCTGCCTGTTACATACATTTGGATTTTGCACAAAAACATAATACCCCTTTTACCCATTTTTAATGGGTTCAGGGTATAAAAAGAAAGATGTAGTATATATAATTTTTTTATTAAAAAAATCATTCAATAGTCATTTCATATGTTTAAACATAATCTTTTACATGAATGAATTGAATTTCAGTAGCGAAGTTCTCATCAGCTATATTGATTTGCTCAACTTCACCGTTTGCCAGAATTCGTTCAGCTGATACTCATGATATTCATAACATTCGATTATCAGGTATCGTGTGGCATAATTGCTGTTGTATGTACATCTAACTGTCAAATCAACTGCATTATAATAAAGTTTAAAGTGTCGGTAAAATGGAGCATTGCTTTCTACTATTCCCCGATATATTACGCTCTTTCATCACAAGATCCTTCCTGAATGCCTCAATCGCTTGATCCGCAGTGAAATACTCATTCTGAGATATCCGAGATGGGCTGCGTGTTGTTGTTGTTGTCGTTGTTGTTATTAATTGACCTATGATTTCGTTATCATCATTTTGATATGATTCAGATAAATTTGCACATTGCTTCAAAAATTTGAAATTAACTGATATTTTAATTGAATCATTGTTGGACAGGTTGACATAAAACTTTACATCCTTTACACTTGATTGCTCACTAAGCTGTACTGGCAGTGGCATTGCATGATAGCCTTGAAGAGCTAAGGATGCAAAAAGGAACAGCAGTGTATTTATTATCGCCATGTTAGCAACGTTTATTCCAAACATTTCGAGTTCTTAATAGGTAATAAGCTGCATGCGCATCCTCCACCTAAATTTATAGATCAATATGAGCAACAGCAGCAGAATTTATTTGCAAATGAATCTCTTATCGGAGGTTGTTGACAGTGAGCTTATAATAAAAAGAAAAATAAGCAGTATTGTTGTAAAATTGATAAAGATTGTTTATTCTTAATTTCACAAAATAATTGCTTAAATTTATGTGTATGTATGTATTCGATTGTTTACAGTATTTCATTTCTGACGTCTATCCATGAGTAATGATTGTCTGAGAAGCCCAGCCATTTTACGAACGCTTTCCCACCTTTTTTGCGTATTACTTTTTCAACTAAATATGTGTGGGGAAATCGAGTTTTTTGCAGTTCTTCAGCGTAGAAGCCTTCTTTAATTGCCTTCCCCTCATAGTCTAGTAATATGTATGTTGGGAGGTAGGTATTTTGCACATGTGTTATTTTGAAAATCTGTGTTGTCCAGTTGGGTGTGTACGTACACCTTCTCAAATATATGTTTATATTTATTTATCCGCACAGAATCGCCTAAAAGAATATACATATATATTTTTATACCCTGAACCCATTAAAATTGGGTAAAAGGGGTATTATGTTTTTGTGCAAAATGCAAATGTATGCAACAGGCAGAAGGAAGCATCTCCGACCCCATAAAGTATATATATTTTTTATCAGCATCAATAGCCGAGTCGATCTAGCCATGTCCGTCCGTCCGTCCGTCCGTCCGTACGTATGTATGAACGCAAGGATCTCAGAACCTATAAGAGCTAGAGACTTGAAATTTTAGATGTAGGTGCTCCTAGTGCCAGCGCAGATCGAGTTTGTTTCCGATAAACGATAACTTCCCCGTTTCCAAGTAATCGATAAAAATGTATATCGAAATCCTGTTTTTTAAGCAATTTTGGTAAATAATAAGAGCTAGAGTCACCAAACTTGACATGTAGCTTCTAGAATAGTATATATATATATCGATTATCTTTCATTTTATACCTATCGCCACCTCCCCGCTACTTTCTATCTATTAGCGCGACCTGCATTTGGTGTTGGAATAATAGGGTTCAGGGTATCCCCTAGTCGGGAGCTCCCGACTAGAACCTCTTACTTGTTTTTATTATTGTACACGCTGTTCAACATATCCTTTTCATTAAACTGATTTACATCGATTGGAGCCATTTTGATTGTTCGATAAGGCTTTCTATCGTATTTATTAATTAAATTTTGATAAATGTCGATCCAACGATATGTTCCATTAAAACTAAATTCTTTCCACATCATATCTTTAATCGTTCTATTGAATCTTTCAACAATTGACGCTTTGAAGTTGCTATATGTTGAATAATAGTTAATATTGAATTCATTCATTAATGGTTTAAATGATCTGTTAAAAAACTCTTTACCATCATCAGCTTGCAAGTTCTTGGGGATTCGTCCTAATTTAAAAATACTCCGCATCGCCTTTTTTTCTCTTCTTATTAGCTAATTTATTGATACTATACTTGAGCATCTTGACCTAGCTCTATAATTATGTGAGGACCTTACTTAATATTACCTATTAAGTTTTAAATTATTTGGTTTATATTTCCTCTATCTTAGAACCCGGTTTGGGAGGTCGATGGGGTGGATTCTGCGATGTCTCCGTCGTTTTCTTCTGCAAAGCCTGCTTGCAAGTATATTGGGGTGGGCAGAGCGACGGGCCATGTAGCTGATGGACTGCTGACGTAACTGGTCACCCACCAAGGGGACTTTTAGGTCTCTTGCTAAGGCCCGGTTTCGGATGTACCAGGGGGCCCCAGTACTTTGTCTCAGCACCTAGGATTGGAAGACACTAATTTTCCTCCAGCGGGACTTTGCTGCAGTGCCGAAGAGTTGGCTTGCATAGCGCCAAGCTGGGGCCAGTAGGGTTTTGTGCAGCAGCACCTTGTTGCTCGGAGAAAGCTTGCTGTTTTCCTTAAGGAGCCAAGTCATTCTTTTAAGTTTTTGTCGAAAGCTATGACATACTGTTGTTAAGTGTTTGATCCAAGTTAGCCTGCGATCGAGGTGGACTCCAAGGTAGCGGTGTCCGTCTTTATGCTCGAGTAGTTTGCCTTGAAGAAACACTCCTGGCGACGTATCTCTGCGGATCGCGAATGTGGAGCATACCGATTTTTGCCTGTTGATGGCAATCCGCCACTTAGATGCCCACGTCTCAAAATCGTGCAGGTATTCTTGCAGTTGGTCGGTGGCTTGGTATACACAGCTAGCTTTGGAGAGGATTGCTGTGTCGTCCGCAAATGTGGCGAGCTTGAAGCTATCGTGATGCTCCAGTGTCGTCGGGTCTACCGTCGGCATGTCTGCTGTGTAGACGCTGTGTATCCACGGAGCAAGAACGCTACCCTGGGGAACTCCAGCTTGGATTCCCTTAACTCCTGAGAACGTGCCGTCGACAACTACAACAAATTTTCTATTTTCGAGGAAGCTGTGGAGTATATAAAACAGAGAGGGTGGAATCAAGGTTTTTAGTTTGAACAGGAGTCCTTTGTGCCACACTCGGTCAAACGCCTGTTTGATGTCAACGAATGCCGCGACGCAATACTCGAAGTTCTCGAAGCTGTCGATGATGAAGTCAACTACTTGGTGGAGCTGCTCCGGTGTCCCATGCCGTCTTCGAAATCCGAACTGATGCCTTGGTATGATCCGCTTAACGCAATCCACTCTGGCCAATAATATTCTTTCGAATATTTTGAAGAGGGTCGGAAGCAGGCTTATTGGTCGATAAGATTCGACATGCGTTAGACCCCACATCGCCTAAGCAACATCATCTGAATTTTTGCTTTTAAGGGCTACGCCCCTCGCCATTGAGTAATAAACAGACCTGTTTATTACTCTATGGCCCCTCGCAAACTTAGAGAATGTATCAATTACAGTCAGTAGAAATCGAAGATTTTTATTTGATGTTGTATAATTATCCATTTGAACTAGATCTGCTTGCCAATGATCATCAATGCGCTTCATAATAACTCTTCGACGTCTAAAGTTTTTTCTTGCTGGCGTGTGAAGCTCATTAACAAGAGCTCTCTTACTCATTTAATCTCTCTTTCTCAAAATCGTAGGGGAATTTTTTCACCCTCTAGTTCAAGTACTTGCTTCTTTAACTGAGATTCTGGTGTAGCATAAAATTTAAAGATGAAATCTTAAAGATCTGCTATTTTTTTTCACCAAGGAATCAAATTTTTCCTTATACAAGACTTTAATATCCTCCTCACTCTTAGCTATTTGAAGCTCAATATTCTTTATAATTATTTTTTCGACTTCTAAATTTTCTTTTTTTTTCATGTGCCAACAAATTTTGAGTCATTTGGTTAATTTGCTTTTGCAAAAAATTATTTTTAGCTGCATCTTTTTCTTCAATAGGCTCTGCAGCGTTTTTAAGACGTTTGTTCTGAATATCAATATTTTAATTGTAGTCAAGAAGCAGCCCCACCCGTTTATTACCATTTCTCTTGAAACTTTCTGAATAATATTTTTCATTTGAATACCGTCCAAACTTATCGACAGACATAATCAAAATGGTGAAATTAAAAAAAAACATATGTATTTATATATTTATAAACATTACATAAACATATGAAATACACATCATACTCATTCAGTTTTTTTGCTTTTAAAAATAGAATTCAACAAATTGTTTTGTATTAGCCAATTGGCTATCAACGTAAATCCTCATCTCATATTTCTCATCATTAATATGGTTAAGCAAAGAGCTTTTTAATACATCAATACTTTTCTGATTTTCTTGTTCTTAACTCTGCATCTGTTCATGCCAGTTCAGTGCTAGTCATTGCTAGTCTGAACACAGCATTGACTGAGCCTCACTCAGTGTGAGAGAGTCACTCATTGAGGCAGACTCACTCACTGAGAGAGACTCACTCTCAAATAGGATCCAAAGTACGCTCAAAACTCTCCCCACGATCTCCACTCCACCTCAACTGTTTTGACACAAGAAAATGCAAATCACTTCTAATGTAAAGTTCATTATATGCAGCCGGAAGTAAAATAAAACCTACTACCGGATATATAGAAACCAATCATTGTTTGATTTGAAGACGAATATTTTTACTTATCCGACGCCTCCACCACAAACATTGGTCCTTCGAGCCGGATATATATAAACCGATCGCCCCTACACAAGTTTTTTGGCAAAGATAAGTAAATACAAAATTTCCTTTCTATATATATTCGGCAATATCCGCCATATTTTTTTTCTTTAAGAAAAGTGATTGGCAATTTTCTGAATATATATATTATATATATATACAAATATATATAAATTATCCGACCACAAAACTAAAAACAGTTTAGTTAAATTTTGTGTTAGTTACTTCCAACTACAAAAGAAATCCACTTCAACATTTTTTGTATGTACATAAGTACGCACTCGTGCACTTTCCTAACTATAAAAAAAAATTTTTTTATTACGTGTCCGCACTTAATCCGACAAGTTGCTTCACAATATCGTTTCCTAATTAATATTGTTAATTCATGTTCTTGGTCCGACACACAAACATACACCAGGTTCACAAGCACGTATTGTACATACATACATACATACATACATATATTCAATCCGAATATAATTGCCCATATGCATTTTGAATAGACACTATATTTAACATTATTATTTAATAAACACAAACTCCAATTCATTCTCTTAACTTATAATTTATTGCACCTTGTATTACTTAGTAAAAATAAACACAACCCCCAATTCAGTTTCTTAACTTACAATTGTGCATAGTGCAAACGAATATATTTGTGCAACCACATAGTACAAATTAACCGTTTAGTGACTACTAATTGGAAAAAAAAATATTTTTTAAGTGGGAGGCTGAAGGCTTCCGATATATTTGAATCCAAGATTAGAACTAAAGTACAATTGTGAACTTATGCTGCAAGTCAGCTATGGTTATGATCATAGAGTAATAAACAGACCAAGAGGAGGCATTTGGATCAAAAGCTCTATTTCGAAACAGTTCACGAGAGATAGCGCGGTTGCAAACAAAAATTGCAAACACAACGCCCGGCTGTCTGCAGCTACTTCTGCCGATGCCCAAAATTCAAAGACAACTTCAAAACATTTTCCATAAGAATTTGTTTGAGGCTACAGCCTATGATCTTAGCTGCTGCACCCTTCTAACTCATTGTTGTGGTTTCTAAGAACTGCTATGCCTATAATTCGCGAAGTCATGTCAACTTGCAAGCAGCTCGGCAGATTTTTATAATTTTTAATTTTTCGACCAGCAAGGCACCCTTTCTCAAAATAGGGTATTTTAATTATTCATAAGTAATGTAACCAAATAGCACAAAACTTCTTATAAATACATTTTTATCCAATGTCTATGAAAAATATAATTTCGTATTTAGTGTGCAACTATTGGTACAATTATTATTAATTTTTTTCTTGAAACATTATATACCATTTCTATAAATAAGGGTATCAATTCCGCGACGCGCCAAATAGTTGTTGTATGTGTATCTCATCGCACACATATTGGTGCAAATCTGCACATATGTATGTGTCTGCCAAGCCAAGGGAAGTCTATGAACTTAAGAAGATTGCAATATTCTGTTGCGCATGTGACGTCACAGCCTAAGGCTTTTTCCGTGCGATCATTTCGTAATTAAAATGATTACATATGTCAATCAATTATTTATTATAAAGGACCCTATTCATAAATAATTTAAATGTACGTAATAAAGGTAGAAATATATATTACTCAAGACTAGAAATAGAATTCCATAAAATGTGACGTCATAATTTCTTATGTTAACGCGCCGTGCGCGTAACCCTTTGATTTGAATGCCATGGCTTGCTGGGATTCAAATTTTCTACCTACTTGCGTCGAGACTCGGCTCTGCAACAACAACATTAGTACCCAAATTGTGCTGTTGTTGTTTCTACGCGCTGCCTTGTAGGAACGACAGAGAAACCCGCAAAGAACACAGTGGCATTATTTGTCCCTATTCCTTGCACTGAGTTTCCTATGTCCTCTAAATCTTGCTTCAGAATTTCATAGATCACAACGGGGGACGGGGAAAAAATGGGTTTTCGTGCGCAATGTTGTTGTTTTGCTAGTGATTTGTTGTTGCTTCCTATGGTAAATGAGCTTTATTTCTTGAGTTTGATTTTGCGTTTGCGGACCAACCTTAACGACCTGGCTTCAGAATTAAAACGGTAATAAAAGCTCGGAGCGAATCTTCCGCTCTTGGTCTGTTTATTACTCTATGGAGTTATGTTTACGTTAGCAATTGCGCTCTAGAGATTGGGTCTGTAGTTTACGTTATGAATTGCGCATGAGAATATGAATCTTTATGTTAAGTGGTTGCGCTGTTATGTTTATGTTAGAGCCGGGAATCTGGATATTTATGTTAGCAGAGCCGCAGCTGTGCGTTAAGTGGACGTAGTGATTGAAACGGGTCTAATAAGCCTGAAAGGTCTAAGTAATTGGGATAACGACTTATACTGAAATGTTGTTTATGATTGCAATAAGAATTGCCTTGCGGGCGGGGTGATAACTCCTCCCTTTCTTAAAAAGAATCGTCCCCGATTCTTAATGATTTCTTTTTAAAGATTCAATTTGTTCGTTTATTTGGTTTAATATGTCAAGCTCTTTTACTGTAGTTTGAGTGTTATGGTATTTTTGATTACTTGACGATTTCAATTTCAGTATTTTAAGGGGATTTAGATTTATTTAAGAAGAAGCTTTACCATAGTAAAAATAACAAGTAAGAGGTTCTAGTCGGGAGCTTCCGACTAGGGGATACCCTGAACCCTCATATTCCAACACCAAATGCAGCGCGCGCTTATAGATAAAGAGTAGCGGGGAGGTGGCGATAGGTATAAAACGAAAGATAATCGATATATACATACTTTTCTAGAAGCTACATGTCAAGTTTGGTGACTCTAGCTCTTATTATTTTCGCAAAATTGCTTAAAAAACAGGATTTCGATATATATTTTTATCGATTACTTGGAAACGGGGCAAGTTATCGATTATCGGAAACAAACTCGATCTGCGTCGGAACTAGGAGCACCTAAATTTCAAGTCTCTAGCTCTTATAGGTTCTGAGATCCTTGCGTTCATACATACGGACGGACGGACGGACGGACGGACGGACAGACAGACGGACATGGCTAGATCGACTCGGCTATTAATGCTGATCAAGAATATATATACTTTATGGGGTCGGAGATGCTTCCTTCTGCCTGTTACATACATTTGGATTTTGCACAAAAACATAATACCCCTTTTACCCATTTTTAATGGGTTCAGGGTATAAAAATTAGTATAAATAATAAAAAGGTTATTTTTAAATGATTACTTTCTAATTTTATAACAATTTTTGATAGTATATCTGTATTTTCTAATTGAAGTTCAGTATTATTAGTAACTTGATATTCACTAACTAAGTAGTTTGTGAATTTATTGTGTTTTACATAATACAGTTTGTGCCTGATACCAAAATAGCGCCGTCTGTTATAAATTCTATTGGTTTATTTTTTTCGGATAATTTTATACAACTTGTAAATTTTTTATTAAGGAGATTTACAAAACAGTTTGGTTCAAAATTAATGTGGGCAAAACTATTATAAATTTCTCTTTTAAAGTTATCAATGAGGTAAAACGTGTTATTACATTTAGCAATTTTGTCGATAACGAAAAATTTTCCATCTGTTTGGGATATGGCTTTAGCGTGGTATAACTTACAATTGTAATTGATTGTAGGGTATTTTATAAAAACTATGATTAAACCTTGGTATGAAACGATCGAAAAAGAGGAAATGTCTAAAAGATCGATTAGAGTGATATTGAATGTTTCGTGATTAAATATATTTATCATGTCTTGTTTATTTAAGATTTTTGGATTCAATATTCTGGCTTTGGAAAATGTGATAGTATCCAGCAGATTTTGTAGGTAAAAATAAAATAAAATAAAAAATAAATAATTCCTGATTAAATTTAATATCTTTTAATAGATTTGTGATTTTAGTGACTTCTTTGAAAATTGCAGAATTTATTTGATTTTAATACATTAAAAAAAACATAAAATAGGTTAGAATTTGATATTGTCTTTGTGAATAATACGATCCCTATTGTTTATTTTGACTTTATTTCGTAAGTCTTCTTTAACTACCTGTTTTTTAAATCTAGGTTGTAGCAAAGACTGTATAAACACTAAGATGAGTAACGCCGTATAACAAAATGCTACTATGCGGCTTGATTTTTTGAAAATTGAGAACGAAAACGAACTCTGTATCATTGCGCTCTCACAGCCGAGAGAACGAAAAAGCTAAAAATAGAATGTGCTCTCAGCTTCGGCTCTATGAGGGCCGTGCAAGCAATTATGTTTGTATGCGTGTGAATATACATACATAACAGCATATTTGAATGTGTTGTTATCCACTGCTCTGGCAAAGTCTCTGGCTGGCAAAGAAACAATTTTCTTAGTTTTCTAGCGCAGATCACGACCTACCCCAAATTTGTGTTGATATATGAATGCATTTTGTGTACTGAGGTTGGCTCCGTACAAAATATGTATTTTTAAGTCGATGCAAATATTTATGTAATTTTTTATATTTGAAATTATAAATTAAATTATTAATTTTAAGTAATACAAAATAAATTAAGGAAATAAAAGTGCAAATTTGTTGTTTTCAAAGATACATTTAAATAATTTTTATTTTTTTATATTTTATTATTTTTGTTAGAATTATAAAGAACAAAGTCGCCGCTCAAATTAGCTACCGATGGTCGGTACCCAGGGAACACCGCGAGGAGGCAGGAGGAAACTAAATATGAGCCGACTTGAAATGCTTTAATTTTTTTTATTTTATAATTGGGGAATAAAAATAATATTAATTTAATTTAAAGAAATTATATCAATTTTGCATCGACTTAAAAATACATATTTTCTACGGAGCCAACCTCAGTACACAACATGCACTCATATGTGAATACAAAATTGGGGTAGGTCGTGATCAGCGCTAGAAAAATAACAAAATTCATTTCTTGCCAGCTAAAGCCAGCGTAGTGAAGAACAACACATACATACATACTTTAAAGTTCTTATGCATGCATAATTCACGCATACAACCCAAGGTGCTTGCACGCCATTGGCTGAGACAAGAACTTTTCTCGAGCATACACTGTTCAAAAACAAAAGTGAAATCAATCTATGTGTGATATTTTCTTATCGTAGTTATTGCACAAGATGCGCCTTGTGAAAAAATTATTTTATTCTTAAATTTTCCTGAAAAATTAATCGTTAGTATCTAGAGTAATATATAATTTTATTAAAGCATGCATTTCATGGATAAAGCACAAGCACTTTGCGTCGATCGTAAGTTTTAAACTTTTTCGCTCAATGTACTTCGAAAACGAAGCGACGCAAAGCACCATCGACCAGCTTTGCTGAAGGCAGGCTGGCGACTAACTTCGTTGCTCGTGTCAGCATCAGCAAGCCGCGACTTCGGCATTCGTTCGACTGGTCTTTGGAGAACGAACAGTCAGTCGGCAGGCATGTCGTACGAAGCCTCAAAGGCCAGATCAAAGGCCAGGCTAGAAATTTTGCGTCGCATTCAAATGTATAGGCGTTACTCATCTTAGTGTTTATACAGTCTTTGGTTGTAGTTTGTTTCGTTCGCCATGTTTTTTTTCATAAATTATTTCACCTACTTGGTAATTTTTTGGTGACCTCTTTTTGTTATGGTACTCTAACATTTTGGCTTGGGCTGATTTTAATTTTTCTGACAATTTTGGGTGTTCTATTTTGTTAAATAATATGTCACATGGTTTTTGTTGAGTTGTCGATTGAATTGTGTTGATATACTCTTTAACTGCTCGGTATACGACTTCGGAATGATCCATTATATTGTATTCTTCTTGAATACATCGAGAAATTTCGATAATTGTTGAATGAACTCTTTCTACCTGACCGTTGCTTAAACTGTGTCTGGGGTCTGCATGATAAATCGCTATACCTGAACGAGACATTGACGATTTGAATTGTGTCGAGGAAAACGTAGGTTCGTTGTCCATCATTATGGAGTTAGCGAAAGGAAAAGTTTGGATAAGTTCTTACACTTTGTTTGCCATATCTGATTTGTCATTGATTTCCTTAATCACTAAAAATTTAGAATATGCGTCTAGGCATGTCAAGAATGTTAATTTTTGAGCATAAAAAATGCTAATATGTAATTGTTCACCTTCTCTCTCCGGAATAGGAGCTTTAGAAATAGGAATTTGCTTAGGGTTTCTGTTATATTTATTTTTATTACAAATTTCGCAGTAGTAGTGTTGGCCAATCATAGTATTTCAAAATTTGCTTAAGATTTTCGTCGAAACCTTTATGAGCACGAGCATGTGTTTCTTCTATTATAATTTCTTGGTCATTTTTGTTTTCGATGTCTAGGACAAACTTTTTAGTAAATAAAAATTTGTTGTTAAAAGTGTTTTTTAATGAGTTTTGGATTTCGTATAAATCTTCGAGACTGCAATGAACTCCTGTAGTCAGGTTTGGTTGAAGAAATTCTTTAAGTATGATTATTAAATTGTGTACTGTGTCGTATTCTATAATATGTCTTGTTTTGTTGAAAACTTCATATTTTTCATGAATGTTATGTTGTTTTTAGAAACAAGTAATTGTTGTTTAAATTGGTTCAATGGTTTGTGTGTTTCTTCAATTACGTTTTTATAACTACTGTCGGCTGAATGGATGGTTTCATTATCGGACGACGGTTCTTCTTCAGACACGAGATTACTTTCATTGGAAATATGATAACGCGTTAGCGACGACATTGGTAGATCCTGGTTTGTAAAATATTTTAGGTGAAAATTCTTCTATGAAAGCATGCCATATTTTCATTTTTGAGTTTGGGTTTCGTGCAGAAACTGCAAAAGAAAGTGGTTGATGGTCTGTTTGGATTTCTAAATTTGTAACACCATACAAGTAGTTCCTAAGGTTTTTAAATGCCCATACAATGGCGTATAGTTCCCTTTCATTTGTGGCGTAATTTCTTTCTGTTTTATTTAAGGTTTTTGAAACAAAGGTGATTGGTTTGTTTTCCTGTGAAAGGCGCCTATGGCGATGTCGGAAGCGTCTGTGGTGAGGACGAACTTTTTTGTATAATCTGGCTGGGTTAGTTCGATGTTTGCAAACAAGTGTGATTTTAAGTTTTCATACGCAGAGATTGCTTCTTCGTCTAGAGATATTTCTGTTTATTTGGACATATGTTTTGAAACCATACCGTTGTGTCCCTGTAACAATTTAGTGAGTGGTTTTGCTATAGTCGCGTAGTTTTTTACAAACTTCCTGTAGTAGCCTGTTAAGCCAAGAAAACCTCGTAATTCCCTTAAATTATTAGGAGGAGGGTATGATTCTATTGATTCTATTTTTTTCGGATCAGTTTTAATGATATTGTATGATACTATGTATCCTAAACATTCTATTTCTTTTCTAAAGAATTTTGATTTTTCCAAGGATATTTTCATGTTTGCTTTGAATAGAATTTCAATGATTTCTTGTAAATCATCAAAATGTTGTTCCGGAGTATTTGAAAAAACTATTATGTCGTCCATATAATTGTGGCAAGTTTTTCCGATTTTTTCACGTAATATATTGTCCATTGCTCTCTGAAAGATGCATGGCGCGTTCGCAAGCCCAAATGGCAAACGAAGAAATTCATATTTTCCATTATTAATGGAAAAAGCTGTTTTTTCGATGTCTTCTTCTTTCATTAGAATCTGATGAAATCCCGATTCTAAGTCAATTGTCGAAAACATTTTAGCTTTGCCTAGGTTGGATAGAATGACTGAAGGATCAGGCATTGGATACCTATCGGGGATTGTATCGTTATTCAGTTTCTTAAAATCTATTACCAATCGATTCTTAGGCGTTCCATCTTCATTAAAACCTTTTTTCCCTACTACCCATACCGGGGCATTATAAGGACTTCTGTTGGGCCTTATTATATTTTCATTTAACATCCTGTTTATTTCCTGACTAACAAAATTGTTAGCTGAATGAGGATAAGGATATTGTTTACTGTAATTTGCATTTTCGTTTAATGTTCTTATCTCTCCTCTAATATCTGTTCTAAAAGGGAGACATGTTTGAATCTGAGAATGCTTTGTTTCTATTTGTTGAACGACTTGTTGCTCAAGGATATTCAAATTATCCATGTAATTAATGGAATGATTTATTTTGCTTAAAGAAGAACTTGTCGTAGAGGATACCGACATCTTTCGACGTCTGCTCTTTTTGAGTTTTAATTTCTTTAGCTTTCCTTCATTAAGAATATCGTCAACTTTAGTTTTTTCGATACGTGAGTTATCAGCGTCACTTAAAGACGATGATTCTGTATCGGATACATTAAATAAAGAAAATGATTTACATTTCCCACTTTGGTAGTTCAAATACGAAGCAACGTTATAGGCTTCGTCTGAACTTTTTAAATGGCAAACCGTTTCTTGGACATGTTCTGTAAAATTAATATTTTCCTTTTTGTTATTATAAAACAAAGTTCCCTTTGACAAGTCGATTACTGCCTTAATCTCCTTCAGTAGATTATAACCGACTAATAGATCCGCGTCTAGATTATTAATTTCATAAAATCTGTGGCGTTTGCCAAATATGTTTATGTTATGAAAATGAGTTATAATACTGTAGCCATTTACAGTAAACCGAATTTCGAATTTGGGGATACGAATAAGGTGTATTCTGTAGTTGTATGGATTTGTCTACATCCATGGGCTCCGGTGGAAGTTGAGGAGTCTTGTTGCTTTGCGCAAAAATTTGATTTTGTGGAACTTGATTGAACCTTAAGTGATTGTCATATCTTTTATTAGGTTGTATTGGGGATTCAGCTTTCCTTTGCTGATTGTTATGCCCTGGGTTTAGATTGTTACGTTGATGGGTATTTGCGAAATGGTGGTAAGCGAAGTTAGCTCTTTGGTAATTCGCTTCCAGTTCCTGGGCTTTTGCCAAAGCATTAGGCAAATTTTCAGGTTTAAGGGAGAACAAAACCTCTGATAAAGAACCGTTAAGACCTGTGATGAAAATTCTTAAAGCGTTGTCTCTGTTTTTCTTATTATACCCTGAACCCATTGAAAATGGGTAAAAGGGGTATTATGTTTTTGTGCAAAATCCAAATGTATGTAACAGGCAGAAGGAAGCATCTCCGACCCCATAAAGTATATATATTTTTTATCAGCATCAATAGCCGAGTCGATCTAGACATGTCCGTCTGTCTGTCCGTCCGGCCGTCCGTCCGTCCGTCCGTCCGTATGTATGAACGCAAGGATCTCAGAACCTATAAGAGCTTGAAATTTTAGATGTAGGTGTTCCTAGTTCCTACGCAGATCGAGTTTGTTTCCGATAATCGATAACTTGCCCCGTTTCTAAGTAATCGATAAAAATGTATATCGAAATCCTGTTTTTTAAGCAATTTTTGTAAATAATAAGAGCTAGAGTCACCAAACTTGACATGGAGCTTCTAGAATAGTATATATATATCGAGTATCTTTCATTTTATACCTATCGCCACCTCCCCGCTTCTCTCTATCTATAAGCGCGCGCTGCATTTGGTGTTGGAATATGAGGGTTCAGGGTATCCCCTAGTCGGGAGCTCCCGACTAGAACCTCTTACTTGTTCATTTCTGTAATGATGTGGGCTTTGTCACCATACGTCATAATAGTTTTGTTTATCAAAAGGGTTAGTTTTTTATTAACTAAATTGTAATATTCGAGAACGGATAAGTTACCCTGTCGTAAAATACTTAACTCCTGTTCTATTATATAGATTGGTCGTCTATCACTGTAGGCAATCCAACCTTGCAAGTATAGCTTCAAAATTAAGAACGGTACCGTGATTAGTCAAGGTGTCATTAGCTTTACCTGTTATTTTATTTCTTAATATTGTTAAAGCACCTACGTACTTTCTACTTCCTTCTTTATGCATTCGCATGGCACAGCAAGCGGCTTCGCCCCAACTAACATATGCATTATAGCTGCCTGAGAATTCTGGTATGGACTTGATAACATCAAAAGATTCATCACAACGAATTAGGTCATTTATTTCAGTAATCTTATATTCTTGTTCATTATTAGATGAGAGAGTGATTTGTAACTTCAATTCTGCAATTTGCTCTTGAAGCGCTCTGGTCTGAGTTGCAATCAACTGAGCTACCAAATCAGCTGTCAAGTTATTATTGTTAGCCATTTTTATGTTTTTAAGATCTTCAATTAAACTTTCTATATGGTTATCCAGTTTATAACACTTATTATTCTAACAAATGCTTACACAAATTTAAACTCTCATTACTTAAGTAAAAAAAATTTCTTTTTAAAGTAAATGATGATGGCTCACGTAAAAGGTCTTTCTTTATGGGTGATTATACATATGTCGTTCAAGTCTTCCTTCCTTCGTTCCTTCCTTCCTTCTGGGTTTTAGGGTCTTGATATTTTTTATTTGGTTAAAAGTTTTTTATTGGTGAAAAAATTTTTGTTGGCGAAAATATTTGTTTCGCTTCTTTGATCGATTAATTTTTAGGAATGTTTACATTTAACCTGAATGGGAAAATTTGATTTCACTTTTAAGTCTTGTGAACAATCAATATTTCCAGCTCAGGGTATTTTCACTACTCTTCAAGTTTTCAGAAACAGGGTATTTCCGTTCGTCGGAAATTTTTAATGTTTCTTTTAGAAGCACTCGATATTTTCGTTCTTAGAAAATTTTTAATTTCAGAAACAGAGTATTTCCGTTCGTCGGAAATTTTTAATGTTTCTTTTAGAGGCACTCGATATTTTCGTTCTTAGAAAATTTTTAATGCTCTTTTGAGACAATCTTGGATTAGTAAATCGGCACTTTTGCTCACTCGCGAATCACTAAGGATTTTGTTTCTTTTAATTATACTTTTTTTGTGTTTATAATCGCGAGCCCCACGTTGGGCGCCAATTAACCGATTAGTGACTACTAATTGGAAAAAAATATATTTTTTAAGTGGGAGGCTGAAGGCTTCCGATTTATTTGAATCCAAGATTAGAACTAAAGTACAATTGTGAACTTATGCTGCAAGTCAGCTATGGTTATGATAAAGCTTATTCTCTTAAAGCTCAAAAGCTCGCGGTGATCTTATGCTGCGAATCAGCTGTGTTTATGCTAAAGCTTCTTTCCTTAGAGTTTAAAAGCTCGCGGGGGTGGCTTGCGTAAGCTAGACGCTTTGAGTTATGTTTACGTTAGCAGTAGTTTACGTTATGAATTGCGCATGAGAATATGAATCTTTATGTTAAGTGGTTGCGCTGTTATGTTTATGTTAGAGCCGGGAATCTGGATATTTATGTTAGCAGAGCCGCAGCTGTGCGTTAAGTGGACGTAGTGATTGAAACGGGTCTAATAAGCCTGAAAGGTCTAGTAATTGGGATAACGACTTATACTGAAATGTTGTTTATGATTGCAATAAGAATTGCCTTGCGGGCGGGGTGATAACTTACATACATCCGATAAATAAATCCACAAATCATATGTACTATGTGTGTCCACATATAATATTTTTAAGTGCACAATCCACAGCAATATTATAAACACAGCAATATTATAGTAATAAATTTCAATTTCAACTGGCGTATGTGCGTATGTACACACCACACACATATGTAAAAATAAACAGCTGCCGATCCGTACTCCAATTACACGTTTTTATGCAATTGCAAACATTCCCATACAATTACTCTTGTTCCGAGACGCACCAATAAAACCACAACAATCATAATTAATTGATTAATAATACTACTAATTTATTGTAAATAAACAAAACACTACACATTAACTTCGAAGTTCTACATTTGTCAGCGGTGTGTACTCAGCCACAATAGTGAGTATTCTATGAGTACCACAAAAAAGTAAAAATAAACCAACCGTTACCGTATTCAAAGACAAATATAATAATAAAATTATCGAAAACGAGCATCGAATTCTTTATTATTATTTCCCGTGTTTAATTAATAATCGTATTTTAAATTACCAAGTCAAATAAATTTATAAATTAAATTAATTAAATCAAATAAATTTTGATTTCACGCAAAATTATTTAAATCTTCCGCAATCTCAATCGAATTATAAACTCGATTATTTACCTGAACCGGCAATCCAGTGTTTCTTTGTTTTAAGCATCGCAACCTCTACTACTAGAAACGAGCACCTTTGTTTTCCTACCCAAGCGCTTCCGCCTAGTATGCCAACTGGCAAAGGGGAAGAAACAAAGCATCAATTAGCAGTTCCGTCCGCAAGCACCTCCAGAACTTCTCCGTCTCCAACAGCAGCCCTTAGAGTCGAAAGGGAAACATCGTCCCGGACTAAAAGCGAATCATCAGCGTCCACGCCAAGGGGAACTGTTAAGGCACCTCTTAGTTCGAGGCCAAGTCCACTGATAAAAATCAGTCGCCCGCCGTCCAAAGCTAAAAGCGAAGCATCCCTGACCACTGCAGTCGGACGCACTAAGGCAACCATTAGCACAAGATCTAGTCCGATTTCCACGCGAGCTAATACCAAAACGGCTCAAAATATGACAGACGCGGCCTTATTCAAGTTTATTGCTGTCACTGATCGGCTAAGTCAGTTTGAGGCAAAAATAAACACTCCTGGAGGCTCTGACCCGTCTCTCTATACGTGCCAGGTCCGTCGGGACCAAGTGCGAGCCTTGTGGGACAAGGTTGAAAAAGAGTACGAGGTCGGCTCAACACGAGGCCGGTTCAATGGAAACCATTTCCGTTATGCAGTCCAAGTACGACTATTGTTACATGGTATATTAGAGATGCGCCGCTAAACTTAGCGAGCAAATCGATACCGCTAACGCCCAAAATAGACCATCCGCTCAGTCCACCATTCCGACATATGTTCCCACAGGGTGTCGCTTACCTCCTTGCGACACAGAAATCTTCAGCGGACATTACATACGTTGGCCCACATTTCGAGACCTCTTTACCGCAATTTACATAAATAATCCTAGGTTATCAGAGGTCGAGAAATTATTCCATCTCAATGCGAAAACCAGCGGTGAGGCTCAGGCAATTGTATCGAAGTCACTTTTGACTAACGATGGCTTCCGATCAGCCTGGGCCAATCTGACTGAGCGTTTTGAGAACCGAATTGTTAGTCAACAGCCAGCTCAAGATTCTTTTCAACCTGCAGCCAATCTCCCAAGAGTCTGAACCGGCAATAAAGGAACTTTAGAGCACCATTCAAGGTTGCTTAACAGCTCTGGAGTTATCCGAAATTAAAATGGAAAACTGGGACTGTATCCTCGTGTTCCTATGTTCCTCCAAATTACCCAAATTAACACTCTCCTTAAGGGAACAGTCCATCTCCAGAAAAAACGACATCTCATCTTGGCTTGAGATGAACGCCTTTCTCTTAGAACGCTATCGCACTCTAGAAGCGATAGAAGAACTTAAGCCAAGCGCGAATACTCCAGCGCACTCCAGAATTGTTCGAACAGAACCTCCTACCACTAGAAGGCTTAACTCATTTTAGAATAAGGTCGCTAACAAGCCGCAAGCCTGCAAATTGTGCTCCAGGGAGAATCACCCTATCCGTCTGTGCCCACACGCTAGGGGTCATCAGTTAAGGGATTGCACAAGTGCTCACAATTGTTTTACGTGCAAGGGTCGTCACAATACGCTCTTGCATCGTAGTGACACTCCACAATTGAGCCCTACAGTAGTCTCCATGCCACAAGCAACAGCTCCCTCCAATCAATCCATACAGTCCACTCCATCCCAACAAACGAATGTTCACAATTATGTTGCAATTAACACCCACGGTGTTCTCCTAAGTACGGCTGTTATATATGTTCGCCATTTGGGTGTAAATTATACAGCTCGTGCACTGATCGACTCGGGATCAGAGGCAACATTTATTTCCGAGCGACTCTTCCACCTGATAGAGCTGCCGTACAAATCCGTACAGGCACAAGTATCGGGATTAAATCAAGCTGTTGCAGCCCAGCCTCGCAAGCTCTGCCATTTTAATATTGGCTCTCCTTCCAAGCCTCGTATCCAAATCGAGGCATCAGCCTACGTCCTACCACATTTGGCAGGGAATCTACCATCATGTTCGATCCCCCAAAGTTTATTGACAACCCTGCCAAAACTCCAGTTAGCGGACTCCAGTTTCCACAAGAGTTCGCAGATGGATGTGCTGATTGGCGCTGATATCCTACCGTCCATACTAACGGGCGGCTCCCATCCTAATATATATGGCACGTTGCTGGGCCAGGAAACTATTTTCGGGTGGATTTTAACAGGCCCAGTTTCAAAGACCGCATCCACCGCAATCTCGTCATTCTCGACTCGAATATCTGTCTCTCAAGAAGAGCAATTAGACGTCATTCTCTCAAAATTTTGGGAGGTGGAGGACATTCCAGTCAAACTGGTAAAGAGCGCCGACTCCTTTTGTGAGAGTAATTTCATCCGAACAACAACAAGAAACGAGAATGGCAGATATGTAGTCACCCTACCTTTCCAAGAACCTAATCACATAGACTTAGGACATTCAAGATCTATCGCACTAGCTCAGTTTCTAAAGAACGAGAATCGTTTAAAAAGAAACCATCCTTTGAAAGAGCAGTACGACTCCGTGATTCGGGAGTACTTCGACTTAGGTCATATGACACAAGTCTCTCCAAACAGCAACCCCAATAATATTTACCTGCCGCATCATGCTGTTTTTAAGCCCGACAGCACCACAACAAAGGTTCGCGTTGTGTTTAACGCCTCCAGCCCGTCTTCCAATGGCAAAAGTCTAAATGATATCCTACACACGGGACCAGTACTCCAATCCGATCTGACGATTCAGATACTAAAGTGGCGATTCTACCGCTACGTTTTCAATGCCGATATAACCAAGATGTATCGGCAAATCCAGGTCGATCCAAGACATACGCCCTACCAACGAATACTATTTCGCAATGGAACGAAGAACTTTGCGACTTCGAACTCAATACAGTTACCTTTGGGGTAAACTGTGCCCCATACCTCGCAATCCGGGTCCTCCGTCAACTTGCTCGTGATATACGAGAACAATGTCCCATCGCATCCGATATAATTGAAAATTATATGTATGTCAATGATGTTCTAGCAGGGGCACACACGAAGCCACAAGCAATTTCAGCCATTGCAGAGCTCCGCATGGCACTCGACAGAGCTGGGTTCCCTCTGAGAAAGTGGACATCCAACACAAAGGAAGTGTTAAAAGGAATACCAAGGGACCACTTACTGTGTGTGGATTTCTTAGAAATCGAAGAGGCCAGCGTCGCTAAAACGCTAGGCATTCGATGGCAAGCCACAACAGACCAGTTTTTCTTTGCTCCGTCCAAAATGTATCTCAGCTTCGCTCACTAAACGTGAAGTACTATCACAGATTCGAAATTGTTCGATCCTGCTGGATGGCTAGCACCTGTGAAGTTCGAGCAAAGATTTTCATCAAGAGATCTGGCTCCAAGAGCTGGGGTGGGATGATTCCCTGCCGGAAGATCTCGTTCAACGTTGGCATGACTTCCTAACCGACTATCCCTCTCTCGAAAATCCGTATTCCAAGATGGGTCGATTTTCAGCAAAAGGCAAGGTGCGTTTCACGGCTTCTGCGACGCGTCCCGCGCGCATATGGTGCTCACTTTATTTGCGCGTCGAGATCAACGGATACATCTCCACTCACCTTCTCGCTGCAAAAACGAGAGTCGCGCCATTAAGACGGTATCACTACCACGCTTAGAGCTGTGTGGCGCCTCCTTCTTTCCGAGCTCACCACGGCTCTTATTCCTCACTCCCCATCCAGAGTAAAGAAAATTTCAATTGGACAGACTCCACTATTGTTCTTGCCTGGTTGGATAAACCTCCATGCAAATGGTCTTCCTTTGTGGCTAACCGGGTAGCCAAGATATCATCAACCAATGGCAAATGGTCCCATGTTCGATCCGAACATAACCCAGCTGACCTAGCTAGTCGGGGGTTTCTCCTCGGGACCTATTGGGCAGCACTTTTTGGTGGCATGGACCGGAATGGTTACAACTACCACAAAACCAATGGCCATTCCTGTTACGGTACTTGAACAGAGATTGAACAACGCGCAGTGAAGTGCAATGTCTCACACTACCCTCCTATAACCTTCTGGAACGATTCTCCAGATTCGACAAGGCATTGCGAGTTATTGCATATATCTGTCGCTTTATCCAGCGCTGTAGAAATCCAGCGATCCACTTTCCCGCCGAGCTCCGTAATGAAGAACTTACGAGAGTTCAGTTCCGACTTATCGAGTATACTCAACGCCAAGCTTATCCTAAGGAGTATAGCTGTTTGCTCGATAAGAAGCCAATTCAAGACGGGTGAGAGCGTCAACCTCGTTAGGCGATGATGAGCGACACCCCATAATCATTCCGGCCAATTGTGATTTTTTACGCCTCCTGGTCCGATTTACCCACCTCATTTGTTTTCACGGAGGCAATCAGTTGGTAATGCGCCTCATAAGAGCCAAATACTGGATCCCAAAGCTCAAGGTCCTGGTAAAATCTACCATAACCTCCTGCTGTCTGTGTAATACACCGTATACGACTCCAGACCCAACTTATGGGCGAACTCCCAAGGGCGAGATCAACCTTTTCCCGACCCTTCACACATACGGGTGTAGACTTTGCCCGACCTTTCGATATTAAAAGCTACATTGGTCGAGCATGCAAAATTACCAAAGGTTATGTCTGTGTCTTCGTGTGTTTCAGCACGAAAGCAATCCATTTAGAAGCCACCACAGATCTAACCACGGAGAGATTCCTGGCCGCATTTTCGCGATTTATCGCAAGACGTGGCCTTCCACAACAGATGTACTCAGATAATGGGAAAACATTTGTGGGAGCGTCATCCGTTCTTTCGAGAGATTTCTTGCAAGCGACCAAAGAGCTCATCTTATCCAAGCATAGCCATCATAACTTGTGTTAGCATTTCAATCCTCCTGGCGCTCCTCACATGGGCGGATTGTGGGAAGCAGGTGTCAAAAGCTTTAAGACCCACTTCTACAAGTCCACCGCATCCTCAAAATATACATTTGAGGAGTTCGCGACTCTCCTCTTTAAGATTGAAGCCTGCCTTAACTCCAGGCCAATCTCTCCAATGTCGGAAGATCCGACTGATTTATTGGCTCTAAGTCCAGGCCACTTCCTAGTTGGTGGCCCTCTTCTGTCAACTAACGAGCCAGTAATCAAAGAAGACGCTATCTCTATAATTAACCGCTGGCAGCGACTCAAAGCGCTCCACCAGCAATTTTGCTTACGGTGGAAGAATGAGTATTTGAAAGAGCTCCATAAGCGAAACAAATGGCAGTCCCCTACAAGGGACCTCCAAGTCGGTGATATGGTGATTATCAAGGAAGATAACATACCAATAAATGAATGGCGCCTTGGCCGAGTCCAGCTGGCTTGCCCAGGCACAGATGACAAGGTCCGCGTAGTGGACGTGCTTACCGCTCGTGGTGTCATCCGAAGGCCAATAGCCAAATTGGTCCTTCTTCCTACTGAGGCAAATAGCACCACCGACTAATCCTTAAAAGCAACTAATCCCTCTTTCAAAACAAAATCATCACATAATAACACCTGTCCTACATCTTATTCTCCAGTTCACTTCTCTGTAAAGAACCAGCATGGCACCGTCAACGAAGGCATCCAATCAACGTCAAGGAACGGACTCTTTTAGATGCCGGGTGTGTAGAGGCATCCATGCGCTACGCAAGTGTCAGCGCTTCTTGGGCGGGACGCCCGAGAAGCATCTCCGAGCCGTGTTAATTAACAAATATTGCTCCAACTGCCTGGCTCATCAGCATTCAGGGGAATCATGCCGCAGTCGAGCCAAGTGCAAAATTTGCAAAAAGGACCACCACACCTTACTCCACATGCGTGATCCCCGTAGCGCTCGACCCTCTCGGTCAGACAACAGGCCCGCAAGAAGAGCTTCTGGCTCCTCGCCCTCCAGCGGCACATCACCCCCAAGCCCGAAACGTGCTACTATACGGACGTCGCTTACGTCCCTCCTCCAGCACAAGGGGGTCAGTATACTGCCCACCGCCATAGTGCTGCTCGACACCGGGAAAAAGACCCTTGAGACGCGGGCCCTGATCGATCCATGTTGTTCAGTAAACCGCATTAATGCAACCGTGGCAAGGGCCTATGGCCTTTCCGTCACACGCATTGGCGCAGAAGGAGCGTGCACAGCCGTGCTACGCTCCAAGACAACTCAGATGCCGCGAGAAGTGGTCTTAATGGCTGACCCGCAACTCAACTGCATAACTCCAGCCCGAGCTATCAGAGCGGACATGAAGGACCCGTTCAGCAACGTCGCTTTGGCGGACAACGAATGGTTCCGTCCATCTCCAGTCCCTTTGGTACTCGGCGCCGACGTCTACCCAGACATCATCCTTCCAGGTATCCTCCCGAGCCAAAGCGGTCTGCCGATGGCTCAAAATACCAAGTTTGGATGGATACTCTCTGGCACATGCACGCATAGGAATCCTTGCAATCTGCATATTCCAGGGGGGAGAATTTCATGCCAGTTCAGTTCATATTCTAGTCTGAACACACATTACTGAGCCTCACTCATGTGAGAGAGTCACTCATTGAGGCAGACTCACTCACTGAGAGAGACTCACTCTCAAATAGGATCCAAAGTACGCTCAAAACTCTCCACACGATCTCCACTCCACCTCAACCGTTTTGACACAAGAAAATGCAAATCACTTCTAATGTAAAGTTCATTATATGCAGCCGCAAGTGAAATAAAACCTACTACCGGATATATAGAAACCAATCATTGTTTGATTTGAAGACGATTATTTTTACTTATCCGACGCCTCCACCACAAACAGCATCTATTTTTTCGATATACGATTGCAAAAAGTTTTTTGCATCGTTAGCACAAGAACGATTTCGAATATTATATTCTTCAAGCAGTTCAGCTATTTTATTATACCCTGAACCCATTAAAAATGGGTAAAAGGGGTATTATGTTTTTGAGCAAAATGCAAATGTATGTAACAGGCAGAAGGAAGCATCTCCGACCCCATAAAGTATATATATTCTTGATCAGCATCAATAGCCGAGTCGCTCTAGCCATGTCCGTCTGTCCGTTTGTCCGTCCGTCCGTCTGGCCGTATGTATGAACGCAAGAATCTCAGAACCTATAAGAGCTAGAGACTGGAGAGAAATTTTAGATGTAGGTGCTCCTAGTTAATACGCAGATCGAGTTTGTTTCCGATAATCGATAACTTACTCCGTTTTCAAGTAATCGATAAAAGTGTATATCGAAATCCTGTTTTTTAAGCAATTTTGGTAAATAATAAGAGCTAGAGTCACCAAACTTGACATGTAGCTTCTAGAAAAGTATATATATATCGATTATCTTTCAATTTATACCTATCGCCACCTCCCCGCTACTCTCTATCTATAAGCGCGCGCTGCATTTGGTGTTGGAATATGAGGGAGCTCCCGACTAGAACCTCTTACTTGTTTTTTTTTTGCATTAGTCTGAGTAGTTATGCTAATTAAACTATCTGCAGCATATTTTTGAACTTAATTAACCTTATCATCAATAATACGCTCTATATTATCTTTGCTTTGAGCTATCGCATTTTGGATAAATACTTTATAATCAGAGATTTCTCTTTTCAAATTCGAAGAGTAATGACCAAACTTATCGAGACTCATTTTTTCTTTTTTAATAAAGAATGCTAATGGATAGTATGTGTTCACACAAGAAGTGTATCTAGCCGTCGCTATTTCAATGAAGTTGGTTCCGACTCCGGAACCAGGAAAAACATATTCACCACTTACACTTACACTTACAATTACAATTACACTTACACTAACACTAAAGCATTGTAACATAGTATCAGAAATATAGATCAGAAGAAAAAATAACCTGCAAGTGAACAAACGTGTTTTCCTTCAAAACCTTCTTCAAAATTTGAGCAGAGCAGAAACGCTCCCCCAACGATACAGAATTTGAGCAAAGTTCATCTGGAAGCCCTGCAGCCGCCCTACTACAACATTTGGTCCTTCGAGCCGGATACTTCATCAACATTTGGCATATCCAGTTCGCCCCAGCAAGCATTGGTGGATCTGCAATAAAAGGTTCCAGGAACAGCTACAATTTCAAACAAGATAAGTAGCAGTGCACCTACCTCAACTCGCGAATGGCAATTGTATTTAAAAAAATTAAAAAAAAAAAAACCGCAAATAAAATATTGTTCGTGGCCATCTACAAAGTGACAAATATTAAAACAAATAAAACAGAAAGTGAATCCGATAAGGTCGCCATATTGGTGTCTGTACATATGTATATACATATATGTACAAGTGCACACCCAAAAATTTAACCGATCGCCATATTGATATACGCAAGTACATCAAGACATATCTGCACACATAGGCTTTCGCTCCGTTAAACAACAAGTGTATGCGCTTCTCCATTCCAACCTTCACCAAATAATCACATACCTAAATATAAAAAATAAGACACAATTCTGATTGGTATTTAGTTAATTAAAAACACACTGTGCAAATTCACCTGCATGTATACACACACACGCACATCATATTATATGTGTATCGTTTGCTATTTTTCCTCCACAGCAGCTTCAAGATCAATTTATATATTTATTTTACCAATTAATTGGCAAGTGCAAAAGGTAAACAAACATCAGGGTTGTCAAGTATCAAGATCGGTTTTCGATAAACTGTTTCTGAGAAACTTTTATATTTTTGCTTGTTTCCACTTTGCCATTGAGCCGCGTTCTTAACTTAATAAAATACAAACATATGCTTACTCTTTCTTATTCTTATAAAAATTTATAAATCATAATTATAAGTTAAGACGTTTCCAAGTTGCGTAATAAATCGAATATCCGTGCGATTTTTCATAAAATAACAATTATACAAATAATTCTATGACAGAAAATCTTCCATTGAGCTGCGTTTAGAATAAACGTACTTTTCTTGAGCTCAACAATTAATAAGCAATAAGCATCAATTTAGTAAATTATTAGTAAAATAATTAATTTAACAAAACTTTCCGATTTCGTTGGGCTCAATAGTGAACACCCTTTCGGTCATTCCATTTTTATCTGATATCTCGATTCCATCGTTCCTGTGCCATTTCTTATTCCGTTTTCGCTCGGCTGATTCAAATTATTTGTATTTGATCACATTTCACCTGGTTATTACAATTTTTGGCTCTGTGAAGAGCCTAGTATGCCAATCGGTGGTGATCAAAACAGCCACAAACGACTCACAGCACCGTCCGTTAAGGAGTCAAAGCGACCTTTAACCTCACCTAGAGCAGTTTTCGGGAAACTCAAGGTCGAGAGTACCAGCACAACCGTCCGCAAGACTGTGAGTCCAATTCCAACAAGAGATATTACCCCAAAAATTACCCGTTCGACTACGCAAAAAATGCAGAAGTCAAGCGAAATGGCACTGAATGACTTTGTTTCTATAACTGACCGACTAGGCCAGTTTGAAGTGAAGATCAATGACGCAGCGGACAGTGACGTGTCACTGTTCACTCTCCAAGTCCGATGAGATCAGATTAAGACTTTATGGGAAAAGGTAGAACGCGAGTACGAGTTATGTTCCAAAACTCTCAACCAAGGCGCTTGCAGCAGCAGTGACCTGGTGGCTATGCAAGCCAAATATGATTACTCGTACTCCGTTTACGAGCGATGTGCGGCTCAACTAAGTGAAAAAATAGAAAGAGCCACGGCTTTAAATAGACAAGCTGAGCAACCCCCTTCCAACTTCTCCATGTCCAGGGGTTGCAGTCTCCCGCCATGCGACACTGAAGTTTTCAGTGGGGATTACCTACGCTGGCCTACTTTCCGAGACTTGTTTACAGCGGTTTATATTAACAATCCAAAATTGACGCCGGTGGAAAAATTGTTCCATCTAAATTCCAAAACCAGCGGCGAAGCTAGGGCAATTGTCTCCAAGTCCCCGCTCACGAATGACGGCTTTCAGTCAGCGTGGGCGAGCCTGACGGAGAGATTTGAGAATAAGCGACTATTAGTCAATAGTCAATTGAAAATTCTTTTCAATCTCCCCTTAGCAACACAAAAGTCTGGAGCCGCCCTTAAAGAGCTTCAGGGCACAATCCAGGGATGTTTAACGGCTCTCGACTTGACCAGGGTGAGCACGGAAAATTGGGATTGTCTGCTTATTTTCTTGTGCTCCTCTAAATTGCCTAGGCTCACGCTGTCGTTATGGGAACAATCAATCACTCCACGATAAGGCAGAGATACCTCAATGGTCCGAGATGAATTCATTTCTGATCGACCGATATCGCACCTTGGAGGCGATAGAGGATGTACGACCTACCGCACATACGCCACCCCAGTCCAAACCCACAAGAAAAGAGTCCAACCACCTGAGAACCTTCGAAGCAACAGTGACTACAAAGTCACAACACTGCAAATTGTGTCAGAAGGAAAACCATCCCGTGCGTCTATGCCCACGTTTTCTACAAATGTCCGTACCCGAGAGAGTTTCCGTCATTAAGCAACAAAAGTTGTGCTTAAACTGCTTCGCCAGACAGCACCAGTTGAAAGACTGCACCAGCGCACATAGTTGTTTCACGTGCAAGGGACGTCACAACACGCTACTCCACCGTGACAGACCCCAGGTGCCCTCAGCTTCCACAACACCAATAGTTTTGAACCCTCCTTCGTCAATACAGTCCACTTCGACTTCAACCCAAGCTACCGTTCAAAACTACTTTTCCGCAAACTCACATGGTGTTCTCCTCGGCACGGCTGTCATCCAAGTGTGTCATTTGGGCACAAAGTATACAGCTCGGGCATTAATCGACTCTGGGTCTGAAGCGACCTTTATTTCAGAGCGATTATTCAGAAGGGTTAAACTTCCTTATCAACCCGTCGACGCACAGGTCTCCGGTTTGTTCAAGCTATTTCGGCTCAACCTCAAAAACTTTGCCATTTTAATATTAGCTCTCCGATAAAGCCCAGGGTTCATATTGAAACCTCGGCTTATGTTCTTCCAAAGCTAACAGGCAATTTGCCCTCCTACACCATCCCCCAAACCGCTTTGGAAGAACTTCCAAAATTACACTTGGCCGATCCCTCTTTCTATAGAAGCTCACAGATAGACGTGCTTCGCGGCGCCGATATCCTCCCATCCATATTGTTAGGTGGCTCCTATCCCAACATATGTGGCACTCTCCTTGGTCAAGAAACGATTTTCGGCTGGATCCTTACAGGCCCCGTTTCGAAGGCCAGTGCCAAATCTGTCGCATCCTTTTCGACTCAAGTCTCGCTGAATCCAAATGCGAGCTTGGATAAACTGCTCACAAAATTTTGGGAGGTGGAGGATATTCCAGTAAAGCTGGAAAAGGAATCCGACCTGTTTTGTGAGCACACTTTCCAAAAAACCACTAAAAGGGATAAAAACGGCAGATACTTGGTCACACTACCATTCAAGAATTCCGATCACATCCAGTTAGGCCATTCAAGGTCCATCGCACTAGCTCAATTTCTACGAAATGAGAATCGTCTGGCAAAAAATGCCCCCTTCAGGAGCAGTACGATGCGGTGATCTAGGAATATCTGGACTTAGGTCACATGCGACAAGTCCCTCCAAGCAATGGTTCGGATAACTTTTATCTACCACACCATGCTGTTCACAAGCCTGACAGCACCACGACCAAGCTCCGCGTTGTATTTAACGCCTCCCACCCGTCATCGAATGGTAAAAGTCTGAACGATGTGCTACATGCAGGGCCCGTTCTGCAATCCGACTTAACCATTCAAATTCTAAGATGGCGCTTCTTCCGATATGTGTTCAATGCCGATATCACAAAAATGTATCGGCAAATACTTGTGCATCCCAACCACACGCCCTATCAGAGAATTCTGTTCCGAACAAAGGACAACGAGCTTCGTGACTTCGAACTCAGCACAGTCACGTTTGGAGTTAACTGTGCCCCCTTTTTGGCAATCCGGGTACTACATCAGTTATCTGATGACGTTCGTTCGCTCTATCCCTTAGCAAGTCACATTATCGCAAACAATATGTATGTCGACGATGTACTAGCGGGAGCCCATTCCAAATCAACAGCAGATCAAGCAATTGCAGAACTTCGCAAGGCCCTTGAATCTGCCGGGTTCCCCTTGCGAAAATGGACATCCAATGAAAAGGACTTGCTAAGAGCGATTCCCAAGGACCACTTGCTTCACGCCGACTTTTTAGAGATCGAGGAAGCCTGTTCGGCAAAGACTCTCGGGATCAGATGGAAAGCTGACACCGATGAGTTCTTTTTCGCTCCATCCGAGCTAACAGCCAAACAGTCCGTCTCCAAACGTGAAGTCCTTTCACAGATTGCCAAACTGTTCGACCCAGCAGGTTGGCTGGGTCCAGTCATTATCCAGGCAAAAATATTCATGCAGGAGATCTTGCTCCAAGAACTGGGCTGGGACGATCCGCTACCTGAGAGTCTTCTCATTAAGTGGAATTTATTTCTGCAAGAGTATCCGGGCCTCAGTGCGATTCGCATCCCTAGATGGGTCGAATTCCGCCCACAGGGGACTATCCAATACCATAAGTTTTGTGACGCTTCCCAGCGTGCATATGGAGCCGCCATTTACGTGCGCACTGAGATACAAGATCGCATCTCAGTACATCTCCTAACAGCGAAAACGATGGTCGCTCCGGTCAAGACGATATCCTTGCCACGACTAGAGCTGTGCGGAGCAGCACTTCTGTCCGAGTTATCCGCTGCACTCAGTCCCCAGCTACCTTCCGCTGGCGGCGACTGGTTCTATTGGACAGATTCCACAATTGTGCTAGCTTGGCTTCATAAGCCACCATGCGCCTGGACTACCTTTGTAGCAAACAGAGTCGCGAAAATTACTCAGGCCACCGACTCCAATAAATGGTCCCATGTACGATCCGAGTACAATCCAGCGGACCTAGCGAGCAGAGGTGCCCCACCACAAGCGTTAGTCAACAATGAGCTGTGGTGGCACGGGCCAGAATGGTTACTCCTACCTCAGAACCAATGGCCCATTCCTTCAGATCCCCTCCCAGATACGACAATAGAGCAACGTACGATTAAGGTAAACCTCGTAAACACGGCTCCCTCATTTTCTTTCCTCGAGCGCTTCTCCAAGTTCGATCGAGCCCTGCGAGTGTTAGCCTACATCTATCGCTTCTTCAAGCGTTGCAAACGATTGTCGCTCCCGTCAACTATTGAAATTGACAGCAACGAGATTTCTTATGCACAAGAAAAACTCATTCTCCTGACCCAGAGACAAGCATACTCGTCAGAGTACACTTGCGTGAGCACGAAGAAACAGCTCACTTCCAGCAAACTCCTTAATTTGAACCCCTTTCTAGATGGTAAGGGAATTATTCGAGCATGTGGTCGTGTAAGAGCGGCCGAAGCACTCGGCTACGATGAGCGGCATCCAATCATACTGCCATACACATGTGCATATTCGCGTCTTTTGACCGCTTTCACCCATCTTATATCCTTGCATGGAGGCAACCAGCTCATGATGCGTTTAATACGATCACAGTACTGGATTCCAAAGCTGAAGGTGTTGGTCAAATCCACAATCCATTCCTGCAAAATCTGCGTCATTCGAAAAAAGAAATTGCAAACGCAGCTCATGGGCGACTTGCCTGTGGAGAGAGTCACATTCTCTCGGCCGTTCACTCACACAGGAGTCGATTTTGCAGGCCCCTTCGATGTGAAAAATTACACAGGTCGAGCCTGTCTTATTACAAAAGGCTACGTGTGCGTCTTTGTGTGCGTCAGCACCAAAGCCATCCACCTAGAAGCTACATCTGACCTGACCACAGAAAAATTCCTAGCGGCATTTGCGAGATTTGTGGCACGACGAGGGTGCCCAAGTCAAATGCATTCCGACAACGGCAAAACCTTCGTCGGAGCGGCCAAAGTCCTCTCGCACGATTTTGTAGAAGCGCTTAAGACTCAACTCCAGGCCACTTACAGTCTCCAGAAACTGTCCTGGCACTTCAACCCTCCTAGTGCACCGCATATGGGTGGCCTGTGGGAGGCAGGTGTGAAGAGTTTCAAAAATCTATTTTATAAGTCTACATCGACCTCCAAATACACCTTCGAAGAGCTTTCCACGCTCCTATCCAAAGTTGAAGCATGCCTGAATTCAAGACCGATATCTCCAATGTCGGAAGATCCTACTGATCTCCTAGCTCTGACTCCCGGTCATTTTCTAGTCGGGGGTCCTCTACTTTGCGCAACAGAGCCAGAGATCAAGGAAAACGCCGCGTCCATCATCAACCGCTGGCAGCGCTTGAAGGCTTTGCAACAACAGTTCTGTCTCCGTTGGAAACATGAGTATCTTTTAGAGTTACACAAAAGAAACAAATGGCAAACTCCAACGCGAGACTTACAACGGGACGATCGTGTCATTATTAAAGAAGATAATCTTCCAGTTAATGACTGGCGTCTTGGTCGAATCCAAACGACCTATCCTGGCGACGACCAAATACTCCGAGTGGTCGACGTGTTAACAGCCCGAGGTGTCTCCAAAAGACCTATCTCTAAGCTGATCCTGCTCCCGATAGAATCTAGTCTCCATTTTCCATCCAGTAGAATCTCCAGTAAAGACTAGAATCCTAGATCCATTGGTCTGCGGACCATCCGTATAAAGCCGCATCAGTAATGTCTATTATGTTTTTTTTCAACCTTCTTCACATAACAGCACGATGTCTCCACGCCAACAACAAGGCCGATCCAAGAGCCGACCGGCAACGGAATCGTTCCGATGCCGAGTATGCCGAGGAGTCCACGCGCTGCGAAAGTGCCAGCGGTTCATGCGGCTGTCTCCAGAGAAGAGACTCCGAGCAGTTCTGGTCAACAAATACTGCCCAAACTGCCTGGCTCACCAACATTCCGGGGAGTCCTGTCGCCGCAAGGACAAGTGCCGCAAGTGCCAGGGCGACCATCACACCTTGCTTCATTTCCAAGAAGCGCGTCGCATGCCATCGCGATCTCCAGAGCGATCCCCAAAAATGCGCAGCACCAAGGCCCAAGAGCGACGCTCCGCGCCGCCTTCATCCGCTGGTTCCATCTCCTTGTCTACTTTAATGGAACACAAAAGGACAACCGTGCTCCCGAGAGCACTCATCCGACTTGGAAACGGCAAGGCGACCCGCGACACTCGGGCACTTTTATACCCGTGCTGTCCGGTAAGTCTTATCGACGCATCCTTGGCAAAGGCCTCCGGGCTATCCGTCACCCGCGTCGGTAAAGACAACGCTTGCTCGGCCATTATCAGTTCCAGAACCTCTAGCTTCCAGCGAGAGGTCATCCTGCAGGTGATGCCAAATCTCCGGTATCGAACTCCGACGAAGCTCGTCAGCGAGAAACTGAACGAGCCTTTCAACAACGTTCTATTGGCAGACGATCGCTGGTTCCAGCCGGAAATCTCCAATCTGGTTTTGGGCTCGGACATCTATCCAGACTTGATTCTCCAAGGCGTCCTGCCGAGCCATGGCGGCGCACCATTGGCCCAAAACACAGTCTTCTGGTGGATACTATCCGGCTCCTGCGCTCACCAGTAAACAGAGCCACTACCTCCTAATTTTTCCATTTTTTGCAATACTGCAAGGCGGGCGGCATGTTCACACAAGAAGTGTATCTAGCCGTCGCTATTTCAATGAAGTTGGTTCCGACTCCGGAACCAGGAAAAACATATTCACCACTTACACTTACACTTACAATTACAATTACACTTACACTAACACTAAAGCATTGTAACATAGTATCAGAAATATAGATCAGAAGAAAAAAAAACCTGCAAGTGAACAAACGTATATAATTTTTGGTTCCCGAAGCTCTTCAATTATTGGTATTATTTCGTTATTATGATTACTATGTCCAGCTGTTTGCGATGCAATTAGAAGTTTTAATCTATCCACAATTTCACTTGGATCATCCCAATATATATAATTTGATTTATTCGTATTAAGCTTCATGAGGCCACTCCCCGTAAGAAGTGATTGAGTTGCCTGTGGGGATGAGAAAGTGTTTGGTGTAGATGATGACTGCGGAAATATAACTCTAGCTGTTAAAGATGGCTTAGGGAAAAAAGCTTTAATTATATTCAAATATTTGTTAGAGCAATTACCCTTAATTCGATCGTCAAGTCTGTGCTGCTTTCTATAAGCATTTGTTATATTTAAAATATTCTTATAATTTGCTAACTCCTCCTTATTATAAGTGTGTGGATCATTCTCGTAAATTAAAGAATATAAGCCAGAAGTTAGCGGCCACTTTTCACCACTCTCCAAGATAAATTCTCCGTCTAATATGCTGATTTTAGATTTCCCTAATCGCACATCATCATTATTATCTTTATATGGTCCATACGCCTTCTCAAGCATTTTTTTCGAGCTAATTCACTTAGATTGAGTGTTTTTCCTAAACCATCATTTTTGTCTTGGTGCAGCAGTTGAAAATAACTACCATCGAGAGAATTGCTGCTCATGTATCTACTCATAGAAGCATCAGTGAATTCATCATCATCATCATCATCATCACCACCACCACCACCACCGCCATCACTTTCATCATTATGGTGTTGTTATTGGCTTCAATGATTCTTTTAGCTGTAAATCTGCTTCAGCTTTTAATAATTTGATCCTCCGTAATTTTCTCTTCAAAACATTTCTAGTTTTCGTCAGATCGTCTAATATGTTTTTACCCATTGTTCAACTCTCATAACAACTCTTTGAAGTACAACTGCTCCACAGTTTAACAGTCTTGCTGACTGTTAAATAGCTGTTTATAGTGTGTGGAGTAGATAAAACAAGCAGTTGGAATACAACTGCTTACCAGTTTAACAGTCTTGATAGCAGTTAAATAGCTGTTTTAGCGTGTGTGGAACAGAGAGCCATTTATGCTTATATCAGCTTTTTGTGATTCAACACAAAAACCTTGATAGCTGTTTATATTAAGCGTGGGTCAGAGAAAGAAAGAGAAGACAAATAATTCTCTACGCATACTGACTCAAATTCAGTGATGCACTGTCATATAAATAATAAGAAAAATACATGTTTATTATTTTTTTTTATTGTCTTTTTAATATGGAATAATAAATGAAAAAAGTACATATTATTTCATTTTATTTTATTTAGTCCACTAGTTAGTGATTAATGTTAATGTTTAATGTCGGTTTTTGATCCGACAGGATTATTTTGCTTACTCTAATTTTTTGGCTATTGAGAAGCTCAATTTGAGCTTGAGTCATTGAATTATAACGCTTAGGCGTATACATAGTATGGCCAAAGACCATATAAACACTAAGATTAGTAACGCCTATACATTTGAATGCGACCAAAATTTCTAGCCTGGCCTTTGATCTGGCCTTTGAGGCTTCGTACGACATGCCTGCCGACTGACTGTTCGTTCTCCAAAGACCAGTCGAACGAATGCCGAAGTCGCGGCTTGCTGATGCTGACACGAGCAACGAAGTTAGTCGCCAGCCTGCCTTCAGCAAAGCTGGTCGATGGTGCTTTGCGTCGCTTCGTTTTCGAAGTACATTGAGCGAAAATGTTTAAAACTTACGATCGACGCAAAGTGCTTGTTCTTTATCCATGAAATGCATGCTTTAATAAAATTATATATTACTCTAGATACTAACGATTAATTTAACAGGAAAATTTAAGAATAAAATAATTTTTACACAATGCGCATCTTGTGCAATAACTACGATAAGAAAATAGCACACATAGATTTATTTCACTTTTGTTTTTGAACAGTGTATGCTCGAGAAAAGTTCTTGTCTCAGCCAGTGGCGTGCAAGCACCTTTGGTTGTATGCGTGAATTATGCAAGCATAAGAACTTTAAAGTATGTATGTATGTGTTGTTATTCACTACTCTGGCTTTAGCTGGCAAGAAATGAATTTTGTTAGTTTTCTAGCGCTGATCACGACCTACCCCAAATTTGTGTTGATATATGAGTGCATGTTGTGTACTGAGGTTGGCTCCGTACAAAATATGTATTTTTAAGTCGATGCAAAATTTTTATATAATTTCTTTAAATTAAATTAATATTATTTTTATTCCCCAATTAAAAAATAAAAGTTATGTAAATGTATCTTTGAAAACAACAAATTTGCACTTTTATTTCCTTAATTTATTTTGTATTACTTAAAAATAATAATTTAATTAATAATTTCAAATATAAAAAATTACATAAATATTTGCATCGACTTAAAAATACATATTTTGTACGGAGCCAACCTCAGTACACAAAATGCATTCATATATCAACACAAATTTGGGGTAGGTCGTGATCTGCGCTAGAAAACTAACAAAATTGTTTCTTTGCCAGCCAGAGACTTTGCCAGAGCAGTGGATAACAACACATTCAAATATGCCGTTATGTATGTATATTCACACGCATACAAACATAATTGCTTGCACGGCCCTCATAGAGCCGAAGCTGAGAGCACATTCTATTTTTAGCTTTTTCGTTCTCTCGGCTGTGAGAGCGCAATGATACAGAGTTCGTTTTCGTTCTCAATTTTCAAAAAATCAAGCTGCATAGTAGCATTTCGTTATAGGGCGTTACTCATCTTAGTGTTTATATAGTCTTTGTTATGGCCCTCTAGCTCTAAAGCTAGCGAAGGACCATATTTAGTGTTGGTGCGCCAGGCACTCAAAATCCTCATCGGGTTGTTGATTGGCAATGTTGTCATATTCATAAGTGGCTTCACCACTCTGAAATTGAAGTCGTTGAGGAGTTGGAACTCCTCTAGACCTGGTTGCTGTTGTGGTTGCTGCTGCGCAGCATCGGCAGAATCACTACCTGCTGCTGCTGCTGCGGCTGCGGCTGCGGCACTTCGTCAACAACAACAACTTGCGGCTCTTGATAGTTTTGGGAAAACAGCATCTGCTCCTGACGCTGCTGTTGGCGCTGCTGACGGCGTTGCTGTTGCCTCTGATGGTGCTGGTGCTGCTGCTCCTGAAGGTTCAACGATAATGTTGAGGCTTCCATTTTTTTCTTCTTAGGATTATGCTGCAAGTTAGCTGTTGCCTGAGTAGACTAATTAAGCTTGTGCTAAGGCTCGCCCTTTTATTGCGAAATGTCTAAAATATATACTATATATTTATGCTTGTAATCTTTTCTTGAGTGAACTGGTTAAATGCTGTATCCACCCACCCAAAATCTTTCTTTTTTGTTTGTGTGATAAGTAAAGTGTGAGAATGCATCCGCCACCCAAAATCGTTCTTTTTGTTTGTGTGATAAGTAAATTGGGGGAATTATTTTTTGAGGGGTTTCTTATGAACTGTATTCTTAAAAACTTATTTGCGTATATAAACATTATTTATTCTCGGAGTCGTTTTAATTTCGTTCTGCTGTTCTTTTGATGGTGGCTTCTACAACTCTGTTCAATAAGCGATAATTTGGTCCTTCCCGTCCTCTGGCGTTAATATATTCTCTTTGAGGGACAACATCTTCATCATATGTATTTAATGTACGATATTCCGGCATAAATTGGGTGATTTTTTCTACTTCTGCATTACCCCACTCCCCCTCATCAAAAAATGGGCAATCTCCTTTGTATCTTTTTAAGTCATTGGTACGAACGGCGCTTTCATAGCTTGTACCAACTATCGTTATACACCCCCCGTGAATAGTAAATGCAGCATGCTGACACTGAGCGAATGAAAAGGAGAGTGGAATCAAAAACGGCTTTGATTCCCCAAGTCTTAAAAAGAAAAGAAGAGTTTTCGATCCTCCTATTTATAGGATACTATAGCTTGCGGCTGAATAATTTCTTACTTCTCCTAACCACCATGACAGATACAGAACTTATCGCCTGGACCAATCCGCTGTGTCCAAAACATGTTGTGTGTGTGAGTGTGTGTGTGTAAATGTACTATACGTCTGCAATTATCTTATTATGTAGAGAGAGTGTGTTAACTGATTGAAAATCAATGAAGCACTAAAAAACTTTAAACACAAGTGACCGCAGTCCTGATTCTTTTGAGTGCTATAATAATTGTATTGTATATTGCTACCCAGATAACGTATGACTTCTATAGGCGGTTGCAAATTCCCAAAACTAATCAAAATTCGGTATGTGCTTACGGGTAGCTTTTTTAAAAGTTTTTTGACTGTGTTGCTGCAGTAGTAATACCATAACCCTTGCGATATGGTCGAAGCCCCTTTCCTAATGCAATGTCCTCCATCTTTCGATTGTGTCGTTTGTTCTCCTCGAGTTGTTCTACAGCATTTTTGGCGTTTGATATTGTTTTTGCAATGCTCGAACTGCCAGAGGCAAGTCCACCAAGCGCTCCTAATGCTGATAAAATGCCAACCAGCGGTAAGAAGCCAGCAATCTTGGGTACGCCTATTATTCGAGGAGCTACTATAGCACTCCTTTTTGACTTGTTTATTGCTTTATGCGCTATTTGAATTGCACTATCAATATCAGGAGGCTTCTTCATTCTCAATGCCTTGGAAGCTGCTCTCACAATCTGAGCAAATTTTCTCCTTCTTGCGCAAGGTGAAGTATTAGCTTTCCTCTTAAACCTCTTCTTTTTCTTTCTGCTGACTCTGTTGTTGTTGCTGTGAGGGTTGAAACCCATACCAAAAGATATTTTCGTCTTCATTGCGTTTGTACCGAACCAGGCGGCAGCCTTCTCCCCCATACTACTATCTCCAGCAGAAAATGGGTAAAAAGGGTATAATGTATTTGTGCAAATGTATGTAACAGACAGAAGGAAGCATCTCCGACCCCATTAAGTGTATATACAATTGATCAGCATAAACAGCCGAGTCGATCTACCCATGTCCGTCTGTCCATTTGTATGAACGCAAGGATCTCAGAACCTATAAAAGCTAAAGGCTTGAAATTTAAGCTGTAAGTATCTTTCATTTTATACCTATCGCCACCTCCTGGTACAATAAGATGTACTGTAGAAAATTTCATTAAGATCGGTTTTTGTTTTGTTTTTTGGTTTTTTGACTACGCACGTGTTTGCAGCTAGCGCAGTTTCAATAATTTCTGTACACATACACAATCATGCGCGTCTGTTTCGAATTATATCACCTGCATTCCCATTGCGATTGTATTATTTTCTGTTCTGCTATTTTGCTTTGTTTTTTTTTTTCTCAATAAGAGTCAATTATTGGCGTGGATGTTGAGTAGGGGCGGTGGGAAGTTGTGTGGTTTGTGGCGAGCTCGAGCTCTACCGAGGAAATTTTTTTTTAAACCGTGAACCCATTGAAAATGGGTAAAAATGGTATAATGTATTTGTGCAAATTTATGTAACAGGCAGAAGGTAGCATCTCCGACCCCATAAAGTATATATAATTTTGATCAGCATCAACAGCCGAGTCGATCTAGCTCGACGGACGGACGGCCAGACAGACGGACATGGCTAGATCGACTGGGCTATTGATGCTGATCAAGAGATGCTTCCTTCTGCCTGTTACACACATTTGCACTTTGCACAAATACAATATACCCTTTTTACCCATTTTCAATGCGTTCGGGGTATAACAAATCCAAAATCAAATAGTTCAGGATATCCCCTAAGCGGGAACTCCCGACAAGAACCTCTTACTTGTTCTTCCTGGCATTGTTACATACTACTTTTAAGTTTTTCTGCTAGAGTTCTTTACAACTTTTGCTTGTATATATTTCAGGTAGAATATTTATTTTGAAGAATAATTTAATTAATAATAATTAATAATTAATTTATGGAAAAATGATCAAGAATCATGAAAATTAATAAATGCGTGTTCGGTGGAATGGGCATCAGAAGCTAAGGAGCCACAGGTGTGAACACTATCAACTGTAGCATCCAAAGCAGAGGTGCTGTCAATCTGAAGGGACTTTAACGATAGCGGTCGACTCGGAGAACACGTCTCGCACTTGTGTCCACAGCATACCTCAGATCTCAGCCGCAATGTGATCAAAGCTGAAGGCTGTAGGCTTTCAGTCAGAGGGCTAAGGGCACTTGGCAATGACAAGTCACGAGGAAGAGACTTTTTAGGCCTTTGACATTTCATCGTCATTAACCCAACTGCAAATTGCAATCATAACGCAAATCACAATGTCGACAGGACAACCCGCGCATTTAAAATGCACAATGTTATTACAAACCCCAAGAAGCGGCTGAATGCAGAAATAAGAATACAACCGCGAATAAGAATAAGCCCCCATCCAATCTTTTTTAAAGATGTATAAATATATATTTGCAATGATGGATTACTCAGCCGGTTAAAATACTTTTGACAACTTTTTACAAGCACGTAGGATTTAAAACTTACGCACGGGCAAGTTGGCTGTAAGCGTTTTCTGGAAATCTCAAAAGATCAGCCGACTGAATTCTTGATAGCTATGCGCATATTCCTTACCTCACCCATAGCTAAACATTCTTCAAATAGACAATGCTGAAATTAATCAATATTAAGTTGAAGAAATGATTGCCAGTTGCGTTGCAAGCCCAGAAATACAAATTGTTTACATTAATATAAATAAACTAGTTATAAGAAAAATAAATAATAGTTCACACAGTAATAAAACTGAATAAAACTTTGACCTGCCTTTCGAAAGTAAACATATTGTCTGCTTTCGTGCATTCCTGGAAAAGTTTGAACTAAGTGCATCATAGCCGACAACGTACAGATATAATGTTTCTATTATTTTATATTCAGTGCCACTGTTTCATCATAGCATAAGGAAAACAGAATTGAACGGGTAGTTTTGAAAAATTCATCAGTTTGTACTGAAATTTGCACATTCGTTGGATTACGTGTTACGTATCTCTTCGACAGTTATCATTCAGCATTAAAACAAGGAACCTCTCCTTTTTAATTGGGGATTTCAATTCTTTTATTTACAACTGATGTGCTGTTACTGTAGCTTAGCAACTTTTATCAGCGTGAGGATCGGGGTTTTATAGTAACAGTAGCATTTTTTGTAGGTTACTTAATTTAGATGTTATATTTTAAAGGCGGTTTATGTACATGTTCCCTTTGTTAGTGATAGATTATTTTCTTAAGGGTCTGCATGCTTCACTAAAGGCGTCGGTTGGTCAGGTTTATAAGGTTGAAGCCTCCTCCTTCACCTCTTTAGCAGGTTCCTTGCCAGTAAGTTGGGGTGGTTGCGGAGCTTAATCAGGTAGCTTGCTTCCTGTGAGAGCCGTTCAAAATAAAGTTTGTGACCTGATGGAGTTGCTCAGGGGTACTCAGCTTGAGTTCGGGATATCTAGGATCCTTCTAAGGATGCACCTTTCCAGAATCTTGCCGAGGGCAGGTAGGAGGCTGATGGGGCGAAAGGGTTCCAGTTGATTAGGGAGCTTCCCTGTCTTCTGCAACACCATGATGTGTGTCTTCTTCCAGGATACTGGAAAGTGACCTACCCGAAGAGCTGCAATAAAATGGCGACGAGAAGAAGAACACTCTTGTACGGCAGTAGCTTGATTGATCTTCCCCAGGGCCTTAATTGGTTTTTAAGCTCTTAACTCCTGCTTCACTTCTTGGAAGATGATTGGTGATGGAGGAAGTGACATTTGTAGTGGCGCCCTTAGAATTTGCGCAATTCGCTGTATCCTGCAATACGATCTGGTCTCAAACGGCTTGAAACGCTCATCCAGGTTGAAGGCGAATGCTTTAGCTCTGTCCATTGGCGATCTGGCTCAGGTACCATCGGGATGTTGAGCATCGCGAATTTGGATCCCTTGTCTGCCGTTGTTGGCGGCGTTCGCAGCTGTGGCATGTACGTCATTCAACAGATTTTGGATTTTTCGGCTGTCAAGATAGGCATGTTTAGATCTATCAATACATTTAGTTCAGCCTTGAAGGGTTGTATGTCCGACTGGACTGGACAAGCTGCAGCTACAGGTATTTTGCCCAAGGAGGTCTCCACCATAATGACAGCCATCTGTGTAGCGCTGGAGGTCACCTGATGAACTTGGTTGTGCACCAAGTCCTGCTTGACAAGCACCGTAGCACCTCCTTCCGCTCGACCTGCTGGGTGATCCGCACTATAGTAAACATACACCTCCACGGGGAAGTACAGGCCGGCGTGTAGGTGGGTTTATGAAACAAGCAACATCCGGACCCGGTGATTACAGCCGCCTTATTAGAAGTCACGTATGAAATACGTAAAGTCGTATACCTTCCTGCATGAAAAAAGACTATGCTGAAGATGGTGCCATAGAGGTCTTAAGTTTAGAATTTACAATGCTAAAAAGTAGTCAGGATAAATAAAAACGGAAGGCCGTCTCATCAAATATAAAATTTATAGCATATAGAGTTTAGCGGATAATCACTGCAACTAGATAGCGTACGAAATCGGAGTGATTTTCTTATTTCTTTTATTTTAAAATTGTTATAAAATAAACCATACCTTAACATTTGTTATTCTCAATAGTTTATTTGAGAAACAGACGGACCGCAATGGGTTGTAGTGCGTAAATGCCCGTACAGAATACCCTGTATTCAAATATAAAGTATGCAGCACTTTGTTGCATACAATAACAATAATAACGTAAACAAGCCCAGAGCCTCTTTATGTATTGGCTCGGTCTCATATTACGCAGCGCGGTTCACTAGCCTCACCAGCTGACCGTTTATGCTTACGCTGCAGATCCCACGCTCCGTCTGAGCGTATTCCGTGTGCAATATATATGCTCACTAATACAGGCATATGCGAGCTACTCTCTCTCCCTCTCTTTGTAGCTGTTAACGAATAACAGCATAAGTATATATGTATATCCATAGGCTAAGCGCTCATTATAAAAAACGGAATAAAATCATTATTAATATCCAAGTCAGCCAGCACTGACGTGCTACTGCAATCTGTTATATATATACCTATATCCATGGTGACCATGACCATAAAAACTTATACAACATGGCGACCGTGACATGGTCACGAATCCCTGCCTGGAGGCAGTAGAAGGAAGGACAACAACAACTTCAACAACAACGGCAGCAACTTACGTCGAGGACAACAAGAACTTTAACGACAACGGCAGCAACACGTCGATGGAAATTAACACGGCGTTGGAACAACTTAAATAGTCTGAGTAAGGTTGTTACAAAAGTGCGCCGCAAATGTCCATACGCATCACATTAGATGAGTATAGGGCGAGAAGATTAACGGCCAGTGCACCGGCCGTTGATCAAAACCAAATAAAAACAAGTAAGAGGTTCTAGTCGGAAGCTCCCGACTAGGGGATACCCTGAACCCTCATATTCCAACACCAAATGCAGCTCGCGCTTATAGATAGAGACTAGCGGGGAGGTGGGTATAAATTGAAAGATAATCGATATATATATACTATTCTAGAAGCTACATGTCAAGTTTGGTGACTCTAGCTCTTATTATTTACCAAAATTGCTTAAAAAACGGGATATCGATATACATTTTTATCGATTACTTGGAAACGGGGCAAGTTATCGTTTATCAAAAACAAACTCGATCTGCGCGGGCACTAGGAGCACCTACATCTAAAATTTCAAGTCTCTAGCTCTTATAGGTTCTGAGATCCTTGCGTTCCATACATACGGATGGACGGACGGACGGACGGACGGAGGAGGAGAAACAAAGGGACGACTGGAGGAGATCGAGCTTGACCGAAGGACGGACAGATATATCAAACTGCCTTGCACAAATAAATATACTTTACTCCATTACAATGAACAATATAAAAAAAGAAGAATAAAATAAAAATAATAATTAATATATATTGTGGTATTGTATGGCCACTCCAAGAATTGAGAAGAAAAATTTTTTATAAAAAAAAAAAAGAAACAAAGACAGAAATAAATGCTCCGTAAAAAAAGTCAAGAATTAGTCATGATTGAGGACAAGATTGACAAGGTATATAACGACTATACAGACTTTCGTATGCGAGCCATACAAATTTTGCAAAGGCATAGAGAATTTATATCAGTATATGAGTTCGAATCCGAATATATAGAGGAATTCGGCACAGTGACAAGTCCACTCTATTCATGTTCTAAAATAGATTATGGCCACCCCCGCTCTGCGCGGGTCCGCGGGCCCGCCCCTCCCCCCCCCCCCCCCTCGCGCGCGCGTGCGGGGGGGCGGGGGTGTGGTGATATATCATATATATTTTTTTCATATCCTTCGCTACCTGTCGGCTCGGTAGCTCCTGCTCTTTCTTATACTGCTATGCTAAACGGTTATCTTATTTTTTCGTTCGTGGCCGGGGCGCGGTTCTTCTCGGCCCCCGCCTCGGGGCCCCCCGGCCCCCCCCCCCTACATCCCTCTCCCTGCTCTTGATGTTCTGGCGCTCCGTGCCTCTCCGCGGCGGGCGGGCGGGCGGGCGGGCGGCGGCGGCGGCGGCGGGCGGGCCGGCGGGCCGGGCTGGTTGGCTGGCTTTTATTCCTGGCCGAAATATATACTTTATGGGGTCGGAGATGCTTCCTTCTGCCTGTTACATACATTTGGATTTTGCACAAAAACATAATACCCCTTTTACCCATTTTTAATGGGTTCAGGGTATAACAATTATTGACGAGCATCCGATTCTTGGGCAGACAACAATTGTCTTAGTACGTCTCCATAGGTAGTATTAAAAACAAAAAGCAAGAGTCATTTGTAGGAATATGGGGGGAAAACAATCAAAGGCAGATGATAACACTGCCAATGTAGTTAACGTAGTTCAAGTTGTAGATACCACTCCACATGTGCAGTTAACAAACATACTCCTAATAATACTCATTGTAATAGCCTCAGCAAACATCCTTCTGAAGATTTATCTCTTTCATAAAAAAATCACTTAGGAAGCGTTACATGAGTCGAGCCAAGGTCTAAGCCGTTGCTTAAATAAAATATTTAAGTAGGGGAAGTTCACATGGACTGGCCCCAAATAGTAGAAAAAATAAAGCGGCATAGGGAAAATTTTGATAAATCATATAAGTGCCTTAATAAAAGCGCACCAGTTTTAAGACCCACCATAATTAAACATACTGAGTTCCTTGTATATGAGTACAATGAAATCAGGAGTCTAGTTACCGAGTGTCAAAATAAACTGACAAGTTTACACAGAGTCCAAACTTCAGACGTTTTACAGCGCCTAAGGGATACTCTGGTAAACTTAAATAAAAAGTATGATCTCAAGCTTTATCTACCATCAGTGTTAAATACACCGGTAACATTTGATAAGTTACTGTTGGCAGAATCAACGACAGACGAAAAGCTGGAAGATACAAACAAAATAAACATGGCTCAAACAGTAGTTGAATTTCTAAAATTAGCCTCATCACTCATACCTGAGTTCGATGGAAAGGCAGAAAATTCACAAAGTTTCACAGACGCTTTGAATCTCCTTGATTCCCTAAAAGGCTCGCATGAAGTAACAGCTATCAGTCTAATTAAGACAAATAATTGCAAAATGATCAAGCACAGTAAAAGGCGAATCAGTCGAAGTATTGTCAGCCAAATTACTTAACTTGCAACAGAAAAGCAAAACTGCCAACCAGTATACTCAAGAGGTTGAGCAGCCAACAAAAGCCTTAGAAGGAGCCTTTATAAACGATGGCCTAACACCGGAATTGGCTAATAAATATAGCACAACCCAAGCTGTAAAGGCAATGACCAAGAACTGAAATAGTTGCATCTGAAGCAACTCTCAGCGCGGCGGAAACCGCGGTCGAGGTAACTACAGAGGAAGGGCAACCGGGTCATATGGTAACAACTCATACGGCCGTGGCTACTACCACGGTGGTAATAACAACCGCGGTGGTAATAATAATAATAACAGAGGCTGTGGAGGATCTAGAGGTTATAATCATAACAACAATAACAATAGAAACAATGTTAGGGTAGCCCAAAATACTTCGGGAAACTTGCAGACACCTCCAGATACTCAGGGTTAAACAGTAAAATAAACACTGTTAACTTAAGTCTCAACAATTTCGTATCATTCAAAAATGTTGCAACAAATAAAAAGATAACATTTTTGATTGATACAGGTGCAGATATTTCAATTATAAAAGAAAATTCTGATGTCTTTCATGACATCCAAATCAATAGAATTATAGACATTAGAGGCATAGGAGAAGGAGTAATAAACTCCAAAGGACTAGTCTCAATCGAACTACAAACAGACAAATACATTATTCCATACAAATTTCATCTACTTCATCCAGATTTCGCAATCCCTTGCGATGGAAAAATAGGATTAGATTTCATAAAAAAATTTAATTGCCAATTAGACTACAATAGTTAATCCTAACCTAAAACAAATATGTAGTTCAAAATCTAAAAGACAATAGAACAGAGTCTGTAATTAATAAATTGAAGAAAAATTTTGCAACCTTGTTTAAGAAACAACTTGAAGAAATATGCACCCAGTATAGTGATGTGTTCGGACTTGAGTCCGAAGCAATTACAACAAACAATTTTTATAAGCAAAGATTGAGACTTAAGGATGATGAACCAGTATATGAAAAAAATTATCGATGTCCGCATAGCCAAATAGAAGAAATCCAGCATCAAGTTGGAAAGTTAATTGAACAAAATATTGTTGAACTGTCTGTTTCACCTTATAATAGCCCACTCCTATTAGTCCCAAAGAAATCTCTTCCGGGCTCTAAAGAGAAAAAATGGCGATTAGTAATTGACTATCGCATAAAAAAAATAAAAAATTGCTGTCAGATAAATTTCCACTCCCCAGAATTGACGATATTCTTGATCAATTAAGTAGAGCTAAATATTTTTCATGCCTTGATTTAATGTCAGGTTTCCACCAAATTGAGCTTGAGGAAAGTTCAAGAAATATAACGTCTTTTTCAACACGTATTTTTCATATCGCTTCACGCGATTACCATTTGGTTTAAAAATAGCGCCTAATTCATTTCAGAGAATGATGACAATAGCATTCTCAGGCCTAGAGCCTTCTCAAGCTTTCCTTTACATGGATGATTTAATCGTTATTGGTTGTTCTGAACGACATATGATTAAAAACTTAACAGATGTTTTCAAACTTTGTAGAAAACACAATCTGAAATTACATCCAGAAAAATGTTCATTTTTCATGCACGAGGTGACGTTTTTAGGTCACAGATGCACAACTAAATGAAATCTTACCAGACGATAAAAAAATTTGATGTTATCAATAGCTATCCAGTCCCTACGGACGCAGACAGCGCTAGAAGATTCGTTGCATTTTGCAATTATTATAGACGATTTATAAAAAATTTTGCCGAATATTCACAGCACATACCAAGATTATGTAAAAAGAATGTCCCATTTGAATAGATAACAGAATGTGAAAAGACATTCCAGTACCTAAAAAATCAACTTGTTCAATCAAATTTATTACAGTACCCAGATTTTAGCAAAGAACTTTGCATAATCACGGATGCAAGCAGGCAAGCATGTGGAGCAGTTTTAACTCAAAACTATAATGGACTCCAACTCCCAGTTGCATGTGCATCCAGAGCATTCACTAAGGGTGAAAGCAATAAAAGTACTACAGAACAAGAACTAGCAGCAATACATTGGGCAATAACACATTTTCGACCATATATATATGGCAAACATTTTACAGTAAGAACTGATCACAGACCTTTAACATATTTATTTTCTATGATAAACCCAAGTTCAAAATTAACACGCATGCGACTCGAATTAGAAGAATATGATTTTACGGTAGAGTATCTGAGAGGGAAAGATAATTTCGTGGCAGACGCCCCGTCAAGGATAACAATATCCGACTTAATTGACATGAATAGAAAAGTCCTGAAAGTCACTACCAGGCACCAAAGTAGACACAACAATTTCTGCGCAGAAAATAAACAAGAACTATTGCCAAAGTCTTGAAAAAGCTCCTAAGCCCAACATATACGAAGTCATCACAAATGACGAGGTACGAAAAGTAGTGACCTTGCGAATAACAGATTCGACATGTTTATTGAAACATGGAAAAACAGTTGTAGCAAGAATTAATGTTAGCGATTTGCACTCCAATGGAATTCTTGACTTAGGTCAGATTTTCCAAAGGCTTGAATGGCAAGCCGGTGTATCTAAAATCAGCCAACTAAAATTGGCACCGAGCGAAAAGATCTTTGAATTAATTTCAACAGATACTTTCAAACACAAGGGCAATAAAAATTTGAAATCATTAAGAGTAGCGCTACTCAAGCCGGTGACCCAAATAAATAATGAACAAGAAAAAGAAGCTATATTGTCTACATTCCATGACGATCCAATTCAAGGAGGTCATACAGGCATAAATAAAACGATATCAAAAATAAAGAGACAATATTATTGGAAAAACATGACTAAACATGTAAAAGAGTACATAAATAAATGTCCAAAATGCCTGACGTCGAAAACGACGAAACATACAAGATCACCTATGATAATAACCGAAACTCCACAATATGCTTTTGACAGGGTGATAGTAGACACAATTGGTCCACTACCACGTTCGGAAAAGGGGAATGAATACGCAATCACTTTAATATGTGATTTGACAAAGTATTTAGTAGCAATTCCTGTTGCAAGCAAAAGTGCAACAACTGTCGCAAAAGCCATATTCGAATCTTTTATTCTGAAGTACGGTCCAATGAAGACGTTTTTTACGGACATGGGAACAGAATACAAAAATTCCATTGTAACTGCCTTGTGCAAATATCTAAAAATAGACAACATAACGTCTACAGCACACCACCACCAGACATTAGGTACCGTTGAAAGAAGTCATAGGACATTCAATGAGTACATTCGTTCATATATATCAGTAGATAAAACTGACTGGGCCGTATGGTTACAGTATTTCTTGTATTGTTTTAACACAACACCATCAGTAACTCATAATTATAGTCCATATGAACTAGTATTTGGTAGACAAAATAACTTACCAATACAATTTAATAGCGTAAATACCATAGAACCTATATATAATATAGAAGATTATTCTAAAGAAGTTAAGTTTAGACTAGAAAACGCGTATAAGAGAGGTCGATTACTTTTAGAAAAAAATAAAATTAAGCAAAAAGAAATAAATGATAAGAAAGTATTAGATTTTAAAATAGAAATAGGAGACCAAGTTTACTTAAAAAACAAAACAGGTCATAAATTAGAATCTTCTTATATAGGACCATTTGAGGTCATTAGTATAGAAAACAATAATAATATAATTATAAAGAATAAGAAAAATAGGGAACAAAAAGTACATAAGGATAGGTTAAAAATTTTTAATACATAATCATTTTTGTAGTATGGCCATACAAACACAAAAAAAAATAATAATAAAAGAAAAAATTTATATACACAAAAAAAAATTATATATATATAACCATATAAATAAAACATTCATTAATTTCATAAATGTTCCTATATTCAAATATCAAAAAAAAAAAAAACAACAATAAACACAAAAAAATTTATACCTTTAATACTTTTGTGTTTTTATATTCCAAAATTTTTAAAATTCTTGTTATATTCAAAAATTTCAATTTTTATTAAAAACAAAAAAAAAAAAGAAAACCTCAATAATTAAATTCATTTAATAACTACACATTCATAATGTTACATTATTTCCCTAAAAGGGGAGGTGTAGTGCGTATATGCCCGTACAGAATAGCCTGTACTCAAATATAAAGTATGCAGCACTTTGTTGCATACAATAACAATAATAACGTAAACAAGCCCAGAGCCTCTTTATGTATTGGCTCGGTCTCATATTACGCAGCGCGGTTCACTAGCCTCACCAGCTGACCGTTTATGCTTACGCTGCAGATCCCACGCTCCGTCTGAGCGCATTCCGTGTGCAATATATATGATCACTAATACAGGCATATGCGAGCTACTCTCTCTCCCTCTCTTTGTAGCTGTTAACCAATAACAGCATAAGTATATATGTATATCCATAGGCTAAGCGCACATTATAAAAAACTGAATAAAATCATTATTAATATCCAAGCCAACCAGCACTGACGTGCTACTGCAATCTGTTATATATATACCTATACAACATGGTGACCATGACCATAAATACTTATACAACAGGGTAATCAATTGAAATCGAAATTAAGCATTTAATGAATAAGTTCTTTGAGCTTTAAAAATGCAGCCTTAGAATAACAACGCACAAAATCCACTAGGCACACGGGCTAGTTGTCCTATGCCCATTCGCAAAGCAAATAAAGGTGGTCAACAATAAGTGAAAGCAGTTCAATACCGCATACAACACCTTTTAATTAATCTGCGATATAGACAGCGAGCAATATATTCATGTCCCGCCCAGGCAAACAGAAAGGTCAAATCCATTGGCGAGGATCTCAGAACCTATAAGAGCTAGAGACTTTAACTTTAAGCTGTAAGTATCTTTCATTTTATACCTATCGCCACCTCCCCGCTACTAACTCAAAGCTATAAATCCCAAGCCCAACTTGTATTGCCCAACAATTTAAACTACAATGCAATGAGATAAACTTTTTGAGAATACACAAATATTCAATGGTACAATAAGATGTACTGCAGAAAATTTCATTAAGATCGGTTTTTGTTTTGTTTTTTGGTTTTTTGACTACGCACGTGTTTGCAGCTAACGCAGTTTCAATAATTTCTGTACACATACACATTCATGCGCGTCTGTTTCGAATTATATCAACTGCATTCCCATTGCGATTGTATTATTTTCTGTTCTGCTATTTTGTTTTGTTTTTTTTTCTCAATAAGAGTCAATTATTGGCGTGGATGTTGAGTAGGGGCGGTGGGAAGTGGTGTGGTTTGTCGCGAGCTCGAGCTCTACCGAGGAAACTATTTTTTAAACCGTAAACCCATTGAAAATGGGTAAAAAGGGTATAATGCATTTGTGCAAATTTAAGTAACAGGCAGAAGGTAGCATCTCCGACCCCATAAAGTATATATAATTTTGATCAGCATCAACAGCCGAGTCGATCTAGCCATGTCCGTCTGCTCCAATATCAACGCTACCGACTAGAACCTCTTACTTGTTTTTTAAGTTGAAGTGAATTTTTTCTTTCTTCTTTTTCACACTACTAAGTTAAATAATTTAATTTGATAGTTTCTTTTAAATTTATGTATTTAAATTTAATGTATAAACATTTAATTCAATTTCAATACAGTTTATTGTAAACATAAGAAAAACAAGTAAGAGGTTCTAGTCGGGAGCTCCCGACTAGGGTATACCCTGAACCCTCTTATTCCAACACCAAATGCAGCGCGCGCTTATAGATAGAGAGTAGCGGGGAGGTGTCGATAGGTATAAAATGAAAGATACTCGAGATATATATACTATTCTAGAAGCTACATGTCAAGTTTGGTGACTCTAGATCTTATTATTTACCAAAATTGCTTAAAAAACGGGATTTCGATACACATTTTTATCGGTTACTTGGAAACGGGGCAAGATATCGATTATCGGAAACAAACTCGATCTGCGCGGGCACCAGGAGGACCTACAGCTAAAATTTCAGTCTCTAGCTCTTATAGGTTCTGAGATCCTTGCGGTCATACATACGGACGGACGGACGGACGGACGGCCAGACAGACGGACATGGCTAGATCGACTCGGCTATTGATGCTGATCAAGAATATATATACTTTATGGGGTCGGAGATGCTTCCTTCTGCCTGTTACACACATTTGCACTTTGCACAAATACAATATACCCTTTTTACCCATTTTCAATGCGTTCAGGGTATAACAAATCCAAAATCAAATTATCTGATCATAGATGGCGCAGTTAATTTACATGATATTCATAGAAGTTGGCGAAAAATTACTGCCGATAGGAGGCGCTTAACGTAATTAATTTCATAAAAAATTTGCTCTTATTGCAGCGAAAGAAAAATTTCAGGCAGCCAACTTACCGATGCAGCTAAGTATCGAGGGAGCTAAGCAAATTATACTGTATTATAAACGAGCGCGTAGCGCGAGCTGCATTTGGTGTTGGAAAAGAGGGTTCAGGATATCTCCTAAGCGGGAACTCCCGACAAGAACCTCTTACTTGCTCTTCCTGGCATTGTTACATACTACTTTTAAGTTTTTCTGCTAGAGCTCTTAACAACTTTTTCTTGTGTATATTTCAGGTGGAATATTTATTTTGAATTTAAATTTTGAGTTTTTCACCGGTTAACTTAAGGTTTGAATTTTTGCCTGGCTTAAGGAAAAATGATCAAGAATCATGAAAATTAATATATGCGTGTTCCGTGGAATGGGCATCAGAAGCTAAGGAACCGGTGTGACAGTGCGAACACTATCAACTGTAGCATCCAAAGCAGAGGTGCTGTCAATCTGAAGGGACTTTAACGACAGCGGTCGACTCGGATAACACGTATCGTTCTTCTCCTACCGATGTCACATATTCGGGAACCGCACTTGTGTCCACAGCATACCTCAGATCTCAGCCGCAATGTGATCAAAGCTGAAGGCTGTAGGCTTTGAGTCAGAGGGCTAAGGGCACTTGGCAATGACAAGTCACGAGGAAGAGACTTTTTAGGCCTTTGACATTTCATCGTCATTAACCCAACTGCAAATTGCAATCATAATGCAAATCACTATGTCGACAGGATAACCCGCACATTTAAAATGTACAATGTAATTACAAACACCAAGAAGCGGCTGAATACAGAAATAAGAATACAGCCGCGAATAAGAATAAGCCCCCATCCAGTCTTATTTGGAAATGTATAAATATATATTTGCAATGTTGGGTTACTCAGTCGGTTAATATACTTTTGACAACTTTTTACAAGCACGTAGGACTTAAAACTATATAACTCATAAACACGGGCAAGTTTGCTGTAAGCGTTTTCTGAAAATCTCAAAAGATCAGCCGACTGAATTCTTGATAGCTATGCGCATATTCCTTACCTCACCCATAGCTTAACATTCTTCAAATAGACAATGCTGAAATAAATCAATATTAAGTTGAAGAAATGATTGCCAGTTGCGTTGCAAGCCCAGTATACATATTGTTTACATTAATATAAATAAACTAGTTATAGGAAAAATAAATAAAAGTTCACACAGCTTTAAAACTTTGGCCTGCCTTTCGAAAGTAAACATATTGTCTGCTTTCGTGCATTCCTGGAAAAGTTTGAACTAAGTGCATTATAGCCGACAACGTACGGATATAATGTTTCTATTATTTTATACTCAGTTCCACTGTTTCATCATAGCATCAGGAAAACAGAATTGAACGGGTAGTTTTGAAAAAAGCATCAGTTTGCACCCTTACCTATAAATTCGGAAATTTGCATTTTCGTTGGGTATCGTGTTACGTATCTTTTCGACAGGTATCCTTCAGCATTAAAACAAGGAACCTCTCCCTATTTCATTGGGGATTTAAATTCTTTTATTAACAACTGATATGCTGTTACTGTAGCTTAGCAACTTTTATCAGCGTGAGGATCGGGGGTTTATAGTAACAGTAGCTTTGGTTGAAGGATACTTAAGTAAGATATTACATTTCAAAAGAGGTTCATGTACATGTTCCTTTTGTAGGGGAAAGATTTTTTTCTTGAGGGTCAGCATGCTTCACTAAAGGCGTCGGCTGTTCAGGTTTATATATATAAGGTAGGTCTGTTGAAGCCTCCTTCTTCTTCACCTCTTTAGCAGGTTCCTTGCCAGGACGTTGGGGTGGTCGCGGAGCTTAATCAGGTAGCTTGCTTCCTGTGAGAGCCGTCCAAAATAAAGTTTGTGACCCGATGGAGTTGCTCAGGGGTACTCAGCTTGAGTCCGGGATATCCAGGATCCTTCTAAGAATGCACCTTTCCAGAATCTTGCCGAGGGCAGGTAGGAGGCTGATGGGTCGAAAGGGTTCCAGTTGATAAGGGAGCTTCCCTGTCTTCTGCAACACAATGACATGTGTCTTCTGCCAGGATACTGGAAAGTGACCTACCCGAAGAGCTGCATTAAAATGGCGACGAGAAAAAGGACCGCCTTGTACGGCAGTAGCTTGATTGATCTTCCCCAGGGCCTTTGTTGTTTTTTAAGCTCTTAACTCCTGTACACTTCTTGTAAGATGATTGGTGATGGAGGAAGTGACATTTGTAGTGGCGCCCTTAGAATTTGAGCGACTCGCTGTATCCTGCAATACGATCTGGTCTCAATCGGCTTGAAACGCTCATCCAGGTTGAAGGCGAATGCTTTCGCTCTGTCCATTGGCAATCTGGCACAGGTACCATCGGGATGTTGAACAGAGAACTTGACTGGTAAGTTTCCACATCGCGAATTTGGATCCCTGGACTGCCGTTGTTGGCGGCGTTCGCAGCTATGGCATGTTATTCATCCAAAAGAGTTTGATATGCAGCGTCGGCATCCTCGGCTGTCAAGATAGGCATGTTTAGATCTATCAATACATTTAGTTCAGCCTTGAAGGTTGTATGTCCGACTGGACTGGACAAGCTGCAGCTACAGGTATTTTGCCCAAGGTGGTCTCCACCATAATGACAGCCATCTGTGTAGCGCTGGAAGTCACCTGACGAACTTGGTTGTGCACCAAGTCCTGCTTGACAAGCACCGTAGCACCTCCTTCCGCTCGACCTGCTGGGTGATTCGCACGATAGTAAACATACACCTCCACGGGGAAGTACAGGCCGGCGTGTAGGTGGGTTTCTGAGACAAGCAAAATCAGGGCCCGGTGATTACAGCCGCCTTATTAGAAGTCACATATGAAATACGTTAAGTCGTATGACTTCCAGGATGAAAATAGACTTTGCTGAAGATGGTGCCATAGAGGACTTAAGTTTAGAATTTACAATGCTAAAAAGCTGTCAGGATTTATTTCATTTATTTTAGAATTGTAATAAAATAAACCATACCTTAACATTTGTTATTCTCAATAGTTTTTTTTTTTTAAACAGACGGACCGCACTGAAATCGAGAGTAAGCATTTAATGAATAAGATCGTTGAGCTTTAAAAGTTCAGCCTTAGAATAACAACGGACTCAATCCGCTAGGCACACGGGCTAATAGTGCAATGCCCATTTGCAAAGAAAATGAAGGTGGTCATCAAGACGTGAAAGCATACAATACCTTTTAATTAATCTGCGATATGGACAGCGATCAATAAATTCATGTCACGCCCAGGCAAACAGAAAGGTCAAATCCTTTGGCGAGGATCAACATCATCTGGATGCTTGACGTGCCAAGATAGACTAAAAGGTCGTTATCAAAAAGTAGCGAGGAGATAGATAAGATAGATGACAAAAAAAATGGTACTATGACCATTACACTTACAAATTTTATCTCCGAGATGGAAATCTCAATATGTTCCGACGAAGAAGTAGACTCAACATTTATGTATACGGAAAGCTTGATCACATATGTAAGTGGTTTATTTTTAAAGATATCCTGAAGATGTCTTGTCTTAGCCAAGTCTGAGTAAGGGTTATAATATATATTATTATTATTAGTTATTGGCGTGGATGTTTAGTAGGGGCGTTGGTAAGTGGTGTGGTCTGCCGCGAGCTCGAGCCCTACCGAGGAAACTATTTTTTATACCCTGAACCCATTGAAAATGGGTAAAAAGGGTATAATGCATTTGTGCAAATTTATGTAACAGGCAGAAGGTAGCATCTCCGACCCCATAAAGTATATATAATTTTGATCAGCATCAACAGCCGAGTCGATCTAGCCATGTCCGTCTGCTCCAATATCAACGCTACCGACTAGAACCTCTTACTTGTTTTTTAAGTTGAAGTGAATTTTTTCTTTCTTCTTTTTCACAGTACTAAGTTAAATAATTTAATTTGATAGTTTCTTTTAACTTTATGTATTTAAATTTAATGTATAAACATTTAATTCAATTTCAATACAGTTTATTGTAAACATAAGAAAAACAAGTAAGAGGTTCTAGTCGGGAGCTCCCGACTAGGGTATACCCTGAACCCTCTTATTCCAACACCAAATGCAGTGCGCGCTTATAGTTAGAGAGTAGCGGGGAGGTGGCGATAGGTATAAAATGAAAGATACTCGATATATATATACTATTCTAGAAGCTACATGTCAAGTTTGGTGACTCTAGATCTTATTATTTACCAAAATTGCTTAAAAAACGGGATTTCGATACACATTTTTATCGGTTACTTGGAAACGGGGCAAGATATCGATTATCGGAAACAAACTCGATCTGCGCGGGCACCAGGAGGACCTACAGCTAAAATTTCAGTCTCTAGCTCTTATAGGTTCTGAGATCCTTGCGGTCATACATACGGACGGACGGACGGACGGACGGACGGACGGCCAGACAGACGGACATGGCTAGATCGACTCGGCTATTGATGCTGATCAAGAATATATATACTTTATGGGGTCGGAGATGCTTCCTTCTGCCTGTTACACACATTTGCACTTTGCACAAATACAATATACCCTTTTTACCCATTTTCAATGCGTTCAGGGTATAACAAATCCAAAATCAAATTATCTGATCATAGATGGCGCAGTTAATTTACATGATATTCATAGAAGTTGGCAAAAAATTACTGCCAATAGGAGGCGCTTAACGTAATTAATTTCATAAAAAATTTGCTCTTATTGCAGCGAAAGGAAAATTTCAGGCAGCTAACTTACCGATGCAGCTAAGTATCGAGGGAGCTAAGCAAATTATACTATATTATAAACGAGCGCGTAGCGCGAGCTGCATTTGGTGTTGGAAAAGAGGGTTCAGGATATCTCCTAAGCGGGAACTCCCGACAAGAACCTCTTACTTGCTCTTCCTGGCATTGTTACATACTACTTTTAAGTTTTTCTGCTAGAGTTCTTTTCAACTTTTGCTTGTATATATTTCAGGTGGAATATTTATTTTGAATTTAAATTTTGAGTTTTTCACCGGTTAACTTAAGGTTTGAATTTTTGCCTGGCTTAAGGAAAAATGATCAAGAATCATGAAAATTAATATATGCGTGTTCCGTGGAATGGGCATCAGAAGCTAAGGAACCACAGGTGTGACAGTGCGAACACTATCAACTGAAGCATCCAAAGCAGAGGTGCTGTCAATCTGAAGGGACTTTAACGACAGCGGTCGACTCGGATAACACGTACCGTTCTTCTCCTACCGATGTCACATATTCGGGAACCGCACTTGTGTCCACAGCATACCTCAGATCTCAGCCGCAATGTGATCAAAGCTGAAGGCTGTAGGCTTTGAGTCAGAGGGCTAAGGGCACTTGGCAATGACAAGTCACGAGGAAGAGACTTTTTAGGCCTTTGACATTTAATCGTCATTAACCCAACTGCAAATTGCAATCATAATGCAAATCACTATGTCGACAGGATAACCCGCGCATTTAAAATGTACAATGTAATTACAAACACCAAGAAGCAGCTGAATACAGAAATAAGAATACAGCCGCGAATAAGAATAAGCCCCCATCCAGTCTTATTTGGAAATGTATAAATATATATTTGCAATGTTGGGTTACTCAGTCGGTTAATATACTTTTGACAACTTTTTACAAGCACGTAGGACTTAAAACTATATAGCTCATAAACACGGGCAAGTTTGCTGTAAGCGTTTTCTGAAAATCTCAAAAGATCAGCCGACTGAATTCTTGATAGCTATGCGCATATTCCTTACCTCACCCATAGCTAAACATTCTTCAAATAGACAATGCTGAAATAAATCAATATTAAGTTGAAGAAATGATTGCCAGTTGCGTTGCAAGCCCAGTATACATATTGTTTACATTAATATAAATAAACTAGTTATAGGAAAAATAAATAAAAGTTCACACAGCTTTAAAACTTTGGCCTGCCTTTCGAAAGTAAACATATTGTCTGCTTTCGTGCATTCCTGGAAAAGTTTGAACTAAGTGCATCATAGCCGACAACGTACGGATATAATGTTTCTATTATTTTATACTCAGTTCCACTGTTTCATCATAGCATAAGGAAAACAGAATTGAACGGGTAGTTTTGAAAAAAGCATCAGTTTGCACCCTTACCTATAAATTCGGAAATTTGCATTTTCGTTGGGTATCGTGTTACGTATCTTTTCGACAGGTATCCTTCAGCATTAAAACAAGGAACCTCTCCCTATTTCATTGGGGATTTAAATTCTTTTATTAACAACTGATATGCTGTTACTGTAGCTTAGCAACTTTTATCAGCGTGAGGATCGGGGGTTTATAGTAACAGTAGCTTTGGTTGAAGGATAATTAAGTAAGATATTACATTTCAAAAGAGGTTCATGTACATGTTCCTTTTGTAGGGGAAAGATTTTTTTCTTGAGGGTCAGCATGCTTCACTAAAGGCGTCGGCTGTTCAGGTTTATATATATAAGGTAGGTCTGTTGAAGCCTCCTTCTTCTTCGCCTCTTTAGCAGGTTCCTTGCCAGGACGTTGGGGTGGTCGCGGAGCTTAATCAGGTAGCTTGCTTCCTGTGAGAGCCGTCCAAAATAAAGTTTGTGACCCGATGGAGTTGCTCAGGGGTACTCAGCTTGAGTCCGGGATATCCAGGATCCTTCTAAGAATGCACCTTTCCAGAATCTTGCCGAGGGCAGGTAGGAGGCTGATGGGTCGAAAGGGTTCCAGTTGATAAGGGAGCTTCCCTGTCTTCTGCAACACAATGACATGTGCCTTCTGCCAGGATACTGGAAAGTGACCTACCCGAAGAGCTGCATTAAAATGGCGACGAGAAAAAGGACCGCCTTGTACGGCAGTAGCTTGATTGATCTTCCCCAGGGCCTTTGTTGTTTTTTAAGCTCTAAACTCCTGTACACTTCTTGTAAGATGATTGGTGATGGAGGAAGTGACATTTGTAGTGGCGCCCTTAGAATTTGAGCGACTCGCTGTATCCTGCAATACGATCTGGTCTCAATCGGCTTGAAACGCTCATCCAGGTTGAAGGCGAATGCTTTCGCTCTGTCCATTGGCAATCTGGCACAGGTACCATCGGGATGTTGAACAGAGAACTTGACTGGTAAGTTTCCACATCGCGAATTTGGATCCCTGGACTGCCGTTGTTGGCGGCGTTCGCAGCTATGGCATGTTATTCATCCAAAAGAGTTTGATATGCAGCGTCGGCATCCTCGGCTGTCAAGATAGGCATGTTTAGATCTATCAATACATTTAGTTCAGCCTTGAAGGTTGTATGTCCGACTGGACTGGACAAGCTGCAGCTACAGGTATTTTGCCCAAGGTGGTCTCCACCATAATGACAGCCATCTGTGTAGCGCTGGAAGTCACCTGATGAACTTGGTTGTGCACCAAGTCCTGCTTGACAAGCACCGTAGCACCTCCTTCCGCTCGACCTGCTGGGTGATTCGCACGATAGTAAACATACACCTCCACGGGGAAGTACAGGCCGGCGTGTAGGTGGGTTTCTGAGACAAGCAAAATCGGGCCCGGTGATTACAGCCGCCTTATTAGAAGTCACATATGAAATACGTTAAGTCGTATGACTTCCAGGATGAAAAGAGACTTTGCTGAAGATGGTGCCATAGAGGACTTAAGTTTAGAATTTACAATGCTAAAAAGCTTTCAGGATTTATTTCATTTATTTTAGAATTGTAATAAAATAAACCATACCTTAACATTTGTTATTCTCATTATTTTTTTTTTTTAAACAGACGGACCGCACTGAAATCGAGAGTAAGCATTTAATGAATAAGATCGTTGAGCTTTAAAAGTTCAGCCTTAGAATAACAACGGACTCAATCCGCTAGGCACACGGGCTAATAGTGCAATGCCCATTTGCAAAGAAAATGAAGGTGGTCATCAAGACGTGAAAGCAGTTCAATCCCGCATACAATACCTTTTAATTAATCTGCGATATGGACAGCGATCAATAAATTCATGTCACGCCCAGGCAAACAGAAAGGTCAAATCCTTTGGCGAGGATCAACATCATCTGGATGCTTGACGTGCCAAGATAGACTAAAAGGTCGTTATCAAAAAGTAGCGAGGAGATAGATAAGATAGATGACAAAAAAAATGGTACTATGACCATTACACTTACAAATTTTATCTCCGAGATGGAAATCTCAATATGTTCCGACGAAGAAGTAGACTCAACATTTATGTATACGGAAAGCTTGATCACACATGTAAGTGGTTTATTTTTAAAGATATCCTGAAGATGTCTTGTCTTAGCCAAGTCTGAGAAAGGGTTATAATATATATTATTATTATTAGTTATTGGCGTGGATGTTTAGTAGGGGCGTTGGTAAGTGGTGTGGTCTGCCGCGAGCTCGAGCCCTACCGAGGAAACTATTTTTTATACCCTGAACCCATTGAAAATGGGTAAAAAGGGTATAATGCATTTGTGCAAATTTATGTAACAGGCAGAAGGTAGCATCTCCGACCCCATAAAGTATATATAATTTTGATCAGCATCAACAGCCGAGTCGATCTAGCCATGTCCGTCTGCTCCAATATCAACGCTACCGACTAGAACCTCTTACTTGTTTTTTAAGTTGAAGTGAATTTTTTCTTTCTTCTTTATGGGGTCGGAGATGCTTCCTTCTGCCTGTTACACACATTTGCACTTTGCACAAATACAATATACCCTTTTTACCCATTTTCAATGCGTTCAGGGTATAACAAATCCAAAATCAAATTATCTGATCATAGATGGCGCAGTTAATTTACATGATATTCATAGAAGTTGGCAAAAAATTACTGCCAATAGGAGGCGCTTAACGTAATTAATTTCATAAAAAATTTGCTCTTATTGCAGCGAAAGGAAAATTTCAGGCAGCTAACTTACCGATGCAGCTAAGTATCGAGGGAGCTAAGCAAATTATACTGTATTATAAACGAGCGCGTAGCGCGAGCTGCATTTGGTGTTGGAAAAGAGGGTTCAGGAAATCTCCCAAGCAGGAACTCCCGACAAGAACCTCTTACTTGCTCTTCCTGGCATTGTTACATACTACTTTTAAGTTTTTCTGCTAGAGTTCTTAACAACTTATGCTTGTATATATTTCAGGTGGAATATTTATTTTGAATTTAAATTTTGAGTTTTTCACCGGTTAACTTAAGGTTTGAATTTTTGCCTGGCTTAAGGAAAAATGATCAAGAATCATGAAAATTAATATATGCGTGTTCCGTGGAATGGGCATCAGAAGCTAAGGAACCACAGGTGTGACAGTGCGAACACTATCAACTGAAGCATCCAAAGCAGAGGTGCTGTCAATCTGAAGGGACTTTAACGACAGCGGTCGACTCGGATAACACGTACCGTTCTTCTCCTACCGATGTCACATATTCGGGAACCGCACTTGTGTCCACAGCATACCTCAGATCTCAGCCGCAATGTGATCAAAGCTGAAGGCTGTAGGCTTTGAGTCAGAGGGCTAAGGGCACTTGGCAATGACAAGTCACGAGGAAGAGACTTTTTAGGCCTTTGACATTTCATCGTCATTAACCCAACTGCAAATTGCAATCATAATGCAAATCACTATGTCGACAGGATAACCCGCGCATTTAAAATGTACAATGTAATTACAAACACCAAGAAGCAGCTGAATACAGAAATAAGAATACAGCCGCGAATAAGAATAAGCCCCCATCCAGTCTTATTTGGAAATGTATAAATATATATTTGCAATGTTGGGTTACTCAGTCGGTTAATATACTTTTGACAACTTTTTACAAGCACGTAGGACTTAAAACTATATAGCTCATAAACACGGGCAAGTTTGCTGTAAGCGTTTTCTGAAAATCTCAAAAGATCAGCCGACTGAATTCTTGATAGCTATGCGCATATTCCTTACCTCACCCATAGCTAAACATTCTTCAAATAGACAATGCTGAAATAAATCAATATTAAGTTGAAGAAATGATTGCCAGTTGCGTTGCAAGCCCAGTATACATATTGTTTACATTAATATAAATAAACTAGTTATAGGAAAAATAAATAAAAGTTCACACAGCTTTAAAACTTTGGCCTGCCTTTCGAAAGTAAACATATTGTCTGCTTTCGTGCATTCCTGGAAAAGTTTGAACTAAGTGCATCATAGCCGACAACGTACGGATATAATGTTTCTATTATTTTATACTCAGTTCCACTGTTTCATCATAGCATAAGGAAAACAGAATTGAACGGGTAGTTTTGAAAAAAGCATCAGTTTGCACCCTTACCTATAAATTCGGAAATTTGCATTTTCGTTGGGTATCGTGTTACGTATCTTTTCGACAGGTATCCTTCAGCATTAAAACAAGGAACCTCTCCCTATTTAACTGGGGATTTAAATTCTTTTATTAACAACTGATATGCTGTTACTGTAGCTTAGCAACTTTTATCAGCGTGAGGATCGGGGGTTTATAGTAACAGTAGCTTTGGTTGAAGGATAATTAAGTAAGATATTACATTTCAAAAGAGGTTCATGTACATGTTCCTTTTGTAGGGGAAAGATTTTTTTCTTGAGGGTCAGCATGCTTCACTAAAGGCGTCGGCTGTTCAGGTTTATATATATAAGGTAGGTCTGTTGAAGCCTCCTTCTTCTTCGCCTCTTTAGCAGGTTCCTTGCCAGGACGTTGGGGTGGTCGCGGAGCTTAATCAGGTAGCTTGCTTCCTGTGAGAGCCGTCCAAAATAAAGTTTGTGACCCGATGGAGTTGCTCAGGGGTACTCAGCTTGAGTCCGGGATATCCAGGATCCTTCTAAGAATGCACCTTTCCAGAATCTTGCCGAGGGCAGGTAGGAGGCTGATGGGTCGAAAGGGTTCCAGTTGATAAGGGAGCTTCCCTGTCTTCTGCAACACAATGACATGTGCCTTCTGCCAGGATACTGGAAAGTGACCTACCCGAAGAGCTGCATTAAAATGGCGACGAGAAAAAGGACCGCCTTGTACGGCAGTAGCTTGATTGATCTTCCCCAGGGCCTTTGTTGTTTTTTAAGCTCTAAACTCCTGTACACTTCTTGTAAGATGATTGGTGATGGAGGAAGTGACATTTGTAGTGGCGCCCTTAGAATTTGAGCGACTCGCTGTATCCTGCAATACGATCTGGTCTCAATCGGCTTGAAACGCTCATCCAGGTTGAAGGCGAATGCTTTCGCTCTGTCCATTGGCAATCTGGCACTGGTACCATCGGGATGTTGAACAGAGAACTTGACTAGTAAGTTTCCACATCGCGAATTTGGATCCCAGGACTGCCGTTGTTGGCGGCGTTCGCAGCTATGGCATGTAATTCATCCAACAGAGTTTGATATGCAGCGTCGGCATCCTCGGCTGTCAAGATAGGCATGTTTAGATCTATCAATACATTTAGTTCAGCCTTGAAGGTTGTATGTCCGACTGGACTGGACAAGCTGCAGCTACAGGTATTTTGCCCAAGGTGGTCTCCACCATAATGACAGCCATCTGTGTAGCGCTGGAGGTCACCTGATGAACTTGGTTGTGCACCAAGTCCTGCTTGACAAGCACCGTAGCACCTCCTTCCGCTCGACCTGCTGGGTGATTCGCACGATAGTAAACATACACCTCCACGGGGAAGTACAGGCCGGCGTGTAGGTGGGTTTCTGAGACAAGCAAAATCAGGGCCCGGTGATTACAGCCGCCTTATTAGAAGTCACATATGAAATACGTTAAGTCGTATGACTTCCAGGATGAAAATAGACTTTGCTGAAGATGGTGCCATAGAGGACTTAAGTTTAGAATTTACAATGCTAAAAAGCTGTCAGGATTTATTTCTTTTTTTTTAGAATTGTAATAAAATAAACCATACCTTAACATTTGTTATTCTCAATAGTTTTTTTTTTTAAACAGACGGACCGCACTGAAATCGAGAGTAAGCATTTAATGAATAAGATCGTTGAGCTTTAAAAGTTCAGCCTTAGAATAACAACGGACTCAATCCGCTAGGCACACGGGCTAATAGTGCAATGCCCATTTGCAAAGAAAATGAAGGTGGTCATCAAGACGTGAAAGCAGTTCAATCCCGCATACAATACCTTTTAATTAATCTGCGATATGGACAGCGATCAATAAATTCATGTCACGCCCAGGCAAACAGAAAGGTCAAATCCTTTGGCGAGGATCAACATCATCTGGATGCTTGACGTGCCAAGATAGACTAAAAGGTCGTTATCAAAAAGTAGCGAGGAGATAGATAAGATAGATGACAAAAAAAATGGTACTATGACCATTACACTTACAAATTTTATCTCCGAGATGGAAATCTCAATATGTTCCGACGAAGAAGTAGACTCAACATTTATGTATACGGAAAGCTTGATCACATATGTAAGTGGTTTATTTTTAAAGATATCCTGAAGATGTCTTGTCTTAGCCAAGTCTGAGTAAGGGTTATAATATATATTATTATTATTAGTTATTGGCGTGGATGTTTAGTAGGGGCGTTGGTAAGTGGTGCGGTCTGTCGCGAGCTCGAGCCCTACCGAGGAAACTATTTTTTATACCCTGAACCCATTGAAAATGGGTAAAAAGGGTATAATGCATTTGTGCAAATTTATGTAACAGGCAGAAGGTAGCATCTCCGACCCCATAAAGTATATATAATTTTGATCAGCATCAACAGCCGAGTCGATCTAGCCATGTCCGTCTGCTCCAATATCAACGCTACCGACTAGAACCTCTTACTTGTTTTTTAAGTTGAAGTGAATTTTTTCTTTCTTCTTTTTCACAGTACTAAGTTAAATAATTTAATTTGATAGTTTCTTTTAACTTTATGTATTTAAATTTAATGTATAAACATTTAATTCAATTTCAATACAGTTTATTGTAAACATAAGAAAAACAAGTAAGAGGTTCTAGTCGGGAGCTCCCGACTAGGGTATACCCTGAACCCTTTTATTCCATCACCAAATGCAGCGCGCGCTTATAGATAGAGAGTAGCGGGGAGGTGGCGATAGGTATAAAATGAAAGATACTCGATATATATATACTATTCTAGAAGCTACATGTCAAGTTTGGTGACTCTAGATCTTATTATTTACCAAAAAATCCCGTTTTTCGATACACATTTTTATCGATTGCTTGGAAACGGGGCAAGTTATCGATTATTGGAAACAAACTCGATCTGCGCGGGCACCAGGAGGACCTACAGCTAAAATTTCAGTCTCTAGCTCTTATAGGTTCTGAGATCCTTGCGGTCATACATACGGACGGACGGACGGACGGACAGACGGACGGACGGCCAGACAGACGGACAAGAATATATATACTTTATGGGGTCGGAGATGCTTCCTTCTGCCTGTTACACACATTTGCACTTTGCACAAATACAATATACCCTTTTTACCCATTTTCAATGCGTTCAGGGTATAACAAATCCAAAATCAAATTATCTGATCATAGATGGCGCAGTTAATTTACATGATATTCATAGAAGTTGGCAAAAAATTACTGCCAATAGGAGGCGCTTAACGTAATTAATTTCATAAAAAATTTGCTCTTATTGCAGCGAAAGGAAAATTTCAGGCAGCTAACTTACCGATGCAGCTAAGTATCGAGGGAGCTAAGCAAATTATACTGTATTATAAACGAGCGCGTAGCGCGAGCTGCATTTGGTGTTGGAATAAGAGGGTTCAGGATATCCCTTAAGCGGGAACCCCCGACTAGAACCTCTTACTTGTTCTTCCTGGCATTGTTACATACTACTTTTAAGTTTTTCTGCTAGAGTTCTTAACAACTTATGCTTGTATATATTTCAGGTGGAATATTTATTTTGAATTTAAATTTTGAGTTTTTCACCGGTTAACTTAAGGTTTGAATTTTTGCCTGGCTTAAGGAAAAATGATCAAGAATCATGAAAATTAATATATGCGTGTTCGGTGGAATGGGCATCAGAAGCTAAGGAACCACAGGTGTGACATAGCGAACACTATCAACTGTAGCATCCAAAGCAGAGGTGCTGTCAGTCTGAAGGGACTTTAACGACAGCGGTCGACTCGGATAACACGTTTCGTTCTTCTCCTACCGATGTCACATTTTCGGGAACCGCACTTGTATCCACAGCATACCTCAGATCTCAGCCGCAATGTGATCAAAGCTAAAGGCTGTAGGCTTTCAGTCAGAGGGTTAAGGGCACTAGGCAATGACAAGTCGCGAGGAAGAGACTTTTTAGTTTAATAATACTTTGGAATGCCTCTCGAAAATAAATATATTGTCTACTTTCATGCATCGCTGGAAAAGTACGAACCAAATGCATCGTAGCCGACAACGTACAGATATAATGTTGCTATTATTTTATACTCAGTTCCACTATTTCATCATAGCATAAGGAAAACATATTTGAACGGGTAGTTTTGAAAAATGCATCAGTTTGCACCCTTACCTACGATCTGGTCTCAATCGGCTTGAAACGCTCATCCAGGTTGAAGGCGAATGCTTTCGCTCTGTCCATTGGCAATCTGGCACAGGTACCATCGGGATGTTGAACAGAGAACTTGACTGGTAAGTTTCCACATCGCGAATTTGGATCCCTGGACTGCCGTTGTTGGCGGCGTTCGCAGCTATGGCATGTTATTCATCCAAAAGAGTTTGATATGCAGCGTCGGCATCCTCGGCTGTCAAGATAGGCATGTTTAGATCTATCAATACATTTAGTTCAGCCTTGAAGGTTGTATGTCCGACTGGACTGGACAAGCTGCAGCTACAGGTATTTTGCCCAAGGTGGTCTCCACCATAATGACAGCCATCTGTGTAGCGCTGGAGGTCACCTGATGAACTTGGTTGTGCACCAAGTCCTGCTTGGCAAGCACCGTAGCACCTCCTTTCGCTCGACCTTCTGGGTGATTCGCACGATAGTAAACATACACCTCCACGGGGAAGTACAGGCCGGCGTGTAGGTGGGTTTCTGAGACAAGCAAAATCAGGGCCCGGTGATTACAGCCGCCTTATTAGAAGTCACATATGAAATACGTTAAGTCGTATGACTTCCAGGATGAAAATAGACTTTGCTGAAGATGGTGCCATAGAGGACTTAAGTTTAGAATTTACAATGCTAAAAAGCTGTCAGGATTTATTTCTTTTATTTTAGAATTGTAAGAAAACAAACCATACCTTAACATTTGTTATTCTCAATCGTTTTTTTTTTTAACAGACGGACCGCACTGAAATCGAGAGTAAGCATTTAATGAATAAGATCGTTGAGCTTTAAAAGTTCAGCCTTAGAATAACAACGGACTCAATCCGCTAGGCACACGGGCTAATAGTGCAATGCCCATTTGCAAAGAAAATGAAGATGGTCATCAAGACGTGAAAGCAGTTCAATCCCGCATACAATACCTTTTAATTAATCTGCGATATGGACAGCGATCAATATATTCATGTCACGCCCAGGCAAACAGAAAGGTCAAAACCTTTGGCGAGGATCAACATCATCTGGATGCTTGACGTGCCAAGATAGACTAAAAGGTCGATATCAAAAAGTAGGGAGGAGATAGATAAGATAGATGACAAAAAAATGGTCATAGTACACTTACAAACTTTTTCTCCGAGATGGAAATCTCAATATGTTCCGACGAAGAAGTAGACTCAATTTATGTGTACGGAAAGCTTGTAAGTGGTCTATTTTTAAAGATATGCTAAAGATGTATTGTCTTAACCAATCCTGAGTAAGGGTTATAATATATAAATTGAAAGAAAGAGGATGTACGTAATTGTTGGAAGGCTTAGATCTAAGCCCAAAAAGTTAGTTTTAAACGTTGCAACCAAAGTTTACTGGTAATAATATTGGAGTCCGATTTTTCTTCCTGGCATTGTTACATACTACTTTTAAGTTTTCCTGCAAGAGTTCTTAACAACTTATGCTTATATATATTTCAAGTGAATATTTATTTTGAATTTTAATTTTGATATTAATTTTTATACTCTGAACCCATTGAAAATGGGTAAAAAGGGTATAATGTATTTGTGCAAATGTATGTAACAGGCAGAAGGAAGCATCTCCGACCCCATTAAGTATATATACAATTGATTAGCATAAACAGCCGAGTCGATCTACCCATGTCCGTCTGTCCATTTGTATGAACGCAAGGATCTCAGAACCTATAAGCGCTAGAGACTTGAAATTTAAGCTGTAAGTATCTTTCATTTTATACCTATCGCCACCTCCCCGCTACTACCTCATAGCTATAAATCAAGCTAATAGCCCAATTTGTATCGCCAAACAATTTAAACTACAATGCAATGCAATTAACTTTTTGAGAATACGCAAATATTCTATGGTACAATTAGATATACTGTAGAAAATTTCATTAAGATCGGTTTTTGTTTTGTTTTTCGGTTTTTTTACTACGCACGTGTTTGCAGCCAGCTCAGTTCCAAGAATTTCTGTACACATACACATTCATGCGCGTCTCCTTCGAATTACATATTTCAACAGCATTCCAATTGCGAATGTATTGTTTTCTGTGCTGCTATCTTAATGCGTTTTTTCCTCAACAAGACTCAATTAGGGGTGTGGCTGTTGAGGAGAGGCGGTGGGAAGTGGTGTGGTATGTCGCGAGCTCGAGCCCAACCGAAGAAACTAGTCTTTTTTTTTGGCTGGTGTGGCTCTTGAGTAGAGACGGCGGCAAGTAGTGCGGTTAGTTGCGAGTTCAAACCCTGCCAAAGGAACCTTTATTACAGTATGATGTGCTTAGGTGCCTCAAGACATTAGAGGCACCTATCCTAAAAAATCAGTTAACTTAAATTTTTTTTTCCTAAAAGTGAATCGACTTCATAGTAGGGTTTTTTATAATGGTAATAAAATTGGAGTCCGATTTTTCTTCCTGACATTGTTACATACTACTTTTAAGTTTTTCTGCTTGAGCTCTTAACAACTTATGCTTGTATATATTTCCGGTGGAATATTTATTTTGAATTTTAATTTTGATTTTAATTTGTATACCCTGAACCCATTGAAAATGAGTAAAAAGGGTATAAAGTATTTGTGCAAATGTATGTAACAGGCAGAAGGAAGCATCTCCGACACCATAAAGTATATATATTCTTGGTCAGCAACAACAGCCGAGTCGATCTAGCCATGTCCGTTTATCTGTCCGTCTGTCCGTATGTATGAACGCAAGGATCTCAGAATCTATAAAAGATAGAGACTTGAAATTTTGCTGTAAGTATCTTTCATTTTATACCTATCGCCATCTCCCCGCTTCTACCTCACAGCTATAAATCAAATTAAGAACACAACTTGTATTGCTCAACAATTTAAACTACAATGCAATGCAATTAACTTTTTGATAATACACAAGTATTCTATGGTACAACAAGATATACTGTAGAAAATTTCATTATGATCGGTTTTTGTTTTGTTTTTCGGTATTTTGCGCACTACTGCGCGTGCTTGCAACGCAATTTTCAAGAGTTTCTATATACATGTACAGTGTACAGTGTACATTGTACACACACACATTCATGCGCGTCTGCTTCGAATTCTGTCTTCACTGCGGTTGTTTTCTGAGCTGCTTTTAAATTAGATTTTTCCTCACTAAGACTCAATTATTAGTGTGACTGTTGTGTAGAGGCAGTGGCATGTCGTGCGGTCAGTCGCGAGTTCGAGCCCTACCGAGGAAAGTAAATATGCGGTCAGTTGCGAGTTCAAGCCGTGCCAATGGAACTTTTTTTTTTTTTATTTATCTTCATTAATTCAATCGAGCTTCATTTGGTGTTGGAATAAGATGGTTCGGGGTATTCCCTAGTCGGGAGCTCCCGACTAGAACCTCTTACATGTTAATTTTAAATTTTGTCTAACATAATTCGTGCTTTTTTATATGCTTTCTCTAGCCTAAACTTTGATTCCTTAGCGTAGTTTTCTATGTTATTTAGTGGGTTTGTATACCGTATTTTATTAAAATGTTTTGGCAAATTGTTGTGTTTGCCGAAAACTAACTCATATGGGCAATAATTGTGTGCCATAGAGGGGGTTGTGTTAAAACAGTATACGAAGTATTGAAGCCATACGTTCCAATCAGCCTTATCAACTGATGTATTTGAACGTATGTATTCATTAAACGTTCTGTGGCTTATGTGTACTGTTCCAACTATCTGGTGATGATGTGCCGTAGATGTTATGTTGTCTATTTTTAAATATTTTCACAAATAATTAATAATTGAATTCTTATACTCTGAGCCCATATCCGTAATGAATGAAGAAATGATTCAAATATTGCTTTTGCTACAGTATTTGCACTTTTATTTGCAATTGGGACGGCAACCAAGTATTTGGTTAAATCACATATACATAAGTGTGACTATAAACTCATTCTCATTCTCAGATGTAGTTAGGGGACCCTTATCACTCTGTCGAAAGAACTTATTGGTGTTTCTGTTAGTATAAGAGGAGTTATTGTATGCGTTGTTATTTTCGCTTTTTGACATTTTTGACATTTTCTTATGTACTCAGATATATCTTTAGACATTCCTTTCCAGAAATAATATCTTTTGACCTTGGCCAAGGTTTTTGAAATGCCAGCATGATCTCATTCAATAAGTTTATCATGGAATGTATACAATATTGCTTCTTTTTCTTTATCAGTTTTTATTAGGTTCACCGGGTTGAATGATTTTAATGATTTTAAAGTTTTGTTGCCCATTCCTTTGAATTTATCAATTGAAACGTGTTCAAAGATATTTTCCCACGGTGCCATTTTGAGTTGGCTGACTTCATTTATAACGGCTTGCGATTTAAGCCTTTGGAAGAACTGACCTAAGTCAAGAATTCCATTAGTAATTAAATCGCTAACATCATATCTTGCAGTAATTTTCTTCCCATGTTTAAAAAAACATAGCATATTTTTTACATTCAATGTCACTACTTTACGTACATCGTAATTTTTGATGACTTCAAATACGTTGGGCTTTAAAGCTTTTTCTGAAGGTTGCATAGGCGATTCTTCTTCATCATCTCCTGCGCAAGATTGCTGTCTACTTTGGTGCCTGGTAGAGACTTTCAGGACTTTTATTTGTATGTCTTTGAGCTCTCAAATGTTATACTTGATAAAGCATCCGCTACATGATTATCTTTACCCTTAAGATACTCTACTGTAAACTTGTGTTCTTCTAAATCAAGCCTCATTTTGGTTAATTTTGATGTAGGATTAACCATTGAAAATAGGTAAGTTAACGGTCTATGGTCTATTTTGACTGTGAAATGTGTACCATATACATATGGTTTAAAGTGATTAATTGCCCAATGAATTGCTAATAGCTCTTGCTCTGTGGTTGACTTACTACTTTCACCTTTAGTGAAACTGCGAGATGCATATGCTACAGGTAATTGAAGACCATTATAGTTTTGAGTTAAAACTGTTTCACATGCCTCTTTGCTAGCATCGGTGATTATGCAAAATTCTTTGCTAAACTCGGGGGTATTGCAGTAAAGTTGGATTCATTAATGCCGTTTTAGGGTGTTCAAAGCATGCTGGCAATCAGCTGTCCATCCGAATTTTACATCTTTTTTACATAATCTTGTTTTTAACCAAACCGTTATAGTAGTAACAAAATGCAAGAAATCTTCTAGTGCTGTCTGCGTCCGTAGGGACTTGGTATTTCCTAATAACATCATATTTTGTGTCGTCAGGCATATACCTTTATCGATGCATTTGTGTCCAAGAAAAGTGACCTCCTTCATGAAGAATGAGCACTTATCTGGATACAACTTGATGTTGTTTTTTCAGCATAGTGTGAGGCCGACCCCAGAGTGGCCACCTCACGATCCTGTTTCGCGGCAAGGAGCCGCTAGATATAAAGTTTCATTGTTTTGTTAGTTTAAAGTAGCATAAGTATTAGTAGTAACAAAGGCAAGGAGCCGCTAGATATATAATTTCATTGTTTTGTTAGTTTTAAGTTGCATAAGCGTGAATACTAAAGAAGGCAAGGAGCTGTTTGATATATAATTTCATTGTTTTGAATAGTAAAGAAGGCAAGGTTCCTAATATAAGCATTGTTAAACATTGATTTGAATAAGAGAATAGGTACGAAGTGCAAGGAGCCATTGAATTTGAATTTTACCGCCGGCTGCCACAGGAACCGGTCGTTGCCGATCGGTTGCTCAACACCGCCGTCGAGGGCGCAACTTCAATTCGGCAACGAAGAGCGAAAGCTCCAAGGCGAACTTCCGAAAGTTCGCGGCGAAGTTGAGCGGCCGAGGCAAGCGCACGGCCAGCTAGCGAGCGTGCCGGCACTTTTGCGGTGGCGATCGAAGTGAGTAGATGTGCGTCGAAGAGGACGAAAGTGAAAACATAACCCTAAGTGGGTAGCGGAGCGCTAGGGCTACAGAGACTTTTGCGACGAACATCAGAGTAATTTAAATAATGTCTGCTAATCTTTGTCATCTTTAACTAACACTAACCTCGGGTACCGTGGCTAGCCGGTACTCAACATAGCCCTCCCCTTTTCTAACTTAAAGTGTAGATCGCGAGACGAGGCTTCATTACGTCGCTCGGCATAATCCATTTTCTAACTTAAAGCGTAGATCGATAGGCGAGGCTTCATTACGCTGCTCCACATAACCCCTTTCCTAACCTAAAGAGTAGTATTTCGAGAGACGAGGCTTCATTACGTCGCTCATAATAACAACCCCTTTCCGAACCTAAGGTGTCGGGTATCACAAGAGACGAGGCTTCGTTACGTCGCTCATGGTAATTATCCTAGCAGTAGTTTGTGTGTGGGCTGAGACGGACTCCGGCAGGGAACGCGGGGCTATCCAGCGAACACTAAAGGTCAGCTCGGTCGTTCCCCCCTCCCTAAACCCTCTATCCCAGTAACCAACAAATTTCGTGTAGGCTTGCTGAACCTGGCGAGACTGAGATTTGTACCCCGGCGAGTAGCTTCCTTACAAGTGGCGCCCGAGCAGGGACCTAGAGGCGTTTAGGGGCGTGGTATGTATGCGGATTAAAGTCCCGCAATTATGCCTAAATAAGTGTTTAACAAAAAAAAAAAAGGTTCCCTAGAATACCTGTACCCTAGAATATATGTACCCTAGCAGAGGATAGGAGAAAGGGAATACATCGTATATGGGCAAAGTGCAAATCTAGGGTATTAGATAGTCGAGCATAGAGCAATCCTTTTTGATTTCCAACAAAGAAAGATTTCTCAGTTGAGAGTGATTGACGTGTTTTACTTGTGCTCCAAGAATTTTATTTATTTTTGCGCTTTAATCCTGCTTTTTATTTCTAAATTTTGCATTTTTCGTACTTTATTTAAAAAGCTTTTATAAATTGTGCAAAGTGTTATCTGTTGTGCAGCGTTAGTCTGTTAATTATTGCATTTGTGTTGTTATTGCCTGTTTTGACTCTTTTGGTGCTCCCCTGTGCATACACTTGTTTGTGCGGGTGTCCGCTGCTGCCTATTTCAGCTTGCATCGCGTTCATTTTTTTTTTGCTTTTTTTTTCTGTTGCTTTTTGCTCTGCGCTCTCGCAACTTGCATACGCTTGTAGTAATTATGTCGTGCTGTAAGAAACCTTGCACGTTCAAGCAGGCTGATGATTCTGCACTGCCGCAAATTGTTAATTGCTGGCTGTGTGAAAATATGATGCAAGCTAAATGTGCAGGTCTTACTGGTCGTGATTGCGACAAGATCGCTGCAATCGCCAAGAAGGGCTGCGGCGGCTTGAGTTGGACGTGCCCAAAATGCATCGACAAGCAAATTGATTTCTCCAGAATGTATAATTCTGTGAGAAATCAATTCTTGAAACTGAATAACGTTGCTAAGCAGCTCGCGAGTAATTTGGATCTGGGTGCCTCTTTAGCCCCACCAAATCCTGTATTACCAGCAGCCCCATCAGCTCCTATTTTAACTGTTGTTGCCCTTCGTAGGCAAGTTTTTGTGTCTCGACTTTCGTCTAACACCACTCCTAAGTCTTTGGCAGCCTATATTGCTAGCAAATCTTCTGCTAGTGTGTCAATAACTAAATTTAATTTCTCCACTCTTCGTGGAATTTAATCTTTCAAAATAAATGTTTCACATGATTTGTTCCCAATCATTTGTGATCCCAAGTTTTGGCCCCCACACATGATTGTTCATGAGTTCAAGCTAAAAAAGCGTCACCCTTCCAGTCCCTTCAATACAGGGTACTTTTTCTGCCCCAAAAAACTAAATTCGTCTTCTGACCAATTCGCTATTCATTATCAGAATGTCAGAGGTCTCATTTCCAAGCTTAAAAATCTTTTTTTGGGCAGCTCTTCCTTCGATTCGGATATAATCGCATTTTCAAAACATGGTTAAATTAAACCATATCTGATTTTGAGGTTTTTTGAACAATTATATTTTGCATAGAAATGATCGGCCGACTCGAGGTGGTGGGGTATGAATTGCCGTTAAAGCCACTCTCCAGTCTGAACTTTATTGTTTCAGTACGCCTACTGACTCTGAGATTGTCTCAGGTAAGGTGTCTTTTTCTACACGGAATATCTATATGACATACTCTTATGTTTCTCCTTCTTCTGATATTCAAGTTTATATGAAACATATTTCTTGTATCAAAGATGTTTCTTCACACGTGCGTGATAATGACCTATTTATTGTGTTGGGTGATTTTAATTTGCCAAACATCTCTTGGTCATTATTCACTGCCGAAAATTATCTAGTGCCCTCAGCACAGCATGATTTTATAGACTGCATGCTTGATCTTTCGTTGTTTCACATCAATTCAATTTCTAATCGTTTGAATAGAACACTTGACCTTGTATTTGTTAACGACTACGTTTTTTCTAATGTGTCTAGGTCCCCTCTATTGTCTCTTCCTGAGGATGTATATCATCCTACATTAGAGGTGTCAATGTTCAATTGTAATCCTCTCATTTCGTGCTCATCAGCCATTAATCCCGACCGTTGCTTTCGCAAAGGAAATTATTTCTTGCTTAATCAACGTATTCATGCAATCGATTGGTCTTTTTATGTGACGCGGTTGATATGTATATTGTTATTAATTTTTATTATAATACCCTGCACTCCATTTTAGATGATTGCATTCCTAATTCAATTTCCTCAATTGCTTCATCAAAGCCACCCTGGTTCACTCACAGGCTATCAAACCTACAAAATATTAAGTCTAAATATTTTATAAAGTTTAAAAGGTCTGGTTCGAGTAATGACTTGGCCAAATATTCCATAGCCAAGTCGAACTTCTTTCTTCTTAATTCTCAGCGCTATGAGAATTTTCTTTCTCGTCTCAAAAGGCTATTTACCCAAAACCGGAGACAGTTTTATAATTTTGTAAACTTAAAGAGTAAATCTTCAAGTCTGCCATCTTCTTTTTCTCTCGGGATAGATAAAGCTAGCAATGATTCCAATTCTGCTAACCTCTTTACTAATTTTTTCCAATCAACTTATTCTTCCGTCTGTCCTAATAATAATAATAATAATTCATACCATCACAATCTTACTTCATCCGCTTCTATACCTGCTTCTGTTATTTCCAAATCCTTCTCTCTGCAATAAGTTCTTTAAGTTCTCTTACTCTCCTGGGCCTGACAATGTTTCTAGTTATCTTCTCAAGGAGTTTAGGTCTTCCCTTCTTCGTCCATTGCTAAAGCCTTTTAATCTATCCCTTGAATCTTCAGTCTTTCCATTTTTTTGGAAACTATCTTATATTATTCCTCTCCACAAGAAAGGTGGAAAGTCTGATATACAAAATTACAGGAGCATTGCAAAACTGTCCACTATCACTAAATTATTTGAAAAAATAATCACTTCAAATTTGCAGCATTTCTGCAGTTGACTTCCCTGTTCAACATGGATTCGTAAAGAATCGGTCAACTACGACCAATCTGCTAGAGTTTACTTCCTTGATAAATTATGCTTTCCTTTCGAAAATGCAAACTGATGTTATTTACACTGACTTCAGTAAGGCGTTTGACTCTGTCCACTATGACATTTTACTATTTAAACTTAGGTTTCCCTCCATCTCTTTTGCTTTGGATTAGTTCTAATTTAAAAGGTAGAACCCAAAGAGTAATGCTGAGACAGACTACCTCTAAACTGGTTCACGTTACTTCTGGTGTTCCTCAAGGCAGTCATCTTGGTCCTTTACTCTTTACTCTTTTTATAAATGATCTCCCCTCGGTTATATCACATGCCCGGGTACTTATGTATGCTGATGATGTGAAACTTATTCTATCATGCACTGATCCCCTATATCATTCTCGTCTACAAGGCGATTTGAACGCCATGCAACTTTGGTGTTCGGCCAATCAATTGCATCTGAATTGTTCAAAGTGTATGTTTATGACCTTCAATCGCACTAAACCTTATCTTGTCAGCTATACAATTGACAATACTCCATTGCAACTTTTACTAACAGTTAATCGATCTTTTTTATTCTAAACTCAGCTTCAATCTGCATATAGATACCATCGTTAATGAGGCAAAAGGTGTGCTTGGATTCATTAAACAATGGTCTAAAGAGTTTAACGATCCTTTTATAACGAAACTTCTGTACATCTCTCTTGTTCGCCCTATCGTTGAATACTGCTCTCGCATCTGGTCTCCGCAGTATAACAATAACCAGGATCGTATTGAATCTGTTCAGAAGCAATTTATTTTTGCCTTACGAGGTTTAAATTGGGACCCTAATCGTCGGTTGCCATCTTACTCCAGCAGGCTGCTTCTTCTTAATCTTCCGTCGTCAACCAACCGTAGGAAAATTCTCGGTTTTGTCTTCCTACATAAGTTGATTGTTGGCGATATAAATTTTCCTTTTCTGTTAGGGCGTCTTCAATTCTCTGTTCCGTCCAGACCAACTAGAAATTATTTCTTCTTATTCCGATCTAAGTGCAGAACAGACTACGCTTACAATAGATTGCATCACGTTTTCTCTACCGAACTCTCTACTCTCTCTCTAGCCCTAATAAAATCGTTGCTTTCAGGATACCTTTGGGAAGTCACTGACCATTCCCAGATATGAGCAGGGGCATAGCTTGCCGGATAGGCTATAAATTTTCCCCCACGGGTCGGTGATTTCCCATTACTATCTCTCTATCCTATCTACATAACATTCTATATATCTCGTTTAATTCCTTTACTTTTTAATACCTTCACTCTTTTTTTCCCCCAATTTATTGTATTTTCTTAATTAATATAGTAAATTATGATTATTTTTAATTTTAACTAGAGAACACTATTTTCTCTACTAACAACCTTCTTCTTAGCTGTAGGCTCTAATAGCGTCACTGACAGAATTAGCTGTGAACAGGGGCACAGCTGGCCGGACTGGCAAATAAAACACCTTCATCGGTTGGTGATGCTATTAGAGAATTGTGAAAAGACACTCGTTTTGTCGACCATTAATTAATAAAACAAATATAAAACAAGTAAGAGGTTCTAGTCGGGAGCTCCCGACTAGGGGATACCCTGAACCCTCATATTCCAACACCAAATGCAGCGCGCGCTTATAGATAGAGAGAAGCGGGGAGGTGGCGATAGGTATAAAATGAAAGATACTCGATATATATATACTATTCTAGAAGCTACATGTCAAGTTTGGTGACTCTAGCTCTTATTATCTACAAAAATTGCTTAAAAAACAGGATTTCGATATACATTTTTATCGATTAATTTGAAACTGAGTAAGTTATCGATTATCGGAAACAAACTCGATCTGCGCGGGCACTAGGAGCACCTACATCCAAAACTTCAAGTCTCTAGCTCTTATAGGTTCTGAGATCCTTGCGTTCATACATACGGACGGACGGACAGACAGACGGACATGGCTAGATCGACTCGGCTATTGTTACATACATTTGCATTTTGCACAAAAACATTATACCCCTTTTACCCATTTTTAATGGGTTCAGGCTATAAAAATAAATAAATACTCTAGCAAGTGCATTTCATACCCTATGTTAGGCGACAAAAATGAACACCTGCAAGATTTAGGCAGCAAAATGTGTACAAAGCGAGCACACGAAGCGGAGAGTAAAAAGATAACGGTCGGTCGAAAAAAAAGTACAGTGTACTCGCGAAAGTCGGGCGACGTCGAAACCACGTTTGCACACGTGTGCCCAAACGCGCGCGCATTCGACGTCGGCGTCGAAGGACCGTTATGGCGTCGTGACAGTGGCTGTACAATGGGACGAAATCAGTTCACACGCGGGAAAAACTGAATGCGTCAGTACAGTTGGGGAGAGCAATGCGAACGGGTGTGTCGAAGAATAAGAAATGAACGATAAGAACAGATAAGTGAGAAACAACATAACATTAAATGAACAAGGATTAAAGTGAATAATTTTTATATTATTTTTTTGTGAAGTAAACGGAAAAAAATATATATATGTAGTCACATATGTACCACACCCACAACATATACTATAAGTACACACACACTCATGTATCCTAATATAGCATATACATATAACATATGTCCACAGCACCTAATGCCAACCCCTTACACATAAGCCCTAGCAACTAAGCGCACCACATATGTAACATGAGACACCCCAATTTGTAAACAATAAACTTCAGAGCCCCAAAATTATAAATTCTTGGTGACAATAACAATTCTGGCGTGGGACCGATCATAAAATCGAAAACCATTAGACATAAACATCCGCCACAATCGTTATTCCCACCAAATGCCCAAATTGCCAACGCAGCTCTAATTCAGGCTCTTAGAATATTCCAGAAACTCATTAAGAGAATGAGAGCATTGTTAAAAGAGAGCGAGCTCATGATCTTGAGCCCTCAGCCGAGGTTTGCTAAGCGTTGACAAGATTATAGAAGTGGAGTTTTACTGAGGACGTTAAGCCGTCAAGTTGCATCGTGCACAAATTGTAAATTCCAATAAGTCACGCCTGTTGAAATAAAGTTATATTTTTTTCCAACAACGCGTATTGGCTTATGTAATTGCCGCAGCCGGTAGGATACGCGAGTGATATAAGACCATTAAAGGACAATCGTTGTCCCAGGCCTTAAAAGCAAATCGTGGTCGGCGCTGATGATCGACGCGAACGCACAATCATTCGAAAATCGTATCCGCAAAAGGACACACGCGAAACTTACCGGGAGTGCCTATTGACCGTTCACGGATTACAACATCCCAGGTCAATCAAAAACCCGACATTGCAATTTCATTGCAATTATCTAGTACTCAACTAAGTATTGATCCTTTGGACCATCAGAGTTACTAGGTAGTGAATTTTATTCACTACAGAACAGTGAGTGTGCCCTTGGCCTTGCACATCCTTTGATCCCTGCAAGACACACTCATCGGTAACGCGCGCGAAATAACGCCATATCTAAATTAAAAACAAGTAAGAGGTTCTAGTCGGGAGCTCCCGACTAGGGGATACCCTGAACCCTCTTATTCCATCACCAAATGCAGCTCGCGCAAACAGATAGAGACTAGCGGGGAGGCGGCGATAGGTATAAAATGAAAGATAATCGATATATATATACTTTTCTAGAAGCTACATGTCAAGTTTGGTAACTCTAGCTCTTATTATTTACCAGAATTGCTTAAAAAACGGGATTTTGATATACATTTTTATCGATTACTTGGAAACGGGGCAAGTTATCGTTTATTGGAAACAACCTCGATCTGCGCGGGCACTAGGAGCACTACGGACGGACGGACGGACGGACAGACGGACGGACATGGCTAGATCGACTCGGCTATTGATGCTGATCAAGAATATATATACTTTATGGGGTCGGAGATGCTTCCTTCTGCTGTTACATACATTTGCATTTTGCACAAAAACATAATACCCCTTTTACCCATTTTTAATGGGTTCAGGGTATAAAAAATATACACCAAGAACAACAACAACAACAAAAGTGAAAAGTATCCAACATGACACAACCAAATGAGACAGTATTGCAACAAAGCAAGCAACACCTTTCACAAGCACTAGGCCAAATTAGGCAAGTGCCAACATTTCATGGAGCCACCGAGGAGCTAAGCGCCTTTATAAGACGCATCGACTTCATCGTGCAGTTATATCCAACGAGTGATATTCGCCAACACAGCGTCCTGTTCGGAGTCATCGAAATGCAAATAGGAGGAGACGCGCAGAGGGTCACACAGCTATCCGCTGCCAACACCTGGACCGATTTGAGGTCGGCGCTCATCTCAGAGTTCAAAACGCAGACGCCATGCGAAGAGCTCTTAAGAAGAATTTACAATTTACAGTATTCGTAAGTTTGTAGAAAAATTCGAATATAAGTCATTTGTTATATGCAATAATTTAATACTAGAAGACAATCAGATGAATACCATGTTGTACATATACAAATACATTAAAGAAAACAGTTAAAGACGTTATTATGGGGAGTTGCCCGATAGGTTATTCATGACATTAGCTCGTCATGATATAACGACAGTTTCAAAATTAAAACAGGTAGCTCAAAGAGAAGACGTCTATGATTAAGTGTTGTCCGATAGACTAAAAAACCCAAACAATCAAAACAATCCAGCTAATTCCAACAAAAATCGAGGTACCATTGAGTACGGGAAAACTCCAAATCATAATCAATCAACAAAACAACAAAACTATAGTAGCACTATACAAAAACCAAAATCCCAAGTTGACTGTAGTCCACAGGTAAACTTAGAATTTAGTCTAAATCTAAACAAAGGCAGGGCACAAAACCCTCTTAATTACCAAAATCACCAAAAACATTCATCCGCCCCCAATCCGCCAATAAAAAGGCAACGCGAAAGCGGTAGTGGTCACATGAAAATGGACACGTCCGAAAATTTTCTTCAAACTGCCTCGGAGTCAGCAACCGAAGAAGAACCAACCCATTTATCAAACTAACCATGAATAATAAAATCCTAAAATGTGTAATAGACACGGGGTTGTCTATTAACTTAATGAAAGAAAATTTCCTAAATTTCCCTATAGGAACTTGCCAATTGGAAGTTCAAACAATTAATGGTAAAATAGTATTAAATAAAAGTATTTCGCTGAAACCCAGAAATTCTATTTACATCATTTTTCACAAAATTATGATGTGCTATTAGGAAGAGACTTCTTAGAGAGTACTCAAGCTCTAATAGACTACAAAGATAAAACCATACGGATAAATGAATATACATTTACCATGCAAAACAATTCGGAAACCGAATTGCTAGCGAATCAGTCAAAAACGAACTTTCAGAGTTTAACGAATTCCGCCTAGATCATCTGAACGATGAAGAGAATGGTAAACTAACAAAAATCTTACATGAATTTGGTGATATTCAATACCGGGAAGGTGAAAATTTCACTTTCACAAGCACGATTAAACATGTCATCCAAGCCAAACATGAAGATCCGGTTTATAAAAAACCATACAAATATGCCCAAGCATTCGACCAAGAAGTCGAAAACCAGATCAAAGATATGATCAAACAAGGGATAATTCGCAAGTTGAAATCCCCTTACTGTTCGCCAATTTGGATCATACCCAAAAAGAGGGATGCATCCGGCAAACAAAAATTTAGGATAGTCATTGACTAACGAAACCTTAATGAAATCACAATTGATGACAAATACCCCATACCAGCAATGGATAGTATACTAGACAAACTCGGTAAATGTCAGTATTTTACTACCATTGACCTCGCTAAGGGCTTTCACCAAATCCAAATGGATGAAAGTTCAATTCTTAAGACAGCTTTTTCAACTAAAAATGGACATTACGAGTACACTCAAATGTCGTTTGGTTTGAAAAATACACCTGCAACGTTCCAACGCTGCATGAACAATCTTCTGGAAGATTTAATCTACACAGATTGTCTTGTCTACATGGACGACATAATTGTATACTCCACTTCATTGGAGGAACATATATTGTCATTGAGGAGGGTATTCATGAAATTAACTGAGGCCAATCTAAAACTGCAATTAGATGAATGTGAATTCATGAAAAAACAAACTGAATTTTTGGGCCACATAATAACAACTGAAGGTATAAAACCTAACCCTGCCAAAATTGAGGCAATTTAAAAATATCCAATACCTAAAACAACGAAAGGAATCAAATCATTTTAGGACTTTGCGTATTTTACCGAAAGTTCATCCCAAATTTTGCGAAAAAAGCAAAACCAATGACAGCAAAACTAAAAAAAGGTGCAGTCATAAACATAAAAGATAAATTATACACGGAATCATTCGAGAAGTTAAAATTACTTATAATGTCCCATCCGATACTTGTATATCTCAATTTCGAGAAGCAATTCTCACTAACTACAGATGCCAGTAATATTGCTATAGGGGCAGTATTATCACAAGAGCATAAACCAATCTGCTACGCAAGCAGAACATTAAATGAACACGAAATTAATTATTCGGCAATAGAAAAAGAACTTTTAGCTATTGTCTTGGCCACCAAATACTTCAGGTCCTATCTATTCGGTAGAAAATTCGAAAATTCGCCCCTAGTTTGGTTAAATAACATGAAAGAACCAAATATGAAGCTACAAAGGTGGAAAATCAAGCTAAATGAGTTTGATTACCACATCAAATGTCTCTGGAAAGGAAAATTATGTTGCAGACGCTTTATCGCGAATTAAAATAGAGAAAAATCTATTAGGCGAAACTCCAGACAGCGTAGCCGCAACAATACATAGTGCACAGGAAGACAACGAAAATCATATTCCTATCACAGAAAGACCTATTAATTATTTTAACAGACAACTAGAGTTGATAAAAGCTAATTTAACAAAGTAGCAACGATACACTACTTTCATAAAATAAAAATTAAAATTTCTTATCAAGAAATGACCCATGAATACGCTAAAGAAATGATGAAAGAATATCTATGCACTAAGGAAAATGTAATTTACTTCCATAATGAAGCAGACTTCATTATCTTCCAAAAAGCTTATGTTGAAATAATCAACCCAAATAACTTAACAAAAGTGATTAAATCAACAAACAAGATATAGATGTCCAAACCTATGCAAACTTCAAGGAAATCATCCTTAAAAGTCATAAGGACTTATTGAATCCAGGTATAGAAAAAGTCACAGCCCTTTTTAAAGAAAAATATTATTACCCTGACCATCAAAAGTTAATACTAAATATCATAAACGAATGCGAAATATTCAATATATCCAAAACGGAACATAGAAATACTAAACTTTCTTTTCAAACCACTCCAGAAACGTTCAACCCCCGAGAGAAATACGTCATGGATTTTTACATCGTTGACAATAGGCAGTTTCTATTTTGCATAGACATTTACTCCAAATACGCAGCACTAATAGAAGAATAAGCAGCAGAGATTGGCTCGAAACAAAACGAGCAATCCCCCAAATTTTCAAACCTAATGGGTAAACCAATAGAAATCAAAGCAGATAAAGATTCAGCATTCATGTGCGCAGCACTCCAACTATAGTTACAGTCCGAAAAGGTCCAAATAACTATAACTACTGGTAAAAATGGAATTTCTGATATTGAGACATTTCACAAAACAGTTAACGAGAAGTTAAGAAAAATCAACAGCGAATCCGATCCGGAAAACAAATTAACAAAATTTGAAACGATACTTTATACGTATAATCATAAGACAAAACATGATACAACTGGTAGAACACCAGCCGTTATCTTCATATATGCCGGAACACCCGCATATAATACCCAAGAAAATAAACGTAATAAAATAACAAATTTAAACGAAAAACGCCAAGAGTTTGAAATAGACACTAGATTTAAAGAATCACCCCTAGTAAGATCTAAAACTACAGCCCCATTCAAGAAAACGGGAAACCTTAAACAAATAGACGATAAGCATTACGAAGAAACTAATAGAGGTAGAAAAATCACACATTGCAAATCTAAATTTAAAAAGAAAAGTAAAGGTCTAGTCGGAGCTCCCGACTAGGATACCCTGAACCCTCATATCCAACACCAAATGCAGCGCGCTATAGATAGAGATAGAGGTGGCGATAGTATAAAATGAAAATAATCGATATATATACTTTCTGAACAACATGTCAAGTTTGAACTCTAGCTCTTATTATTTACCAAAATGCTTAAAACAGATATCGATATACATTTTTATCGATTACTTGAAACGGGGCAAGTATCATTATCGAAACAAACTCGATCTGCGTAGAACTAGGACATCTACATCCAAAATTTCATCTCTGCTCTTATGGTTCTGAGATCCTTGCGTTCATACATACGGACGGACGGACGACGGACGGACGACAGACAGACGGACATGGCTAGATCGACTCGGCTATTAATGCTGATCAAGAATATATATACTTTATGGGGTCAGAGATGCTTCCTTCTGCCTGTTACATACATTTGGATTTTGCACAAAACATAATACCCCTTTTACCCATTTTTAATGGGTTCAGGTATAAAAAGAAAACTAATCTAAGCAAATACGATAATTCCAGATCAAACGGCCAAGAGAGCCCAACTTAAACTGACAGCCTATTTACTGTTTTTCCTAATAAGCACCTTCATCCGAGAAGTCCAACTCCAAAGCTTAGAAATCAACCCAACCCAATCTAAAAACGGCTACTTAATCTTTAAGACAGGAGTAATACACTTACCCGTAAACTACGAATACCACTATATGTCTATTAATATAACTAAAACAGAACAACCTTATAACAAAACAAGTAAGAGGTTCTAGTCGGGAGCTCCCGACTAGGGGATACCCTGAACCCTCATATTCCTACACCAAATGCAGCGCGCGCTTATAGATAGAGAGTAGCGGGGAGGTGGCGATAGGTATAAAATGAAAGATAATCGATATATATATACTTTTCTAGAAGCTACATGTCAAGTTTGGTAACTCTAGCTCTTATTATTTACCAAAATTGCTTAAAAAACAGGATATCGATATACATTTTTATCGATTACTTGGAAACGGGGCAAGTTATCGATTATCGGAAACAAACTCGATCTGCGTAGGACCTAGGAGCACCTACATCTAAAATTTCAGCTTTCTAGCTCTTACAGGTTCTGAGATCCTTGCGTTCATACATACGGACGGACGGACGGACGGACGGACGGACGGACAGACAGACGGACATGGCTAGATCGACTCGGCTATTAATGCTGATCAAGAATATATATACTTTATGGGGTCGGAGATGCTTCCTTCTGCCTGTTACATACATTTGGATTTTGCACAAAAACATAATACCCCTTTTACCCATTTTTAATGGGTTCAGGGTATAATAACTAAACAAGCCGAAGAATTCGAAACATATCCACAGATAAAATACTTAAAAGAAAAATTAGAAAGGGAAATGAATGGAATAAGAATAGCAAAATGCAGCAAACGCGGTCTTGCTTACTTTATGGGCACAATTTATAAATATCTATTCGGCACATTAGACCAACAAGATAAAGAAGAATTGGAATCTAAAATGAATAATATAGCAGAAAATAGCGTACAAGCAAACGAACTAAATCGAGTAATAGAAGCAGTTAATACAGGCATAGAAACCATAAATAATTTAAATCAAGTAGACGAGGATAGCCAAAGGTTAGCACTCCTTATATTTAACCTCCAGGAATACACCGAATACATAGAAGACATAGAGTTAGGTATGCAACTAACTAGATTGGGAATTTTCAACCCGAAATTACTAAAACATGACACCTTACAGCATGTTAATTCAGAAAAATTATAAAATATCAAAACTTCAACTTGGTTAAAAACAGACACCAACAAAATTTTAATCATTTCCCATATTCCACGAGAGATAAACAAAACGCCAATCTTTGAGATGTTACCTTATCCAGATAATAATAATTACATATTAACAGAAGTCATCCATGACAAATACTTCATACAAAACAAACAAGCCTACACGGCAAACACAAAGAAATTAATTACAAAATGCATAACAGGAATTTTGAAATAAGCCACAACCGAATGTAGCTATACAAAAACAAGAACAAATTATAAAATCAATTACATCGAGCCTAATATGGTCATTACTTGGAACCTACCCAAAACACTTTTGAGACAAAATTGCATCAATAGAGAAATAATAATAGAAGGTTACAACCTTATAAAAGCGTCAAACTGTTCAATCCAACTAATGAAATAATAAATACAAGCACACTACTTGATTATACACAACGATTTATGTAAGCAATAATGTAACCAAATTAGAACCATTGTCATTCATTCAAACTAAAGAAATATAAAAGATCATACAAAAATGTATAACACCTTTCAAATTGTAACAACACTTTGCATAATTATACGTTATAATATTGTATATTATCTATAAGTTCAAAGCATAACCCCAATGAATAATTTCATTAAGCAACAAAAAGAAGAACCACAGATAGCAGAACCAATCAATATACAATCACATGAAAATATTATAAGCAACAGCAACTTAAATGAAACCGATAATATTGTAATTAGCAATAATCCAACATTATACCCAAATATGTCCGTGAGGACAGGCTAATTTCTTAGGGATGGGGAGTGACATATGTACCACACCCACAACATATACTATAGGTACACACACACTCATGTATCCTCATGTATCATGTATAAGCCCTAGCAACTAAGCGCACCACATATGTAACATGAGACACCCCAATTTGTAACAATAAACCCCAGAGCCCCAAAATTATAAATTCTTGGTGACAATAACAATTCTGGCGTGGACCATCATAAAATCGAAAACCATTAGACATAAACATCCGCCACAATCGTTATTCCCACCAAATGCCCAAATTGCCAACGCAGCTCAAATTCAGGCTCTTAGAATATTCTAGAAACTCATAAAGAGAATGACAGCATTGTTTAACAAGTAAGAGGTTCTAGTCGGGAGCTCCCGACTAGGGGATACCATGAACCCTCATATTCCAACACCAAATGCAGCGCTCGCTTATGATAGAGAGTAGCGGGGAGGTGGCGATAGGTATAAAATGAAAGATAATCGATATATATACACTTTTCTAGAAGCTACATGTCAAGTTTAGTGACTCTAGCTCTTATTATTTACAAAAATTGCTTAGAAAACAGGGTTTCGATATACATTTTTATCGATTACTTGGAAACGGGGCAAGTTATCGTTTATCGGAAACAAACTCGATCTGCGTAGGAACTAGGAGAACCTACATCTAAAATTTCAAGTCTCTAGCTCTTATAGGTTCTGAGATCCTTGCGTTCATACATACGGACGGACGGACGGACGGACGGACGGACGGACGGACGGACAGACAGACAGACGGACATGGCTAGATCAACTCGGCTATTAATGCTGATCAAGAATATATATACTTTATGGGGTCGGAGATGCTTCCTTCTGCCTGTTACATACATTTGGATTTTGCACAAAAACATAATACCCCTTTTACCCATTTTTAATGGGTTCAGGGTATAAAAAGAGCGAGCTCATGATCTTGAGCCCTCAGTCGAGGTTTGCTTAGCGTTGACAAGATTATAGAAGTGGAGTTTTACTGAGGACGTTAAAGCCGTCAAGTTGCATCGTGCACAAATTATAAATTCCAATAAGTCACGCCTGTTGAAATAAGTTATATTTTTTTCTAACAACGCGTATTGGCTTATGTAATTATATATATGTTTATGAAACAATAACATAAATATCAAAGAAAACTAAAATAATAAGAAAAGACAAACAAAGACCAGTGTGAGGGATGGTCAAGATTTAAACAAACATTATGTGCAGTTTTTTTTTTTTTTTGCTTTAAATCTGTGAAGTAAACGGAAAAACACAAAACAAAGGAAGGAAAAAAAATATAACTAAATGAATTAAAATATATATATAAATAAACGAAAAGACACGAACAAACGTGAGTTACATTAATCAACGGAACGAGAATTGCCCAGACACAAAACACGGAAAATCGAGCGAGACACTACCAGAGAGAGAAGTCGACCCTAGAGTGAGTAGTAAAAACGTGTGCCCAAACGCGATGTGGTGGCGATCGCCAATGAGTTCGGGTTGGACAAGGAAGAGCGCATGGAAGAGTTGCGTAAGCGGCAGTCCACTTTCGTAGAGGATGGCGGCCATACATCCGAAATTTGGGCTCGGCTTGCTGAGTTAAAATCTCAGTTTGCCAAAACGTTGCAGCCGGCATCCTGGGGCGCCTCACGACGTTGGCAAACGGCCGCGGCAGAACTCGGAATCAGACCTGAGGAGCTCGCAACTGTACGAGCGTTTGCAGATTCCGCCTCTTAGCTTAGCCGTTACGGGTGTAGGTGAGGCTCATTAGGTTAGATGGACGAACCCCTTACGAAACGAATAATGGCCCTTATATTCCCCGGCCATATTCTCAGTCGGAGGCCAAGCGAACGTTCCGGATCAAGTCCGAAAGTGGGGCATGAGGTACGAAGACCTGGAGGAGCGCTACATTACGTACGGTATAGCCCTCGATCGGTTGCATGCCATGAGTGAAGTATTCTACGACCGCGCCGCTAGTTGGTTCTTGAGTAGCAGACTCAGGGATGTGACATTGTCAGTGTTTAGGAGGGGCTCTAGCTCTTATAGGTTCTGAGATCCTTGCGTTCATACATACGGACGGACGGACGGACGGACGGACGGACAGACAGACGGACATGGCTAGATCGACTCGGCTATTAATGCTGATCAAGAATATATATACTTTATGGGGTCAGAGATGCTTCCTTCTGCCTGTTACATACATTTGGATTTTGCACAAAAACATAATACCCCTTTTACCCATTTTTAATGGGTTCAGGGTATAAAAAGAAAACTAATCTAAGCAAATACGATAATTCCAGATCAAACGGCCAAGAGAGCCCAACTTAAACTGACAGCCTATTTACTGTTTTTCCTAATAAGCACCTTCATCCGAGAAGTCCAACTCCAAAGCTTAGAAATCAACCCAACCCAATCTAAAAACGGCTACTTAATCTTTAAGACAGGAGTAATACACTTACCCGTAAACTACGAATACCACTATATGTCTATTAATATAACTAAAACAGAACAACCTTATAACAAAACAAGTAAGAGGTTCTAGTCGGGAGCTCCCGACTAGGGGATACCCTGAACCCTCATATTCCTACACCAAATGCAGCGCGCGCTTATAGATAGAGAGTAGCGGGGAGGTGGCGATAGGTATAAAATGAAAGATAATCGATATATATATACTTTTCTAGAAGCTACATGTCAAGTTTGGTAACTCTAGCTCTTATTATTTACCAAAATTGCTTAAAAAAACAGGATATCGATATACATTTTTATCGATTACTTGGAAACGGGGCAAGTTATCGATTATCGGAAACAAACTCGATCTGCGTAGGACCTAGGAGCACCTACATCTAAAATTTCAGCTTTCTAGCTCTTACAGGTTCTGAGATCCTTGCGTTCATACATACGGACGGACGGACGGACGGACGGACGGACGGACAGACAGACGGACATGGCTAGATCGACTCGGCTATTAATGCTGATCAAGAATATATATACTTTATGGGGTCGGAGATGCTTCCTTCTGCCTGTTACATACATTTGGATTTTGCACAAAAACATAATACCCCTTTTACCCATTTTTAATGGGTTCAGGGTATAATAACTAAACAAGCCGAAGAATTCGAAACATATCCACAGATAAAATACTTAAAAGAAAAATTAGAAAGGGAAATGAATGGAATAAGAATAGCAAAATGCAGCAAACGCGGTCTTGCTTACTTTATGGGCACAATTTATAAATATCTATTCGGCACATTAGACCAACAAGATAAGGAAGAATTGGAATCTAAAATGAATAATATAGCAGAAAATAGCGTACAAGCAAACGAACTAAATCGAGTAATAGAAGCAGTTAGTACAGGCATAGAAACCATAAATAATTTAAATCATGTAGACGAGGAAGGCCAAAAGTTAGCACTCCTTATATTTAACTTCCAGGAATATACCGAATACATAGAAGACATAGAGTTAGGTATGCAACTTACTAGATTAGGACTTTTCAACCCGAAATTACTAAAACATGACACCTTACAGGATGTTAATTCAGAAAAATTATAAAATATCAAAACTTCAACTTGGTTAAAAACAGACACCAACAAAATTTTAATCATTTCCCATATTCCACGAGAGATAAACAAAACGCCAATCTTTGAGATGTTACCTTATCCAGATAATAATAATTACATATTAACAGAAGTCATCCATGACAAATACTTCATACAAAACAAACAAGCCTACACGGCAAACACAAAGAAATTAATTACAAAATGCATAACAGGAATTTTGAAATAAGCCACAACCGAATGTAGCTATACAAAAACAAGAACAAATTATAAAATCAATTACATCGAGCCTAATATGGTCATTACTTGGAACCTACCCAAAACACTTTTGAGACAAAATTGCATCAATAGAGAAATAATAATAGAAGGTTACAACCTTATAAAAGCGTCAAACTGTTCAATCCAACTAGATGAAATAATAAATACAAGCACACTACTTGATTATACACAAACGATTTATGTAAGCAATAATGTAACCAAATTAGAACCATTGTCATTCATTCAAACTAAAGAAATAGTAAAAGATCATACAAAAATGTATAACACCTTTCAAATTGTAACAACACTTTGCATAATTATATGCGTTATAATATTGTATATTATCTATAAGTTCAAAGCATAACCCCAATGAATAATTGTCAAATATAAGCAACAAAAAGAAGAACCACAGATAGCAGAACCAATCAATATACAATCACATGAAAATATTATAAGCAACAGCAACTTAAATGAAACCGATAATATTGTAATTAGCAATAATCCAACATTATACCCAAATATGTCCGTGAGGACAGGCTAATTTCTTAGGGATGGGGGAGTGACATATGTACCACACCCACAACATATACTATAGGTACACACACACTCATGTATCCTCATGTATCATGTATAAGCCCTAGCAACTAAGCGCACCACATATGTAACATGAGACACCCCAATTTGTAAACAATAAACCCCAGAGCCCCAAAATTATAAATTCTTGGTGACAATAACAATTCTGGCGTGGGACCGATCATAAAATCGAAAACCATTAGACATAAACATCCGCCACAATCGTTATTCCCACCAAATGCCCAAATTGCCAACGCAGCTCAAATTCAGGCTCTTAGAATATTCTAGAAACTCATAAAGAGAATGACAGCATTGTTTAACAAGTAAGAGGTTCTAGTCGGGAGCTCCCGACTAGGGGATACCATGAACCCTCATATTCCAACACCAAATGCAGCGCTCGCTTATAGATAGAGAGTAGCGGGGAGGTGGCGATAGGTATAAAATGAAAGATAATCGATATATATACACTTTTCTAGAAGCTACATGTCAAGTTTAGTGACTCTAGCTCTTATTATTTACAAAAATTGCTTAGAAAACAGGGTTTCGATATACATTTTTATCGATTACTTGGAAACGGGGCAAGTTATCGTTTATCGGAAACAAACTCGATCTGCGTAGGAACTAGGAGAACCTACATCTAAAATTTCAAGTCTCTAGCTCTTATAGGTTCTGAGATCCTTGCGTTCATACATACGGACGGACGGACGGACGGACGGACGGACGGACGGACAGACAGACAGACGGACATGGCTAGATCAACTCGGCTATTAATGCTGATCAAGAATATATATACTTTATGGGGTCGGAGATGCTTCCTTCTGCCTGTTACATACATTTGGATTTTGCACAAAAACATAATACCCCTTTTACCCATTTTTAATGGGTTCAGGGTATAAAAAGAGCGAGCTCATGATCTTGAGCCCTCAGTCGAGGTTTGCTTAGCGTTGACAAGATTATAGAAGTGGAGTTTTACTGAGGACGTTAAAGCCGTCAAGTTGCATCGTGCACAAATTATAAATTCCAATAAGTCACGCCTGTTGAAATAAAGTTATATTTTTTTCTAACAACGCGTATTGGCTTATGTAATTATATATATGTTTATGAAACAATAACATAAATATCAAAGAAAACTAAAATAATAAGAAAAGACAAACAAAGACCAGTGTGAGGGATGGTCAAGATTTAAACAAACATTATGTGCAGTTTTTTTTTTTTTGCTTTAAATCTGTGAAGTAAACGGAAAAACACAAAACAAAGGAAGGAAAAAAAAAATATAACTAAATGAATTAAAATATATATATAAATAAACGAAAAGACACGAACAAACGTGAGTTACATTAATCAACGGAACGAGAATTGCCCAGACACAAAACACGGAAAATCGAGCGAGACACTACCAGAGAGAGAAGTCGACCCTAGAGTGAGTAGTAAAAACGTGTGCCCAAACGCGATGTGGTGGCGATCGCCAATGAGTTCGGGTTGGACAAGGAAGAGCGCATGGAAGAGTTGCGTAAGCGGCAGTCCACTTTCGTAGAGGATGGCGGCCATACATCCGAAATTTGGGCTCGGCTTGCTGAGTTAAAATCTCAGTTTGCCAAAACGTTGCAGCCGGCATCCTGGGGCGCCTCACGACGTTGGCAAACGGCCGCGGCAGAAATCGGAATCAGACCTGAGGAGCTCGCAACTGTACGAGCGTTTGCAGATTCCGCCTCTTAGCTTAGCCGTTACGGGTGTAGGTGAGGCTCATTAGGTTAGATGGACGAACCCCTTACGAAACGAATAATGGCCCTTATATTCCCCGGCCATATTCTCAGTCGGAGGCCAAGCGAACGTTCCGGATCAAGTCCGAAAGTGGGGCATGAGGTACGAAGACCTGGAGGAGCGCTACATTACGTACGGTATAGCCCTCGATCGGTTGCATGCCATGAGTGAAGTATTCTACGACCGCGCCGCTAGTTGGTTCTTGAGTAGCAGACTCAGGGATGTGACATTGTCAGTGTTTAGGAGGGGCTTCTTAGAGTTCTTTCTGCCACCGCGCTACTTTGAGAGGCTGGAGGACGAAATCCGGTCCCGCCGACAGCGCGTGGGGGAGGAGTTTAAAGAATACCTAAGAATACAGGCTTTACGTACGACGGCAAGATTTTTCCACCATGTCCCAGCTGACCCAGTGGGCTGTGGAATACGAGGCAGTGATGAGGCAGAGAATGGAATACTCGGTGAGCAGGCCAGGGAGTCAGATGGTCACGAGTTCGAGCAGAGCCGAGTGGCCGAGGACGGTTCAGCCCTTGGGGGGGACACCTCAACCCATTCCGGTCTACTCCCGTCGCAACCGGAGCGACCGTTGTGGATAGACAAGTCTCCGCCCCGCCAGCAACGGCCCCTACGGAAGTCGCCTACCAAATAATGAGCAAAGAGGCCGGAACCGGGTATGATCCGCGACGAGCATGTCGTAGTTGTGCTCGAAAGGGGCACTTTGCCAGAGAATGTCCCAACGCACCCGTCTCGTTCTGTTGGGTATGTGGGAACCGGGGCGAGAGAAGCCAGAATTCTTGTCGCCGCACGGAGGCGGGAAACGAGCAACGGTGCCGTCCAGGCATGGGGACATCCTCTGAAGGTGGCAGATGGCCGGATCGTCGCTACGGTGGAGATTGGCGGGCGCACGATGCCTGCTAGCATCGATACCGGGGCCACTCACAGCTTCATGAGTGAAGACTGCGAACGCAAGTGGATGATTCGGGGAAGAGTGGAGGGGTACATCCCTGGATGTGGGGAAGGCATTGTGGTTGGACGTTGGCCTAGCGGGGAAGGTGATCAGCATGCCGTCATCATGCCCTCGATGTTAGACGTCATTCAGGGAAGGGACTTCTTGGCTGCAATGAGCCCTGAAGTACGCTGCGGCAAGAGCCGAAGGTGAAGAGCCGAAAGAAGGCCTCACGCGTAAAGAAGCGGAAGTGCCGGCTCGTCAACCAACGGAAGAAGAGACCAAGATGGAACCGGAGGAAGGCCTCCCAGATCCTGAAAGGGCAGCACCTGCTCGGCAACAGAAGAGAGAGGACCCAAGTTGGAGCCGGAGGAAGGCCTCCCAGGTCAGGAGAGGGGAGCACCTGCTAGGCACCAGAAGAGAGAGGACACGAGGCCGGGATCGGATCGAGAGCTTGAAGGGCCAACGAGGCGGCGCGTAGCTGGTCATGGAGGCGGCACGGCGGAAAGGTGCCAGAGAACGGAGGGACTAGGAGCCATGGCTAGGATTCACACGGACGCAGGTAATCACTGCCAAAGTGGAGCTCTATCTGGAATCGGAATAATGCCCGGAATAGGCGAGACGCAGGGCAATCCAGCTTCGAAGAGCCAGAGTGGCCAGCGGATCTGGATCCGGAACTTAGGAAGTTCCTGGAGTCGGAACTGGCACTCTTCGAGGGGCTGCATGGCGTCTCGCATATCGCGGAGCACAGGATCCGGTTAAAGGACGACAAGCCATTGAAACAGAGATATTATCCGAAGAATCCGGCCATGCAGAGGGTGATTGACGAGCATTTGGATGAGCTGATCCAGGCAGGTGCCATCAAGCACACGCGTAGTCCGCACAGCGCCCAATCGTCTTAGTTAAGAAGAAGACTGGCGAGTGGCGCATGTGTGTCGACTACCGGCAGCTCAACGCGCACCTCCTTCAGGGAGAGGTTGGTCTTCTTAGGACATGTCATTTGTGGGGAAGGAATAGGCTGAGGGCCCCGACAAATTGTAAGGAGTTGCGGCAATGTCTCGGGATGGCATCGTGGTACACGCGCTCTTAAAGAAGGGGCGGAAATGGGCATGAGATCAAGAATAGGAGAAGGCATTCGTCTTGCAGACTGACGCGAGTTATAGCGTACGCAAGCCGGAAGTTGCGAAGTGAGTAGATGTGCGTCGAAGAGGACGAAAGTGAAAACATAACCCTAAGTGGGTAGCGGAGCGCTAGGGCTCCAGAGTCTTTTGCGACGACCATCGGAGTAAGTAGTCGTGCGACGGAGAGAAAAGTGAACATAACCCTAAGTGGGATGCGGAGCGCTAAGGCTCCAGACAGTGCGGCAAGGTTTTCTCGTAGGGAAATAGAATAGGGTAGTGTTTAACAATTATAAAGAAGTTTATTTGAATAAAGGGAGAATTTTAAAGAATGTCTGCTAATCTTTGTCGTCTTTTACTAACACTTACCTCGGCTACCGTGGCTAGCCGGTACTCAACATAACCCTCCCCATTTATAACTTAAAGTGTAGATCGAGAGGCGAGGCTTCATTACGCTGCTCGACATAACCCGTTTCCTAACCTAAAGAGCAGTATATCCTAACGTCGCTCATGGTAATTATCCTAGCAGTAATTTGTGTGTGGGCTGAGACGGACTTCGGCAGGGAACGCGGGGCTATCCATCGAACACTGAAGGTCAGCTCGGTCGTTACGGATATGCGCAGGCTTATCTGCTAGGAGGACCATAGGCAGAGTGGCAACATTTGTATCACTTCTTCCCTCCCTAAACCCTCTATCCCACCAACCAACAAATTTCTTGTAGGATTGCTGAACCTGGCCAGACTTAGATTTGTACCGCGGCCAGTTGTGATTTCATATTGCCGAACATCTCTTGGTCATTATTCACTGCCGAAAATTATCTAGTGCCCTCAGCACAGCATGATTTTATAGACTGCATGCTTGATCTTTCGTTGTTTCAAATCAATTCAATTTCTAATCGTTTGAATAGAACACTTGACCTTGTATTTGTTAACGACTACGTTATTTCTAATGTGTCTAGGTCCCCTCCTTTATCTCTTCCTGAGGATGTATATCATCCTACTTTAGAGGTGTTCAATTGTAATCCTCTCATTTCGTGCTCATCAGCCATTAAGCCCGACCGTTGCTTTCGCAAAGGAAATTATTTCTTGCTTAATCAACGTATTCATGCAATCGATTGGTCTTTTTTATATGACGCGGTTGATATGTATATTGTTATTAATCTTTTTTATAATACCCTGCACTCCATTTTAGATGATTGCATTCCTAATTCAATTTCCTCAATTGCTTCATCAAAGCCACCCTGGTTCACTCACAGGCTATCAAACCTACAAAATATTAAGTCTAAATATTTTATAAAGTTTAAAAGGTCTGGTTCGAGTAATGACTTGGCCAAATATTCCATAGCCAAGTCGAACTTCTTTCTTCTTAATTCTCAGCGCTATGAGAATTTTCTTTCTCGTCTCAAAAGGCTATTTACCCAAAACCGGAGACAGTTTTATAATTTTGTAAACTTAAAGAGTAAATCTTCAAGTCTGCCATCTTCTTTTTCTCTCGGGATAGATAAAGCTAGCAATGATTCCAATTCTGCTAACCTCTTTACTAATTTTTTCCAATCAACTTATTCTTCCGTCTGTCCTAATAATAATAATAATAATTCATACAATCACAATCTTACTTCATCCGCTTCTATACCTGCTTCTGTTATTTCCAAATCCTTCTCTCTGCAATAAGTTCTTTAAGTTCTCTTACTCTCCTGGGCCTGACAATGTTTCTAGTTATCTTCTCAAGGAGTGTAGCTCTTCCCTTCTTCGTCCATTGCTAAAGCTTTTTAATCTATCCCTTGAATCTTCAGTCTTTCCATTTTTTTGGAAACTATCTTATATTATTCCTCTCCACAAGAAAGGTGGAAAGTCTGATATACAAAATTACAGGAGCATTGCAAAACTGTCCACTATCACTAAATTATTTGAAAAAATAATCACTTCAAATTTGCAGCATTTCTGCAGTTGACTTCCCTGTTTAACATGGATTCGTAAAGAATCGGTCAACTACGACCAATCTGCTAGAGTTTACTTACTTAATAAATTATGCTTTCCTTTCGAAAATGCAAACTGATGTTATTTACACTGACTTCAGTAAGGCGTTTGACTCTGTCCGCTATGACATTTTACTATTAAAACTTAGGTTTCCCTCCATCTCTTTTGCTTTGGATTAGTTCTAATTTAAAAGGTAGAACCCAAAGAGTAATGCTGAGACAGACTACCTCTAAACTGGTTCACGTTACTTCTGGTGTTCCTCAAGGCAGTCATCTTGGTCCTTTACTCTTTACTCTTTTTATAAATGATCTCCCCTCGGTTATATCACATGCCCGGGTACTTATGTATGCTGATGATGTGAAACTTATTCTATCATGCACTGATCCCCTATATCATTCTCGTCTACAAGGCGATTTGAACGCCATGCAACTTTGGTGTTCGGCCAATCAATTGCATCTGAATTGTTCAAAGTGTATGTTTATGACCTTCAATCGCACTAAACCTTATCTTGTCAGCTATACAATTAACAATACTCCATTGCAACTTTTACTAACAGTTAATCGATCTTTTTTATTCTAAACTCAGCTTCAATCTGCATATAGATACCATCGTTAATGAGGCAAAAGGTGTGCTTGGATTCATTAAACAATGGTCTAAAGAGTTTAACGATCCTTTTATAACGAAACTTCTGTACATCTCTCTTGTTCGCCCTATCGTTGAATACTGCTCTCGCATCTGGTCTCCGCAGTATAACAATAACCAGGATCGTATTGAATCTGTTCAGAAGCAATTTATTTTTGCCTTACGAGGTTTAAATTGGGACCCTAATCGTCGGTTGCCATCTTACTCCAGCAGGCTGCTTCTTCTTAATCTTCCGTCGTCAACCAACCGTAGGAAAATTCTCGGTGTTGTCTTCCTACATAAGTTGATTGTTGGCGATATAAATTTTCCTTTTCTGTTAGGGCGTCTTCAATTCTCTGTTCCGTCCAGACCAACTAGAAATTATCGCTTCTTGTTCCGATCTAAGTGCAGAACAGACTACGCTTACAATAGATTGCATCACGTTTTCTTTACCGAACTCTCTACTCTCTCTCTAGCCCTAATAAAATCGTTGCTTTCAGGATACCTTCGGGAAGTCACTGACCATTCCCAGATATGAGCAGGGGCATAGCTTGCCGGACAGGCTATAAATTTTCCCCCACGGGTCGGTGATTTCCCATTACTATCTCTCTATCCTATCCTATCTACATAACATTCTATATATCTCGATTAATTCCTTTACTTTTTAATACCTTCACTCTTTTTTTTCCCCAATTTATTGTATTTTCTTAATTAATATAGTAAATTATGGGTATTTTTAATTTTAACTAGAGAACACTATTTTCTCTACTAACAACCTTCTTCTTAGCTGTAGGCTCTAATAGCGTCACCGACAAACTTAGCTGTGAACAGGGGCACAGCTGGCCGGACTGGCAAATAAAACACCTCCATCGGTTGGTGATGCTATTAGAGAATTGTGAAAAGACACTCGTTTTGTCGACCATTAATAAATAAAATAAATATAAAAAAATAAAAAACTACTCTAGCAAGTGCATTTCATAAGCTATGTTAGGCGACAAAAATGAACACCTGCAAGATTTAGGCAGCAAAATGTGTACAAGGCGAGCACACGAAGCGGAGATTAAAAAAAGAAAACGGTCGGTCGAAAAAAAAGTACAGTGCACTCGCGACAGACGGGCGACGTCGAAACCTCGGTTGCACACGTGTGCACAAGCGCGCGCGCATTCGACGTCGGCGTCGAAGGACCGTTATGGCATCGCGACAGTGGCTGTACAATTGTAAAAAATAAGTTCACGCGCGGTAAAAACTGAATTCGTCAGTACAGTTGGGGAGAGAAATGCGAACGGGTGTGTCGAAGAATAAACAAGTAAGAGGTTCTAGTCGGGAGCTCCCGACTAGGGGATACCCTGAACCCTCATATTCCAACACCAAATGCAGCGCGCGCTTATAGATAGAGAGTAGCGGGGAGGTGGCGATAGGTATAAATTGAAAGATAATCGATATATATATACTTTTCTAGAAGCTACATGTCAAGTTTGGTGACTCTAGCTCTTATTATTTACCAAAATTGCTAAAAAAAACATGATTTCGATATACATTTTTATCGATTACTTGGAAACGGGGCAAGTTATCGATTATCGGAAACAAACTCGATCTGCGCGGGCACTAGGAGCACCTACAGCTAAAATTTCAAGTCTCTAGCTCTTATAGGTTCTGAGATCCTTGCGTTCATACATACGGACGGACGGACGGACGGACAGACAGACGGACATGGCTAGATCGACTCGGCTATTAATGCTGATAAAGAATATATATACTTTATGGGGTCGGAGATGCTTCCTTCTGCCTGTTACATACATTTGGATTTTGCACAAAAACATAATACCCCTTTTACCCATTTTTAATGGGTTCAGGGTATAAAAATGAACGATAAGAACAGATAAGTGAGAAACACCATAAAATTAAATGAACAAGGATTAAAGTGAATAGTTTTTTTATTATTTTTTTGTGAAATAAGCGGAAAAAAATAATATATATAGTGACATATCCATAGTCGCACCCACCCCTTAACATAACTTAGCACACAAGCATACGTATAAGTATAAGTATAAGTATAAACATGTCTTACATTGTAAACAAAAAGCCTGGTGATAACATCGACATTGGTCAAGATCAAACTGTCCCCTTTGGTAGACATAAACAATTCACCCTAAATATCACGCCACTGTCAATGTTCCCATCAGAGTACTATCCCACGCATAATTGCTGACGCAGCTCAAACTTCACTCAATTTTGACTCAAGCTCTCTCAAAGCGAAGTTTGCTAAGCGACCGCAACAGTTAGATAAATTAGTTCATATTCGGGAGGCAAATCTGAATGTACTCGTTATAAGTAGTAGCCGATAGTGAAAATAAAGAATTATAATATATTTTTTTAAAGTAACTTTTCGTGTAAAACTTAATTGGCGCAGTCGGTAGGATACGTCGGGAAAAAGTAAAGATCGCTAAAGGATAATTAATTTCTAGATCTAAAGCACAATCGCGACCGAATTTGTTGTCGGTGTGTAGTTCACGATTTCTCGAATACGTATCCGCATAAGAACCTTCGGGTCACTCGTAGTTTATTAACATTGACCCTTCGGGCAATAAAGCTACAACAGTTAATAACGACTGGCTTTGCATATCTTTCGATCCCTGCAATACGTTATTACTGGGTCTTTTCAATAAGACACACACACAAAAAAAAACAAGTAAGAGGTTCTAGTCGGGAGCTCCCGACTAGGGGATACCCTGAACCCTCTTATTCCATCCCCAAATGCAGCGCGCGCTTATAGATAGAGAGTAGCGGGGAGTTGGCGATAGGTATGAAATGAAAGATAATCGATAAATATATACTATTCTAGAAGCTACATATCAAGTTTTGGTAACTCTAGCTCTTATTATTTACTAAAATTGCTTAAAAAACGGGATTTCGATATACATTTTTATCGATTACTTGGAAACGGGGCAAGTTTTCGTTTATCGGAAACAAACTCGATCTGCGCGGGCACTAGGAGCACCTACATCTAAAATTTCAAAATTTCTCTAGCTCTTATAGGTTCTGAGATCCTTGCGTTCATACATACGGACGGACGGACGGACAGACAGACGGACATGGCTAGATCGACTCGGCTATTGATGCTGATCAAGAATATATATACTTTATGGGGTCGGAGATGCTTCCTTCTGCCTGTTACATACATTTGCATTTTGCACAAAAACATAATACCCCTTTTACCCATTTTTAATGGGTTCAGGGTATAAAAAAAACAATTAAGCAATAATTAATTATAAATAATTAATTAAGCACAAACTATAAACTAAATTAAATGTACAAAGTACAAAAACAAAGTGCAAAGAAATAAAAGTGCAATATCAAAGAACTAAAAAAGTTCGAGTACCATTAACTCAAAAAAAAAATTTTATAATTATCATCAACCACCAAAACGTGAATTACAACAAAACCATGACTATGGAATTATCAGAACAACACCTCAACCAGGCCCTCTCACAACTGAGACAGGTGCCTAGTTTTGACGGATCAACAGAAAATCTCAACGCTTTTATACATCCTACATCTGTATCCAACCCGAGATGTCAGACAACATAGCCATCGAATTACAAGTTGCTGGAGATGCTCAGAGAGTTTCACAAAGGACAGCGGCCAACACTTGGCTGGAGTTGAGGAATGCACTGATCGAAGAATATAAGGTGCAAACACCATTTGAAGAGCTCCTTCGACGCCTATACAACACGAATTTCCAGGGAAACGTCCGTAAGTTCATCGAGGATCTCGAAAATAAATCTTATATCATATTAAATAAGTTAGCTATAAAAAAATATACCTGGCAACACAACACTTTATACAAATGCCATAAATAACACAATTAAAGATGTAATTACAAAAAAATTACCAGATAGGCTTTTCATGATGTTAGCCAGATACGACATTACGTCGACACAGAAACTTACACAATTAGCACAAAGAGAAGGATTATACGAAAATAGCGTAAATGATAGACCTTAAACTAATAACGTTCAGGGAAATCAAAATAACAATCGTAGAAACATGGGAAATTATCAGCAGAACGCCAACGCAGCCACCGGTTCAAGTGGCTATTCCAACACGAATCAGAGTTATCATGTACAAAACAAACAACACACTAATTCCGAAGACAATCAAAAGGCTCACCACGAGTTCCAACAGAAATTAAGTCAAGGTAGAACCCAAAACCCCTTAAACTATCAAAATCAGTCCCATTCACGCTTGAATGCGCCAAACCCTCCGACTAAACGTCAAAGAGACAGTAACAGTGGGCAGATGAAAATGGACACATCTGAAAATTTTCATCAGCAAGCCTCGGAACAGAAGTTCTAAAATGTGTCATAGACAAAGGTTCAACCATAAACCTAATGAAAACAAACCGCTTAAATGTTCCAATAAACAACGAAACACTAAAGGTTCACACCATAAATGGTGTTATTGAATTAAAACAAAGCATAAGATTAGGAGCAAGCAAAATTTGTCCGAGTAAACAAAAATTCTATATTCACGACTTCTCAGAGCATTATGATGATCTCATTGGGAGAGAATACCTTGAAGCATGTCAAGCAAAAATAGACTATGCGCAAGGATCCGTAACCTTAGGAGAATTTAACTTTTCTTTTAGATATAATGACGAAGAGGTCGAAGAGGACATGACCGCACAAGAGTGCCTTGATCCACCCTCAACAGAGGATAGACCATTTAACTTCGCTATTAATAACGAATTAAATGAAAATAATGAGTATAGGCTAGAGCTCCTAAATTCAGAAAAAAAGGAAAAAATTAAAAATGTTTTACATGAATTTCGTGATATCCAGTACCATGAAGGTGACAATTTGACATTCACTAGTACAATTAAGTACAAAATTCTAACAAAGCATGAGGACCCAATTTACAAGCGTCCATATAAATTTCCTCAAATATACGATGAGGAAGTAAATAAACAAATAAGCGATATGATAAAACAAAATATCATACATAAATCCAAATCCCCTTACTGCCCACCAGTAATAATCGTTCCAAAGAAAAACGATGCATCTGGAAAGCAAAAGTTCCGGTTAGTCATAGATTACCGCAATCTAAATGAACTAACTATTAATGATAAATACCCTATCCCGATCATGGATGAAATATTAGACAAACTTGGAAAATGTCAATATTTTACAACCATTGATCTAGCCAAAGGCTTCCACCAAATTCAAATGGATCCTGGTTCAATACCCAAGACCGCATTTTCCAATTGTCGCTACAAAAAGTATTTGAGAAGCTTAGAGAAGCTAACTTAAAACTACAGTTGGATAAATGCGAGTTTTTGAGAAAAGAAACTGAATTTCTCGGTCACATCATCACAACTGAGGGTATAAAACCAAATCCCAACAAAATACAAGCAATTGTCAAATTCCCAATTCCAAAAACCCCAAAAGAAATTAAATCATTTCTAGGATTATGTGGTTTCTATAGGAAATTTATACCAAATTTCGCCAATATAGTAAAACCATTAACACTTAAATTAAAAAAAGGAGCAAAAATCAATATAAAAGACAAAGACTACGAATCAGCGAAGCTAAAAGTACTCATAACATCCGACCAAATTTTAATATACCCTAATTTCGAAAAAACATTTTCATTAACCACAGACGCGAGTAATATGGCAATAGGGGCCGTCCTTTCGCAGGAGCATAAGCCTATATGTTATGCACGCAGAACTCTCAAAGAGCATCAGAATAATTATTCAACGATTGAAAAAGAACTATTAGCAATCGTTTGGGCCACTGAATACTTACGTCCTATCTTTTTGGTTGACAATTTCAAATCCTTAGTGATCACAGACCGCTCGTCTGGTTAAATATCTTGAAAGAACCTAACATGAAATTACAACGATGGAAAATCAAGTTAAATGAAACTGATTTCCAAATTAAATATGTCCCAGGAAAAGAAAATTATGTGGCAAATGCTCTGTCCAGAATTCATTTAAAGGAATCTTTTTAGGCGAAGATACCATTAGCACAAGAGCAACTATACATAGTGCTCAGGAAGACAACAGTAACCATTTACAAATCACAGAAAGACCTCTTAATTATTATAATAGACAAATAGAATTTGAAAAAGGAACCGAGAACGAAACAAAAGTTACAAATTACTTTCATAAAACCAACATAAAATTTACATACAAAGACATGACTAACGCACATGCCAAAGAATTAATAAAAGAATATTTATGCACAAAGAAAAGTGTGCTATACTTCCACAATGAAGCAGACTTCCAATTTTTCAAGAAGCCTACTTAGAAATAATAAGTCCGAATAATTTAACAAAGGCAATGAAAACTAGTAAAAAATTAATAGATCTTCAAACATTTGCAGAATTCAAGGAACTAATATTAAACAAGTAAGAGGTTCTAGTCGGGAGCTCCCGACTAGGGGATACCCTGAACCCTCATATTCCAACACCAAACGCAGCGCGCGCTTATAGATAGAGAGTAGCGGGGAGGTGGCGATAGGTATAAAATGAAAGATAATCGATATATATATACTTTTCTAGAAGCTACATGTCAAGTTTGGTAACTCTAGCTCTTATTATTTACCAAAATTGCTTAAAAAACAGGATATCGATATACATTTTTATCGATTACTTGGAAACGGGGCAAGTTATCGATTATCGGAAACAAACTCGATCTGCGTAGGAACTAGGAGCACCTACATCTAATTTCAAGTCTCTAGCTCTTATAGGTTCTGAGATCCTTGCGTTCATACATACGGACGGACGGACGGACGGACGGACGGACGGACAGACAGACGGACATGGCTAGATAGACTCGGCTATTAATGCTGATCAAGAATATATATACTTTATGGGGTCGGAGATGCTTCCTTCTGCCTGTTACATACATTTGGATTTTGCACAAAAACATAATACCCCTTTTACCCATTTTTAATGGGTTCAGGGTATAAAAAGTAGAGACTGGTTAGAAACCAAACGAGCTATAATACAAGTATTCAACCAAATGGGTAAACCTATCGAAATAAAAGCAGACAAAGACTCAGCTTTTATGTGCACAGCTTTACAATTATGGTTAAAATCAGAAGCAGTAAATATTAATATAACCACTAGTAAAAATGGCATATCCGACGTAGAACGCTTTCATAAGACAGTTAACGAAAAATTAAGAATCATTAACAGCGACTCAGACGTCGAAAATAAACTTACAAAATTTGAAACTATACTTTACACATACAATCATAAGACGAAACATAAAACTACTAACAGAACACCAGCAGACATATTCATATACGCAGGTACACCAGAGTATGACACTCAAGCTAATAAAGAAAAACTAATAAATAACCTCAACAAAAATCGAACAAATTATGAAATTGACACTAGATACAAGCACTCACCATTAGTTAAATTAAAGACAACAACCCCGTTCAATAAAACATGAGAACTAAGACAAATCGACGATAAACATTTTGAGGAAACAAACAGAGGCAGGAAGATAATACACTACAAAACCAAATTCAAAAAGAAAAAGAAGACTAATCAAAGTAAATATAACAATTACAGGTCAACAACAGACAGCGACCGGAACATACAAGCACCAGCTTAAACTAACTATTATAATATTTCTATCAATAACTGTAAACCACATAAATGCACAAAGCATTGAAAATTATCCTATTAAAGCCCATAACGGTTATCTCATATTTAAAACAGGAACCATAGACATTCCGACAAATTACGAATACCATTGTTTAACGGTTAACATAACAAAAACCGAAGAAACTTTAAATAATTTAATTGAACAAACTAAAGAATTTAATAACCTTATACAAATCGAATACCTAGTATAAAAGTTAAACAGAGAAATAAACGGCTTAAAAATAGCCAAACGCAGCAAAAGAGGTTTCATAAACATAGTAGGAACAGTATACAAATACTTATTTGGAGCATTAGACCAAGAAGACAAAACAGAAATTGAACAAAAAATAAGCAGCTTAGCAGAGAACACCGTTCAGGTTAATGAATTAAATCACATAATAGAAGTTATAAACAATGGAATAGAAATCATGAACGAACTAAATCAAGAGACAGAAAAAGGAAAGAAATTAAATATGCTTATATTTAACTTAAAACACTTTACAGAATATATAGAAGATATAGAGATGGGAATGCAGCTCACAAGATTACGTATTTTTAACCCGAAATGATTAAAACATGACTATTTGTTGCATATTAACTCTGAGAAATTGTTAAATGTAAAAACTTCAACTTGGTTTAAATCAGATACAAACGAAATACTGATAATATCCCATATTCCTCGAGAAATGATAAAAAATCCGGTATTTGAAATAATTCCATACCCAGATGAAAATAATGACATTTTGACAGAAATAGCTCATGAAAAATATTTTACACAAGACAAAAAAGTTTATAGCATAGAAACAAAAAAATTAATTAATAATGAATGTATAACAGGAATTTTAAACCAAATAACATCAGAATATAGTTATACTAAAACTTTTTAAAATTTTCAAATCAACTATGTAGAACCAAATATAATTTTAACTTGGAATTTACCATAAACTATATTAAACCACAATTGTATAAATAACGAAATATCAATAGAAGGAAACAATTTAATAAAAATCGTTAATTGTTCACTGCAAATTAATGAAATTTAAATTTCAAACAAGTAAGAGGTTCTAGTCGGGAGCTCCCGACTAGGGGATACCCTGAACCCTCTTATTCCATCACCAAATGCAGCGCGCGCTTATAGATAGAGAGTAGCGGGGAGTTGGCGATAGGTATAATATGAAAGATAATCGATGTATATATACTATTCTAGAAGCTACACTCAGAGCACATGCTTTCATGCTTTTCCAGCAACGCCTTCATCTGCCTCTGATCTAGATTTGCCACATCCAGACCGAACAGCCAGTCACTATCCTCCAGCGGGTGGGCACGCTTGACCTTGAATCTGATTGCCAATTGCTTGGCAACCAAATCCAACGGTGGAGCTCCAGCAAGCACCTGCAGTGCCACAGTGGACACTGTACGGCATACCGGTAGGCATCCTAAGAGCTTGACTCTTTGGCAGGAAATGAGGCGCCTCCTGGCCCCCGACTCTCCTCTGACCGCGGAAAACCATATCGAGGCACCAAACAGTGCACAAGGCACCATGAGTCCGGCATATACAGTGCGTCTGGCTCGGGGACTGAGGCCCCAGTCAACCCGTAGAACGCGACCTAATGCTCCGACGACTCCAGTCAGTTTAACCCGCAATCCTGCGATATGCGGCTGAAAATTCAACCGTTCACCGACTGTGACGCCAAGGTACCGGTACTTGACGACGTATGGTAGGCGTGCTCCTGCAAACCGTACCACGGGCGGCCTGGAGACGGCAAAACGCCCCTTCAGCATCATCATTGCCGTCTTGCTGGTTAAGATCGATACTCCGACCTCGGCTCCCCAAGCTCCCACGACGGACATCAGCTCAGCTGCTCGACGCTCCAGTTCGGCTCTCGATCTTCCCTCGACAAGAACCAGCAGGTCATCGGCATATGCACTAAATGTGCACAAGGGCTCCAGGCGTTGGAGCAGGACATCCATCATGGTGTTCCAGATGAACGGCCCACTGATGGATCCCTGGGGACACCCTCGTGTGACCTCCACCTCGACTTCGCCACATCTGCTGGTCATCCTGGCTTTCCTGCCACAGAAGAAGCTTCTCCACAAACTAGCTTCCTTGCATCCCGCATCGATCAAGCGGCGCATCGCGGCGCTCCACTCGAAGTTGTCAAAAGCGCCCTTAAAGTCCACGAAAAGACCAAGTACGTATACCGCCTGGCTGGCGGCAACGCTGGTCATTACGTGCTTCCAGGCGTCCTCGACACAGCGTCCAGGTCGAAAGCCAAATTGCCATCTATTTCCATCAGGAAGCACCTCCTTCATTCGATCCACCATGATCCCCTCAAGCACTTTGCCAAACACTGGCAACAGGCAGATGCCCCGATAGGAAGCTGGATCGCTCCTATCCTTGTCGGGGCTCTTGAGGAGCGCAACCACACGCGTTCACTTCCACTCAAGTGGAAAGTATCCCTCAGCCAGGCAGCGGGAATACAACGCTGTCAGGTGCTCAGGGATGGCACGCCATACCGCCTTGCAGATCCCACCTGTAATGCCGTCAAGCCCGGGAGAGCGCCTGCTCTTCAACCGAGCGACGCATACTCCAACCTCGAAAGCTTCGAGCGCTGGAGCAGCTTCGTCCGGAATGACGATGTCTTCACTCGACTCCGCAGCTGGAAAAAAGCTGTGGAGGAGGAGACTCGCACAGTCGTGCCATGTTACGACCTGCCCGCCGTCCGAACGAAGGCACCTCAAATCGGTAGACCGCTTTCGTCCCCGGCATATCCGGTAGACGTGCCCCCACGGATCATCTCTGTGGTCTCCAACGAAGCGTCGCCAGTTTTCCTCCTTCGTCTTCAGGATGAGCGTCTTGAACTCGCGGACGGCTGTCCGCAGATGAGCTGCAAGATACAGCGCAGATTCGTGGACTCTGCGCCGTGCATCCTGGAGCCTCCGCCTCAGTCTCCTGACCTCACGGCGTTTGGTACTCAGTTCGGCAGTCCACCATTTAACTGTTCCCTGGGCTCTCGACGGTCTGCGTCCTAACACTCTGTCGCACACAGACTGTACGGCAAGGCGTAGGGCAGACACCGCGGACTCTAACGGCAACATCCTAATGCTCTCCTGGGAAAGGTGCTCCTCGATTTCCTCCACCAGCTCCGAGTCGAACAATCGCCAATTAGCATTCGCGAGCTTCCAGGACGGCACAGAAGCATAGCTCTCAACTGCATTTGCTGGGGATGGCGAGATCACAACAGTAATCATGTTGTGGTCGCTCAAATCCCACTCGTCCACACTCCAGTCATACGCGGTCCACGTAGACGCTGCTTTGTTGACGATTGTTACGTCGATATCGCTCTGTCCTCTTCGATTATCGAACGTGTACACCTCGCTGACTTGATTTAGCACGTTGGCACGACTTCCGAGTATCCACTCATCTAGCTGTTCGCCTCTTCTGTAGTTCAGCTGGCCACGAAAGAATTCGTGCCGTTTGCTGAACCACAAGGGAGACACAGCGTTTGCGTCCAGGCTAAAAATGACCGGTGTACTGCTCGCCAGTAGCAGTATGGCATCCATATAGCTCAATATCCTCATCAAGTCAGCATGAGCATGGCAGTATATGGAGGTCAAGTAAACACTGGTAGGCAGATGGCATCTGGGTCGTCGATGATGACAGCAGCGCTCTTGTTCCGGTCCTCGACAGTGTGGCTTCCGAAAACGCGCATCCCGGCAGGGAAGCCCGTAATCCTTCCAACTATGTCTACATAAGGCTCCTGCAGCAGCGCAAAGGAGTGGCCGTGGTCACGCATACGTACACCGATATCGATGCACGCAGCGCGGCCCCGGCCACAGATGGCTTGAATGAAGCTAAACATTAATGTTTAGCTTGCACCCTCGCCAACACTGCGCCATATATCGGGCACGACCTCGAAAGCATATCATGCCCCGAGGGTAGCCCCTTGAAGCGGCAGTTCCGGCAGTCCACCGGATTTGCGCACTTGGCTGCTATATGCCCCATCTGCCCACACTGTCGGCATACGTTCTGTTTGAGGCGGCACTCTGACACCTTGTGGTCGAAGCCGACACACCTATGGCAAGCATAGGTGCGGACGAGGGACCGGCATCGGTACGAAAACCACTTTCCGGTCTTTTCAAAAGTCGCCAGGGCCCTCTCGTCAACTTCTAGCGTCAGATTAACACTGGCGCCATCAGTGACGGACCACGGCTTCGACTCAAGGTGTATCGCCTTGTTGAAAGCCGCTGCTGTCATCTCCTCCTTGAAGTTATTGAGGTACAGCTCCTCCATAAATACCTCGGGCAGGATCGTCGTGTCCACGTCGTAGACCGTGATCTTCGGCTTCAGCCCCTTATTCGGCTGGATGTTTGCCACCACTTTGCTCAGCTCTCCCTTCGACGGTGTGCGGATAACAGCACCGCCGCGTTTGAGCTCACGCACCTCATCGACACGCATTTTCGCATTTTCGCATTGTCGCTACAAAAGTATTTGAGAAGCTTAGAGAAGCTAACTTAAAACTACAGTTGGATAAATGCGAGTTCTTGAGAAAAGAAACTGAATTTCTCGGTCATCACAACTGAGGGTATAAAACCAAATCCCAACAAAATACAAGCAATTGTCAAATTCCCAATTCCAAAAACCCCAAAAGAAATTAAATCATTTCTAGGATTATGTGGTTTCTATAGGAAATTTATACCAAATTTCGCCAATATAGTAAAACCATTAACACTTAAATTAAAAAAAAGGAGCAAAAATCAATATAAAAGACAAAGACTACGAATCAGCGAAGCTAAAAGTACTCATAACATCCGACCAAATTTTAATATACCCTAATTTCGAAAAAACATTTTCATTAACCACAGACGCGAGTAATATGGCAATAGGGGCCGTCCTTTCGCAGGAGCATAAGCCTATATGTTATGCACGCAGAACTCTCAAAGAGCATCAGAATAATTATTCAACGATTGAAAAAGAACTATTAGCAATCGTTTGGGCCACTGAATACTTACGTCCTATCTTTTTGGTTGACAATTTCAAATCCTTAGTGATCACAGACCGCTCGTCTGGTTAAATATCTTGAAAGAACCTAACATGAAATTACAACGATGGAAAATCAAGTTAAATGAAATAGATTTCCAAATTAAATATGTCCCAGGAAAAGAAAATTATGTGGCAGATGCTCTGTCCAGAATTCATTTAAAGGAATCTTTTTAGGCGAAGATACCATTAGCACAAGAGCAACTATACATAGTGCTCAGGAAGACAACAGTAACCATTTACAAATCACAGAAAGACCTCTTAATTATTATAATAGACAAATAGAATTTGAAAAAGGAACCGAGAACGAAACAAAAGTTACAAATTACTTTCATAAAACCAACATAAAAATTACATACAAAGACATGACTAACGCACATGCCAAAGAATTAATAAAAGAATATTTATGCACAAAGAAAAGTGTGCTATACTTCCACAATGAAGCAGACTTTCCAATTTTTCAAGAAGCCTACTTAGAAATAACAAGTCCGAATAATTTAACAAAGGCAATGAAAACTAGTTAAAAATTAATAGATCTTCAAACATTTGCAGAATTCAAGGAACTAATATTAAAAAAACACTAGGAAGTATTACATCCAGGAATTGAAAAAACTATCAATTGGTTCAAAGAAACCCACTATTTTCCAGATTATCAAAATTTAATTCAAAATCTAATAAACGAATGCGAGATTTGTAACATCGCAAAAACAGAACACAGGGATACAAAATTAACTTTCGAAATAACTCCGGAAATCGCTAATATCCGAGAAAAATATGTAATGGATTTTCACATAATAGGAGATAAACAATTTTTATCTTGCATTGATATCTATTCAAAATTTGCATCATTAATAGAAATAAAAAGTAGAGACTGGTTAGAAACCAAACGAGCTATAATACAAGTATTCAACCAAATGGGTAAACCTATCGAAATAAAAGCAGACAAAGACTCAGCTTTTATGTGCACAGCTTTACAATTATGGTTAAAATCAGAAGCAGTAAATATTAATATAACCACTAGTAAAAATGGCATATCCGACGTAGAACGCTTTCATAAGACAGTTAACGAAAAATTAAGAATCATTAACAGCGACTCAGACGTCGAAAATAAACTTACAAAATTTGAAACTATACTTTACACATACAATCATAAGACGAAACATAAAACTACTAACAGAACACCAGCAGACATATTCATATACGCAGGTACACCAGAGTATGACACTCAAGCTAATAAAGAAAAACTAATAAATAACCTCAACAAAAAACGAACAAATTATGAAATTGACACTAGATACAAGCACTCACCATTAGTTAAATCAAAGACAACAACCCCGTTCAATAAAACATGAGAACTAAGACAAATCGACGATAAACACTTTGAGGAAACAAACAGAGGCAGGAAGATAATACACTACAAAACCAAATTCAAAAAGAAAAAGAAGACTAATCAAAGTAAATATAACAATTACAGGTCAACAACAGACAGCGACCGGAACATACAAGCACCAGCTTAAACTAACTATTATAATATTTCTATCAATAACTGTAAACCACATAAATGCACAAAGCATTGAAAATTATCCTATTAAAGCCCATAACGGTTATCTCATATTTAAAACAGGAACCATAGACATTCCGACAAATTACGAATACCATTGTTTAACGGTTAACATAACAAAAACCGAAGAAACTTTAAATAATTTAATTGAACAAACTAAAGAATTTAATAACCTTATACAAATCGAATACCTAGTAGAAAAGTTAAACAGAGAAATAAACGGCTTAAAAATAGCCAAACGCAGCAAAAGAGGTTTCATAAACATAGTAGGAACAGCATACAAATAATTATTTGGAGCATTAGACCAAGAAGACAAAACAGAAATTGAACAAAAAATAAGCAGCTTAGCAGAGAACACCGTTCAGGTTAATGAATTAAATCACATAATAGAAGTTATAAACAATGGAAAAGAAATCATGAACGAACTAAATCAAGAGACAGAAAAAGGAAAGAAATTAAATATGCTTATATTTAACTTACAACACTTTACAGAATATATAGAAGATATAGAGATGGGAATGCAGCTCACAAGATTAGGTATTTTTAACCCGAAATGATTAAAACATGACTATTTGTTGCATATTAACTCTGAGAAATTGTTAAATGTAAAAACTTCAACTTGGTTTAAATCAGATACAAACAAAATACTGATAATATCCCATATTCCTCGAGAAATGATAAAAAATCCGGTATTTGAAATAATTCCATACCCAGATGAAAATAATGACATTTCGACAGAAATAGCTCATGAAAAATATTTTACACAAGACAAAAAAGTTTATAGCATAGAAACAAAAAAACAAGACAAAAAAGTTTATAGCATAGAAACAAAAAAATTAATTATTAATGAATTTATAACAGGAATTTTAAACCAAATAACATCAGAATGTAGTTATACTAAAACTTTTTAAAATTTTCAAATCAACTATGTAGAACCAAATATAATTTTAACTTGGAATTTACCATAAACTATATTAAACCACAATTGTATAAATAACGAAATATCAATAGAAGGAAACAATTTAATAAAAATCGTTAATTGTTCACTGCAAATTAATGAAATTTAAATTTCAAACAAGTAAGAGGTTCTAGTCGGGAGCTCCCGACTAGGGGATACCCTGAACCCTCTTATTCCATCACCAAATGCAGCGCGCGCTTATAGATAGAGAGTAGCGGGGAGTTGGCGATAGGTATAAAATGAAAGATAATCGATATATATATACTATTCTAGAAGCTACACTCAGAGCACATGCTTTCGTCCAGCAACGCCTTCATCTGCCTCTGATCTAGATTTGCCACATCCAGACCGAACAGCCAGTCACTATCCTCCAGCGGGTGGGCACGCTTGACCTTGAATCTGATTGCCAATTGCTTGGCAACCAAATCCAACGGTGGAGCTCCAGCAAGCACCTGCAGTGCCACAGTGGACACTGTACGGCATACCGGTAGGCATCCTAAGAGCTTGACTCTTTGGCAGGAAATGAGGCGCCTCCTGGCCCCCGACTCTCCTCTGACCGCGGAAAACCATATCGAGGCACCAAACAGTGCACAAGGCACCATGAGTCCGGCATATACAGTGCGTCTGGCTCGGGGACTGAGGCCCCAGTCAACCCGTAGAACGCGAACTAATGCTCCGACGACTCCAGTCAGTTTAACCCGCAATCCTGCGATATGCGACTGAAAATTCAACCGTTCACCGACTGTGACGCCAAGGTACCGGTACTTGACGACGTATGGTAGGCTTGCTCCTGCAAACCGTACCACGGGCGGCCTGGAGACGGCAAAACGCCCCTTCAGCATCATCATTGCCGTCTTGCTGGTTAAGATCGATACTCCGACCTCGGCTCCCCAAGCTCCCACGACGGACATCAGCTCAGCTGCTCGACGGTCCAGTTCGGCTCACGATCTTCCCTCGACAAGAACCAGCAGGTCATCGGCATATGCACTAAATGTGCACAAGGGCTCCAGGCGTTGGACCAGGACATCCATCATGGTGTTCCAGATGAACGGCCCACTGATGGATCCCTGGGGACACCCTCGTGTGACCTCCACCTCGACTTCGCCACATCTGCTGGTCATCCTGGCTTTCCTGCCACAGAAGAAGCTTCTCCACAAACTAGCTTCCTTGCATCCCGCATCGATCAAGCGGCGCATCGCGGCGCTCCACTCGAAGTTGTCAAAGGCGCCCTTAAAGTCCACGAAAAGACCAAGTACGTATACCGCCTGGCTGGCGGCAACGCTGGTCATTACGTGCTTCCAGGCGTCCTCGACACAGCGTCCAGGTCGAAAGCCAAATTGCCATCTATTTCCATCAGGAAGCACCTCCTTCATTTGATCCACCATGATCCCCTCAAGCACTTTGCCAAACACTGGCAACAGGCAGATTGTCGGGGCTCTTGAGGAGCGCAACCACACGCGTTCACTTCCACTCAAGGGGAAAGTATCCCTCAGCCAGGCAGCGGGAATACAACGCTGGCAGGTGCTCAGGGATGGCACGCCATACCGCCTTGCAGATCCCACCTGTAATGCCGTCAAGCCCGGGAGAGCGCCTGCTCTTCAACCGAGCGACGCATACTCCAACCTCGAAAGCTTCGAGCGCTGGAGCAGCTTCGTCCGGAATGACGATGTCTTCACTCGACTCCGCAGCTGGAAAAAAGCTGTGGAGGAGGAGACTCGCGCAGTCGTGCCATGTTACGACCTGCCCGCCATCCGAACGAAGGCACCTCAAATCGGTAGACCGCTTTCGTCCCCGGCATATCCGGTAGACGTGCCCCCACGGATCATCTCTGTGGTCTCCAACGAAGCGTCGCCAGTTTTCCTCCTTCGTCTTCAGGATGAGCGTCTTGAACTCGCGGACGGCTGTCCGCAGATGAGCTGCAAGATACAGCGCAGATTCGTGGACTCTGCGCCGTGCATCCTGGAGCCTCCGCCTCAGTCTCCTGACCTCACGGCGTTTGGTACTCAGTTCGGCTGTCCACCATTTAACTGTTCCCTGGGCTCTCGACGGTCTGCGTCCTAACACTCTGTCGCACACAGACTGTACGGCAAGGCGTAGGGCAGACACCGCGGACTCTAACGGCAACATCCTAATGCTCTCCTGGGAAAGGTGCTCCTCGATTTCCTCCACCAGCTCCGAGTCAAACAATCGCCAATTAGCTTCCAGGACGGCACAGAAGCATAGCTCTCAACAGCATTTGCTGGGGATGGCGAGATCACAACAGTAATCATGTTGTGGTCGCTCAAATCCCACTCGTCCACACTCCAGTCATACGCGGTCCACGTAGACGCTGCTTTGTTGACGATTGTTACGTCGATATCGCTCTGTCCTCTTCGATTATCGAACGTGTACACCTCGCTGACTTGATTTAGCACGTTGGCACGACTTCCGAGTATCCACTCATCTAGCTGTTCGCCTTTTCTGTAGTTCAGCTGGCCACGAAAGAATTCGTGCCGTTTGCTGAACCACAAGGGAGACACAGCGTTTGCGTCCAGGCTAAAAATGACCGGTGTACTGCTCGCCAGTAGCAGTATGGCATCCATATAGCTCAATATCCTCATCAAGTCAGCATGAGCATGGCAGTATATGGAGGTCAAGTAAACTGTGCCATGTTTACCTGTGACCCTCACACATACTCCAGCCTCGGTGGTCAGCGACTCCACTGGTAGGCAGATGGCATCTGGGTCGTCGATGATGACAGCAGCGCTCTTGTTCCGGTCCTCGACAGTGTGGCTTCCGAAAACGCGCATCCCGGCAGGGAAGCCCGTAATCCTTCCAACTATGTCTACATAAGGCTCCTGCAGCAGCGCAAAGGAGTGGCCGTGGTCACGCATACGTACACCGATATCGATGCACGCAGCGCGGCCCCGGCCACAGTTGGCTTGAATGAAGCTAAACATTAATGTTTAGCTTGCACCCTCGCCAACACTGCGCCATATATCGGGCACGACCTCGAAAGCATATCATGCCCCGAGGGTAGCCCCTTGAAGCGGCAGTTCCGGCAGTCCACCGGATTTGCGCACTTGGCTGCGATATGCCCCATCTGCCCACACTGTCGGCATACGTTCTGTTTGAGGCGGCACTCTGACACCTTGTGGTCGAAGCCGACACACCTATGGCAAGCATAGGTGCGGACGAGGGACCGGCATCGGTACGAAAACCACTTTATATAGACCCGTCCGGTCTTTTCAAAAGTCGCCAGGGCCCTCTCGTCAACTTCTAGCGTCAGATTAACACTGGCGCCATCAGTGACGGACCACGGCTTCGACTCAAGGTGTATCGCCTTGTTGAAAGCCGCTGCTGTCATCTCCTCCTTGAAGTTATTGAGGTACAGCTCCTCCATAAATACCTCGGGCAGGATCGTCGTGTCCACGTCGTAGGCCGTGATCTTCGGCTTCAGCCCCTTATTCGGCTGGATGTTTGCCACCACTTTGCTCAGATCGTACTACGGCCCCTCCCTCTCCTCACCTTCCTCCTTCCATCGGCGGCGACGCTGGCAACCGACTCAGCACTAGACCCAGTGCCCGTCACGCTTCTGGCGTCCATCATCATGGCGCCCTCCATCGGCAACACCACGCGATAACCCGGACACGAACCGTTTACCGAAGTCCCGAACCGCACTGCTTTGCACTGTATTCTCAACTGCTTGACAAGCAGTGAATGGTTTTAGCACTGCTTTGCACTGCTTCGCAAACCGGTTTTGGCACAAGCAGTTTTATTGCTTTTTACCGCAATATTAACCGCTATGTTTTATTACTTTGTTTACTTCGAAGTGAACACCTGCACTTTATCTTAAATTCGATCACAAAAAGAACACCGCGACACGTCTGCTCGCGACGAACGTCTGGAACAAACTGAACAGACGGACAGACATACGGACATGGCTAGATCGACTCGGCTGTTGATGCTGATCAAGAATATATATACTTTATGGGGTCGGAGATGCTTCCTTCTGCCTGTTACATACATTTGCATTTTGCACAAAAACATAATACCCTTTTTACCCATTTTTAATGGGTTCAAGGTATAAAAAGCAGCAAAATCAGCCAGGCATAAACTATCTAAAGCATCGGGGCGCTGAACAAAATGGTCTATAAGTCCCATTTTCAATATTGCTACTGAGTCATCGGGTAAGTTTTGTAACTGTTGCTTAGACTTCCTAAACCGAACCCGATGCTCTGGTAATGAGGTATTAATAAAAACAACTGCGATACTGCTTTCGGACAATGACATACCTAAAAAGCAGTAAACGGCGTCCTGGACGGATATTTCCGTACCCGAAATAAACTTATGCCCTGTATGCTGTAACATTTGCTTTAAAGTTGCATTGCCCCTGCTAATCTCACTTACAGCTTCACGCATTAGCTTTGAAATGACTGTCTGGGACTTGTTGATTTAATTAAAGACGTAACTGCAGCAAGCATAGGGATCTAATATAAACTGGATATCCATATTGGGTCGCTGCAGTAGAAGAAGGTGAGTATTATAATCGTTAAGCTTAATTGCTGCGAATGATCGCTTTAAATATATTTTGGGTTACCTTATACTCGACCTGAGTGCATTTATATAGCACTCATAACTTAAGTTAAGTTGATCGTGGGACAAAAAGTTATTGAAATCGCTAAGGTAATCTATGGTTTCACTATCAAACGGATATTCTTAAACGCCCTGAATCTTTTCGAAATTCAGTCGGTTATGAACGTTGTATCCAGTACTCGTTCAGTCGGTCATGATCGATACACTCCGTCTAGCAACTCGTCAGTCGACCATGAACGATGTATTCTACTCAGCAGTTCAGCCGTTCATGAACGATACATTCTTTTCAGATGTTTAGTTGATAACAAACAAATAAGATGGCGGGATTTAAAGTTCACTTTTTATTTGTTGAGTTGTAACTTCCAACTTGTAAGTATCTTATTATCAATGGTACAGTTTTATAAGTAAAAAGTATAACATATTTTTTGCAACTAAAAACATGAAAAATAACTAAACAGAAAATATAGTTGGCGTGCAACTGAATAGCTGACAAAAAAAAAAATAAATGAACCAAGCGGATAGTTCGTGACCGACTGAATAGCTGAGCAGAATTCATCGTTCATGACCGACTGAATAAATGAACGAGTGAACTAAATGACCGATTTGAAAATGAACGAGTGAACTTATTCAGTAAATTGAACTAAAAATCCCCACTCTATATTACATCCTTTTACCCATTTTCAATGGGTTCAGGGTATAAAAAGCACACCACAAATTCTGTCCTTGCTATCCTTTTTTTGTTTGAGGCTACAGCCTATGATCTTAGCTCCTGCACCCTTCTAACTCAGTGTTGTGCTGCTATGGCTATAATTCGCAAAGTCATGTCTTCTTCTCAACTCGCTTTCAACCCGGCAGATTTTTAAAATTTTTCGACCAGCAAGGCACCCTTTCTCAAAAAAGGGTATTTTAACTGTTCATAAGTGGTGTAATGAAATAGCACAAACCTTCTTATATATACAATTGTATCCAAGGTGTAAGAATATATATAATATCGTATTTAGTGTGCAATTATTGCTAAAATTATTAATAATTGTTTTCTTTAAACAGTATATACCATTTCTATAAATATGGGTATTAATGCCGCGACTCGCCAAATAGTTGTTGTATGTAGGTCTCATCTCACACATATTGGTGGAAATCTGCATATATGTATATATGTGTCTGCCCAGCCAAGGGAAGTCTATGAAGATTGCAACATTCTGTTGCGCATGTGACGTCACATACTACGGCTTTTACCCATAGCTAAACATTTTTTTAATAGACAATGTTGAAATAATTCAAAATTAATAAGGCGAAATAATTGCCAATTGCGTTACAAGCCCAGAAATACATATTGATTACATTAATATAAATAAACTAGTAATATGAAAAATAAATAATTGTTCACACAGTCGTGAAAATTTCGCCTACCTCTCGAAAAATATATATGTATGTATGTACATATGTATATTGTCTGCATTCATGCATCCCTGGTAAATTTTGAGCTAAATGTATCTTATCCAACAAAGGTAAAAATACAATGTTGCTATTATTTTATACTCAGTTCCGCTGTTTGAATATAGCACCAGGAAAACAGAAAACAGAAAAAATATATCAATTTTCGCTCTTACCTGTAAACGAAAATGGAACTGTTGTTTTCCATCGGAAATTTGCACATTCGCTGGGCTATACTCTCACGGATAACATCATCATTGTTATGTATCTCTTCGACATTGAAATTGTGTACAGTCGGCCTTGTAGAAATAAGGTATCCTACAGCATTAAAATAAGGAACATCCTCGGGACTGTGAATGTACAACTTTTTTTTTGTTTTTACATTAATAAATATTTAGTAATAATTTTTATAATATTATACATAACGAAATTAAGAGGGCTCTACTCAGGAGTGGTAGACTATGGGAGATCCCAAACCTCACAGCACTCTAGCTTCGCCCAATACATATAAAACACGCACTCAGCCTGATGCAAGTTAATTCCAAAGTTTATTAAACGATGAAAAAAATATATTTTTTTAGCGGAAGCAAGTCTTCCTTTTATTGATGTCAATTTGCAACTAAATAAACTTAAATCAATTCTAGCCCTAGTAACCTGTGGCTTAGCTGCAGCGGCGTTGGCAGCGGCGTCGCTGCTGATGTTGTTGGCCCGTTGGGCAATTCTTCTTGGAATTTTCGGCGGTTGCCAGTCGGCGCGTGGAGGAAATGGCACAGACACCAAGTCAGCATTTTGCTGCACTTCTTATGAGGTGTTGCAATGCTTATTGGGACTGTATGAATTTATTTGTTGTTAACTCTTCCCCCTTTGATTTAAGCTTGTCCTCAAGCGATCATCAGAAGAAAGGTATGTTGTTGAACCTGAGGTTGTTGGCATCTGTATTTTGTATTTGGATATGCGTTGGTTCTATTCTGGGGCCTTCTTGTTCTTTGTTCAGTTGCAGTATTATATTTTTCTTTTTTCTCTTCAATACGTGTAATACACAGGTAAGAAGGATGGCAACTGTGAACAGAGTAATGAAACCGACTCTATTTGCTATAGAGTGCGTCTGAAGTTTTTGCATGTTTTTTATGTTGTTGAAGTGCAGTTCTTCCAATGCTTCCAGAGAAAGAATCTTAATTCTTTCGTTTTCTATTGGGGTTATTTGTATTATAGGGTTCCCTGGGGTCATGACTGTGACCTCCAAGTTGCTGAATTCTTGATTATTGATTAATAAAGTTTCATTCCAGAAGTTGATCATATAAGTGCCTCTCACGCTTTTTTTCTCTTCTTGCCATCTAATAGTGCCGTTGAAGTCGTTCACCAGTATTAGTCCATCGTCGATTTCTTCGATCTCGGGGATATGATCTGCATTGCTAAAGCCACAGAGCGCTTGTTCTCCACTAACTAACTTAGGTATATAGTTATTAGTGTTCAAGTTTACAATATTTGATTTGTTACAAATTTTAATATTATGATATCTTTTACAATTGTTGTTTATGCCATAAATTGTTTTATTACAATGAAACAGTTCGTTAAATTCTAAATTTATAATATTGTTATTTTTCACTACTGGCTTTATTATGGTATTCTTGCATTCTATTTCTTCTAAATTTGAAATTTTCACAATATAAAACAAGGTTGTTCCATTATGCAAAATGGACACATCTGCAAATTCTAGCATTTCTTTAATGTTTAAAGGTGACGTATTGCTTTAACTGTCCTCATTAATAGTAATCTGTAATTTTTATGTATTTTTTATGTTGCTTTTATGGATTATCTTGTCGGTTGTTGTTAGTACGGTTGTGTTCCTATTTTCTTTAACTATTTCTTTTTTGTATCTGGGTGATAGTTTGGTACCTAATCTGGTATTGACTTTGACGAATATTTCTTGACCTGGTGTATAGGTGCGTATGTCGTTACGTTTTTTGTTATGATTCTGCATGTCAGTCGATTGTTTCTGTTTGAGTCTGTCAATGTTCTCTTTCCTAGCTTTTTCGTATTGATCTGGGTCTGTAGTCACGTTTCTGCCGAAGAATATGTCTAGTGGTCTCTTGTTAGTTGTTGAGTGTATAGTGTAGTTGTAGTCGTATATTGATTTGTTAAGAAGTTCTTCAAATGTTCTATGTTCTTGTTTTCTTTTATTACATCTCATAATATCTGATAGTGTTGAATGAAATCTTTCTACCTGACCATTCACTGCGCTTTTGTAGGGTGGTGTTTTATAAACTTCTATACCTAATTGGTCCTGCATCATAAAAGTGATTGAGGCTGAATTAAGGGATTTTTCGTTATCTATTACAACGGCTTTAGGTACGCCAAAATAAAATAGGATTTCATGGAGTGGTTTTTTAATGTCTTCTATTGCCCTAGATTTGATTATTCGTCCCTGAGCTAATTTTGAAAATTTATCTACTGCTGTTAGTACTAAGTTCTTTTCTGTCGTGTATATGTCGATATGGATTGTATGTCCTGGGTATTCGGGGATTGGTGTTTCTTTGAGTTTTGGGTTAGTTGGATGTCTATCGTATTTTTCTTCTTTACAAACTTGACACTGTTTGACTAATTCTGTTATTCGTTGCTTCATTTTTTGGGAAATAAAAACTTTCGGACAATTGCATTTTGTTTTCTAGTGCGTTGCGGTGAGCTCTGTTGTGTGTAACCAATATCTTCTCATCTTGCTCTGTTTCATTTGTTAAATCTTTTACTTGAGACTGCGTGAATCTAATCTTGAAGTTACTAAAATGTTGGGGATATATCTGTTGAATTTGGTTCATTATTTCCTCTGAGGTTATTATTCCGTTAATTACGGATGGATTTAGATGAGCTTTCAGTATTTGTGTAAGGTCGTGTTCTGTAAAGTCTGGTCGAGTTATTGTATGTCTGTGAAATGTTGGGAATGGGATGTGGAACTTGTAATCTGTTTCGTTGGCTTTGCTGAGAAATATCTGGTTTTTGAATACATTTATTGGGGCTTCTATGCTTGGTATTAAATTGTGACTTGAACTGTCTGCACTGTGCTGGGTGGAGGCTACTGATCCGATATTATTGATTACAGGGATTCGTGATAGCGCATCGGCTACAATATTATCCCTACCTGGCTTATAGAGGAGTTCATAGTCGAACTCTTCCAGGTACGCTTTCCACCTTTTTATTCTTGCGTTGCCGTTCCAACTGCTAAGAGAGTGGGTTAAGGGCTGATGGTCGGTGTATATTTTTACTCTTGCCTTACCGTAAAGGTAATTTTTGAGGGCTTTTAGGGCCCAAATTATTGCCAACATTTCCCTTTCGTTTGTGGCATAGTTCTCTTCTGTTTTAGAGAGAGTTCTAGAGAGAAAACAAATGGGTCGCTTATTCTGGGATAGAACAGCGCCAATAGCAAAGTTGGATGCATCTGTTGTCAGATGAAACTCTTTGCTGAAGTCCGGGTAATGGAGTATTACCTCGTTTGAAACCATGGCGTTTTTTATTTTATTAAATGCTTCAACTGCTTCTTCGTTGAGATTAATGAGTTTTTTAGCGGATTGGTTTTTGGACACATGTCCATCTTCCCCTCTTAAAAGAGAGGTAAGGGGCTTTGCCAACTTAGCGAAGTCTTTTATGAATCTTCTATAATAGCTGGCAAGGCCAATAAAAGATCTTAAATCTTTGAGGGTTTTGGGAGGTGGGTACTTTCCTATGGTCTCTATCTTGTTGGGATTGGTTTCAATACCTTTGTCTGAGATGACAAATCCCAGGAATTCTACTCTGCTTTTAAAGAACTCGCATTTGTCCAACTGACATTTCATGTTGGCTTCCTGTAGAGTTCTGAATATGGCGCTAAGGTGACGCGCGTGCGATTCATCATCTTTGCTAAAGATAATGATATCGTCAATGTAGATGAAGCATATTTTTCCAATATGCTCACGAAGGATGTCGTCAAGGGCTCTCTGGAAAATTGAGGGCGCATTCTTGAGTCCAAAGGGGAGTCGTGTAAACTCGTATTTTCCGTTGTTAACGGAGAAGGCAGTTTTTTCTATGTCTGACTCTTTGAGGGGGATTTGGTGAAATCCACTTTTCAAATCTAAGACAGAGAATACTTTATTATTGCCTAGCTGTGCCAATACCTCGTTAATTTCGGGTATAGGGTATTTATCTGCGGTAGTTTCTTTATTTAGTTTCCTATAGTCTATGACCATGCGATATTTCTTTTGCCCGGAGGCATCTAGTTTTTTGGGGACAATCCACACTGGTGAATTATATGGGGAGCGGGAGGGTCGGATTATTCCGTCCTCTAAAAGTTCCTTAATTTGGTTGTGTACCTCGTCTTTTAAAGACATTGGAAATTGGTAGAATTTCGAGTATATTGGGGAATCGGTTTTGGTTCTGATTTCTGCTCTAACGTTAGTTGTGTAGGCCAATTTTTCGTCCGGATTTGCGAAGAGACTTGGGTGCATTTTAACAAGTTGATTTAGGCTATTTTTTTGTTCGTGTGTCATGTGGTCTGTCCGTGGTATAACGGTGTTTACTGCCTCGATTCTTTTCTGCTTAATGGGTATGCAAATATTATTCTTGATTATGAGTAGATTCTTGCTGCTTTGTATTACAGCATCTAATTCTTTTAGACTGTCGTTACCTAATATAGCGTCAAATGATTTTAAGGTGGGTAAGAGAAAGAATTTTATTTTTATGTCATTTCTATTAAAAAGATTAGCGAACTTGTGGTGTGTAATTTTGATGCTTCCGCCGACTGTGACGGCTTCGAAGGGCTTTTCGTTTGGGATTGGTTCGGACACGAATTTGGGTTGGATATAATTTCTGTTTGATCCTGTATCTATTAATATTTTGAGTAATTTTCCGCTCCTCATCTTACATTCTATGTAAGGAAGAGAGGAGCTCTTTATCCTAAAAAATTAATGTCTGAATGTTCATACTGGCTATTTTGTCCGTCATCTGCTTCTTCAATTTGTTGGGCATATTCATTTAATGGCTGCTCGTATTCGGTCTGCTGTTCGTAATTTAGCATTGATTGTACGTATTCCTCCATGGTCACATAGTTGTCAGTGTTTTCTGTCTCGGTCTGTTCTTCCCCTGTTTGTATATTGAAATTTCTTTGTTTTTTGTCCGTGGCGTTTGTTGGTGGTGGAGGTCTTTTGCCTACTTCAAAGTTGGGTCTGTTCATGTAGTTTATCATCCTTGTGCGGATGCTTTGGTCCACGTCCATTGGCTCAGGACGTGGTTGAGGTTTGGGTGCAGAAGGTCTATTGGGTACGTATACCTGTTGTGGTTGTGTCTGGTAAGTTCTTTGATTAGGGTGTTGTGGAGTCGGTCCATTATTGTTATAAGTCGGTGGTCCGTAGTTTGTATTGGTTGGCCAAGGTGTATGAATCGGGAGTTGGGGCCTGAAGCTAATAGGTGGTGGCCTAAAGGTTTGGGCGAAAGAAGGATGGGCTGTTCGAGGTGGCAATATAGGTGGTGGTACATTTCTATTCTGGTTTCTGACATGTGTCTGTTGATTCCTATTCAAAGCCATGTTAGTGCGATAGCTTTGATTTTCTAATTTCAAACAATAGTGAAGGGCTGAAGGTAGATCTGCTGGTTCCTTTATTCCAAGGATCCGTGGTAAATCTCCCTTCAAACCTCTAATGAAGGTGTCTAATGCTTTATCTCTGTATATTTTTGTCATAAGGGTTTCCGATTCTCTATTTAATTCCATGCAGCCTACTTTATTTAGTATCAGCGACAAGTGGTTGTAGACAACCTGGTAGAATTCTTCTACTGTCTGGTTGTTACCCTGCACTAACATTGTCATCTGATATTCTAATGTTCCCAGATCTCTTTTGTCTGCGTAGTGCAGCGTGAGACATTTGGAGATAGCGCTCCAATTAAGGGGAACATTATACGACTCGAGAGCCGTGTCAGCATTGCCAGTGATTTTGTTTCTCACTGTATGCAATATGCCGAAGTATTTCGGCGAACCTGCTTCAGCTGCATAGGCTGAGAGTATACGATCTACACTCTTTTTCCATGAGCTAAATTCCGCTGGATTACCGGAAAATTCTCTGAGGCTTTTAACTATGTCCGGAACTCTGTCCAAGTCGTTCAAATTGTGGTTGGCAGTTATCGTTTGTTCGTCTACGTCACTAAACTCCCTAGAGGGGTTGACCAATTGCTTTACTAACGTCGGCAATTGTTGTGCCAGAATCTGACTAACCGTGGCTGCTATCACCTGCTCTGCGTTATTCGCCATGCCTCTATTTTGTAAATGTTCGTTTTGTCTGTCGAGATGTCGTTGTTGCTGTCTGTTCAAGTTATGTCCGCCTACCTGTGGTTGATCTGATACTATTGGGGGCCTAACTAAATTGCTTTCATTAGCCATAAACAAGAGATATTACTAATATTGTATATTTTAAGATATTTTGAAATATTTTTAAACCTAGTATTAGTTTTCTTATTCTATATATTGTTGATTTTTATCGTTTCTTTTCTTTTTTAAAACCAGTGGCTGGTTTCTTCCTTCTACTTTGGAGGGTCCCTTGGGAATCGCAAAGTTGGATTTTAGTTATACTACGTTTGTAGTCTTTATATTTGTTTATCGTTTTACACTTTTTTATCTTTCTTATTGTTCTAAAATGTTTTCGTAATTTTTTTCTTATAATTCTATTTCGCTTTTGTGTTAGTTGTTGTTTTTTTTTTTTCTTTCACTTAATTTCTAACTTACAGTACTATTTTTGATGTGGCAACCTCCCCTGCCGGTCCGGATTTCATCCTTTTTGAAACTTTTGGGTATCTACTGGGGATCCTGCGACCAGTCTTCGTTGAGAGTATCCTGCGGGCGGGCCTTACAAGATGTGTTGTCCACCGATGGGCAAATTGCACAATTAAGTTCCAATTGCCTTTCGCGAATTTTACCAATCGTTGAATTTAATCAACGAGAGTTGCACTGGTGTTGTTTTCGCGTATAACCGACTAACGCGCACGTAGAAGCGTTTTGTTCTTTTGTAACACGAGCCGGTCCCTGCTCGGGCGCCAGTTAATTCCAAAGTTTATTAAACGATGAAAAAAATATATTTTTTTAGCGGAAGCAAGTCTTCCTTTTATTGATGTCAATTTGCAACTAAATAAACTTAAATCAATTCTAGCCCTAGTAACCTGTGGCTTAGCGGCAGCGGCGTTGGCAGCGGCGTCGCTGCTGATGTTGTTGGCCCGTTGGGCAATTCTTCTTGGAATTTTCGGCGGTTGCCAGTCGGCGCGTGGAGGAAATGGCACAGACACCAAGTCAGCATTTTGCTGCACTTCTTATGAGGTGTTGCAATGCTTATTGGGACTGTATGAATTTATTTGTTGTTAACTTGCACAGGGTACGCTATCGCTGGGACTTTTATATCGTCGGTACTAAAAGTCCAATCCTTTTCTGTTTCAAGGCCATAAATGTTGCATTAAGTGTGTCTAAATAGGAAAATGACAAAAGAGTGTAGAGCGGGAGGGGGCAGGCTTTGATAAGTCTTTAAAGCGTACACCCGATATTGCATGCAAATCTACTGAAAGCGTATCGATATTTCAATTCAATAAAACAAGTAAGAGGTTCTAGTCGGGAGCTCCCGACTTGGGAATACCCTGAACCCTCTTATTCCAACATAAAATGGACCTCGTTTGCATTAATAAAGAAAAATAAAAAAAAAAAAAGTTCCATTGGCAGGTTTTGATGAACTCGCAACTGACCGCATATTTACTTTCCTCGATAGGGCTCGAAATCGCGACAGACCGCACCACTTGCCACTGTCTCTACTCAATATCCACACTAATAATTTAATATTATTGGCAAAAAAAACCAATTAAAATAGAAACACAGAAAACAATCGCAGTGAAGACAGAATTCGAAGCAGACGCGTATGAATGTGTGTGTGTACAATGTACACTGTACACTGTACATGTATATAGAAATTGCGTCGCAGCACGTGCGCAAAATACCGAAAAACAAAACAAAAACCGATCTTAATGAAATTTTGTAAAGTATCTTTTATTGTACCATGTACATGTATTCTCAAAAAGCTATTTGCATTAAAATTGTAGCTTAAATTGGTGGGCAACACAAGTTGGGTTATTAACTTCTGCGGTGGTAGCGGGGAGGTGGCGATAAGTATAAAATGAAAGATATTTGTTATATATTCATATATAAAATTCTAGAAGCAACCTATCAAGTTTGGTGACTCTAGCTCTTATAATTTACCCAATTTCCTCAAAAAAACAGGATGTCGATATCGATTTTTATCGATTGCTTGGAAACGGAGCAAGTTATCGATTATCGGAAACAAACTCGATCTGCGCGGGCACCAGGAGGACCTACAGCTAAAATTTCAGTCTCTAGCTCTTATAGGTTCTGAGATCCTTGCGTTCATACATACGGACGGACGGACGGACGGACAGACGGACAGCGTCAACAGCCGAGTCGATCTAGCCATGTCGGTCTGTCTGTCTGTACGTCCGTCCGTAAGTATGACCGCAAGGATCTCAGAACCTAAATAGAACCTTGCCACAAATTTTAGCTGTAGGCTCTCCTAGTGCCCGCGCAGATCGAGTTTGTGTCCGATATTCGATAACTTACTCCGTTTCCAAGTAATCGATAAAAATCTATATCGAATCCTGTGTTTTAAGAAATTTTGGTAAATAATAGGAGCTAGAGTCATCAAACTTGACATGTCGCTTCTAGAATAGTATATATACATATCTGCATTTGGTGTTGGAATAAGAGGGTTCAGGGTATCCCCTAGTAGGGAGCTCCCGACTAGAACCTCTTACTTGCTTATGTTTGTATATTATGAAGAGACAATTTTATATTATTGAATACTTTAATTAAACGGGCTTAGGCAAAGTTAGTTAACATTCAAATATATCTGTTTACTGGTTTTTATGTTAGATTTCCTTCATATCATATAATATAATATTATATTCTATTGTGAAATATATAGTGACATATCCATAGTCGCACCCACCCTTTAACATAACTTAGCACACAAGCATACGTATAAGTATAAGTATAAACATGTCCAATATTGTAAACAAAAAGCATGGTGATAACATCGACATTGGTCAAGATCAAACTGTCCCCTTTGGTATACATAAACAATTCTCCCTAAATATCACGCCACTGTCAATGTTCCCATCAGAGTACTATCCCACGCATAATTGCTGACGCAGCTCAAACTTCACTCAATTTTGACTCAAGCTCTCTCAGAGCAATGTTTGCTAAGCGACCGCAACAGTTAGATAAATTAGTTCATATTCGGGAGGCAAATCTGAATGTACTCGTTATAAGTAATAGCCGATAGTGAAAATAAAGAATTATAATATATTTTTTTAAAGTAACTAGTCGGCGTGTAGTTCACGATTTCTCGAATACGTATCCGCATAAGAACCTTCGGGTCACTCGTAGTTTATTAACATTGACCCTTCGGGCAATAAAGCTACAACAGTTAATAACGACTGGCTTTGCATATCTTTCGATCCCTGCAATACGTTATTACTGGGTCTTTTCAAAAGGACACACACACAAAAAAAAACAAGTAAGAGATTCTAGTCGGGAGCTCCCGACTAGGGGATACCCTGAACCCTCATATTCCAACACCAAATGCAGCGCGCGCTTATAGATAGAGAGTAGCGGGGAGGTGGCGATAGGTATAAAATGAAAGATAATCGATATATATATACTTTTCTAGAAGCTACATGTCAAGTTTGGTAACTCTAGCTCTTATTATTTACCAAAATTGCTTAAAAAACAGGATATCGATATACATTTTTATCGATTACTTGGAAACGGGGCAAGTTATCGATTATCGGAAACAAACTCGATCTGCGTAGGAACTAGGAGCATCTACATCTAAAATTTCAAGTCTCTAGCTCTTATAGGTTCTGAGATCCTTGCGTTCATACATACGGACGGACGGACGGACGGACGGACAGACAGACGGACATGGCTAGATCGACTCGGCTATTAATGCTGATCAAGAATATATATACTTTATGGGGTCGGAGATGCTTCCTTCTGCCTGTTACATACATTTGGATTTTGCACAAAAACATAATACCCCTTTTACCCATTTTTAATGGGTTCAGGGTATAAAAAATTAAGCAATAATAATTAAGCACAAACTATAAACTAAATTAAATGTACAAAGTACAAAAACAAAGTGCAAAGAAAAAAAAAAAGTGCAATATCAAAGAACTAAAAAAGTTCGAGTACCATTAACTCAAAAAAAATTATTTTATAATTATCATCAACCACCAAAACGTGAATTACAACAAAACCATGACTATGGAATTATCAGAACAACACCTCAACCAGGCCCTCTCACAGCTGAGACAGGTGCCTAGTTTTGACGGATCAACAGAAAATCTCAACGCTTTTATTAAAAGGATCAATTACATCCTACATCTGTATCCAACCCGAGACGTCAGACAACATAGCATCTTATACGGAGCCATCGAATTACAAGTTACTGGAGATGCTCAGAGAGTTTCACAAAGGACAGCGGCCAACACTTGGCAGGAGTTGAGGAATGCACTGATCGAAGAATATAAAGTGCAAACACCATTTGAAGAGCTCCTTCGACGCCTATTCAACACGAATTTCCAGGGAAACGTCCGTAAGTTCATCGAGGATCTCGAAAATAAATCTTATATCATATTTAATAAGTTAGCTTTAGAAAACATACCTGGCAACACAACACTTTATACAAATGTCATGAATAACACAATAAAATATGTAATTACAAAAAAATTACCAGATAGGCTTTTCATGATGTTAGATAGATACGACATTACGTCGACACAGAAACTTAAACAATTAGCACAAAGAGAAGGATTATACGAAAATAGCGTAAATGATAGACCTAAAACTAATAACGTTCAGGGAAATCAAAATAACAACAAGAACGCTAACCCAGCCACCACTTCAAGTGGCTATTCCAACACGAATCAGAGTTATGATGTACAAAACAAACAACACACTAATTCCGAAGACAATCAAAAGGCTCACCACGAGTTCCAACAGAAATTAAGTCAAGGTAGAACCCAAAACCCCTTAAACTATCAAAATCAGTCCCATTCACGCTTGAATGCGCCAAACCCTCCGACTAAACGTCAAAGAGACAGTAACAGTGGGCAGATGAAAATGGACACATCTGAAAATTTTCATCAGCAAGCCTCGAAACAAACAGAAGAAATCCATTCATAAAATTAATTATTAATGACGAAGTTTTAAAATGTGTCATAGACAAAGGTTCAACCATTAACTTTATGAAAACAAACCGCTTAAATTTTTCAATATACAACGAAACACTAAAGGTTCACACCATAAATGGTGTTATTGAATTAAAACAAAGCATAGTATTAGGAGCAAGCAAAATTTGTCCGAGTAAACAAAACTTCTATATTCACGACTTCTCAGAGCATTATGATGTTCTGATTGGGTGAGAATACCTTGAAGCATGTCAAGCAAAAATAGACTATGCACAACGATCCGTAACCTTAGGAGAATTTAACTTTTGTTTTAGATATAATGACGAAGAGGTCGAAGAGGACATGACCGCTCAAGAGTGCCTTGATCCACCATCAACAGAGGATAGACCATTTAACTTCGCTATTAATAACGAATTAAAAGAAAATAATGAGTATAGGCTAGAGCACCTAAATTCAGAAAAAAAGGAAAAAATTAAAAATGTTTTACATGAATTTCGTGATATCCAGTACCATGAAGGTGACAATTTGACATTCACTAGTACAATTAAATACAAAATTCTAACAAAGCATGAGGACCCAATTTACAAGCGTCCATATAAATATCCTCAAATATACGATGAGAAAGTAAATAAACAAATAAGCGATATGATAAAACAAAATATCATACGTCAATCCAAATCCCCTTACTGCTCACCAGTAATAATCGTTCCAAAGAAAAACGATGCATCTGGAAAGCAAAAGTTCCGGTTAGTCATAGATTACCGCAATCTCAATGAACTAACTATTAATGATAAATACCCTATCCCGATCATGGATGAAATATTAGACAAACTTGGAAAATGTCAATATTTTACAGCCATTGATCTAGCCAAAGGCTTCCACCAAATTCAAATGGATCCTGGTTCAATACCCAAGACCGCATTTTCGCATTGTCGCTACAAAAAGTATTTGAGAAGCTTAGAGAAGCCAACTTAAAACTACAGTTGGATAAATGCGAGTTCTTGAGAAAAGAAACTGAATTTCTCGGTCACATCATCACAACTGAGGGTATAAAACCAAATCCCAACAAAATACAAGCAATTGTCAAATTCCCAATTCCAAAAACCCCAAAAGAAATTAAATCATTTCTAGGATTATGTGGTTTCTATAGGAAATTTATACCAAATTTCGCCAATATAGTAAAACTTTAACACTTAAATTAAAAAAAGGAGCAAAAATCAATATAAAAGACAAAGACTACGAATCAGCGAAGCTAAAAGTACTCATAACATCCGACCAAATTTAAATATACCCTAATTTCGAAAAAACATTTTCATTAACCACAGCCGCGAGTAATATGGCAATAGGGGCCGTCCTTTCGCAGGAGCATAAGCCTATATGTTATGCAAGCAGAACTCTCAACGAGCATGAGATTAATTATTCAACGATTGAAAAAGAACTATTAGCAATCGTTTGGGCCACTAAATACTTTAGGTCCTATCTTTTTGGTCGACAATTTCAAATCCTTAGTGATCACAGACCGCTCGTCTGGTTAAATAACTTGACCTCACATGAAATTACAACGATGGAAAATCAAGTTAATTGAAATTGATTTCCAAATTAAATATGTCCCAGGAAAAGAAAATTATGTGGCAAATGCTCTGTCCAGAATTCATTTAAAGGAATCTTTTTAGGCGAAGATACCATTAGCACAAGAGCAACTATACATAGTGCTCAGGAAGACAACAGTAACCATTTACAAATCACAGAAAGACCTCTTAATTATTATAATAGACAAATAGAATTTGAAAAAGGAACCGAGAACGAAACAAAAGTTACAAATTACTTTCATAAAACCAACATAATAATTACATACAAAGACATGACTAACGCACATACCAAAGAATTAATAAAAGAATATTTATGCACAAAGAAAAGTGTGCTATACTTCCACAATGAAGCAGACTTTCCAATTTTTCAAGAAGCCTACTTAGAAATAATAAGTCCGAATAATTTAACAAAGGCAATGAAAACTAGTAAAAAATTAATAGATCTTCAAACATTTGCAGAATTCAAGGAACTAATATTAAAACAAGTAAGAGGTTCTAGTCGGGAGCTCCCGACTAGGGGATACCCTGAACCCTCATATTCCAACACCAAATGCAGCGCGCGCTTATAGATAGAGAGTAGCGGGGAGGTGGCGATAGGTATAAAATGAAAGATAATCGATATATATATACTTTTCTAGAAGCAACATGTCAAGTTTGGTGACTCTAGCTCTTATTATTTACCAAAATTGCTTAAAAAACAGGATTTCGATATACATTTTTATCGATTACTTGGAAACGGGGCAAGTTATCGATTATCGGAAACAAACTCGATCTGCGTTGGAACTAGGAGCACCTACATCTAAAATTTCAAGTCTCTAGCTCTTATAGGTTCTGAGATCCTTGCGTTCATACATACGGACGGACGGACGGACGGACGGACGGACGGACGGACGGACAGACAGACGGACATGGCTAGATCGACTCGGCTATTAATGCTGATCAAGAATATATATACTTTATGGGGTCGGAGATGCTTCCTTCTGCCTGTTACATACATTTGGATTTTGCACAAAAACATAATACCCCTTTTACCCATTTTTAATGGGTTCAGGGTATAAAAAACACAAGGAATTATTACATCCAGGAATTGAAAAAACTATCAATTGGTTCAAAGAAACCCACTATTTTCCAGATTATCAAAATTTAATTCAAAATCTAATAAATGAATGCGAGATTTGTAACATCGCAAAAACAGAACACAGGGATACAAAATTAACTTTCGAAATAACTCCGGAAATCGCTAATATCCGAGAAAAATATGTAATGGATTTTCACATAATAGGAGATAAACAATTTTTATCTTGCATTGATATCTATTCAAAATTTGCATCATTAATAGAAATAACAAGTAAGAGGTTCTAGTCGGGAGCTCCCGACTAGGGGATACCCTGAACCCTCATACTCCAACACCAAATGCAGCGCGCGCTTATAGATAGAGAGAAGCGGGGAGGTGGCGATAGGTATAAAATGAAAAATAATCGATATATATATACTTTTCCAGAAGCAACATGTCAAGTTTGGTAACTCTAGCTCTTATTATTTACCAAAATTGCTTAAAAAACAGGATATCGATATACATTTTTATCGATTACTTGGAAACGGGGCAAGTTATCGATTATCGGAAACAAACTCGATCTGCGTAGGAACTAGGAGCATCTACATCTAAAATTTCAAGTCTCTAGCTCTTATAGGTTCTGAGATCCTTGCGTTCATACATACGGACGGACGGACGGACGGACGGACGGACGGACGGACAGACAGACGGACATGGCTAGATCGACTCGGCTATTAATGCTGATCAAGAATATATATACTTTATGGGGTCGGAGATGCTTCCTTCTGCCTGTTACATACATTTGGATTTTGCACAAAAACATAATACCCCTTTCACCCATTTTTAATGGGTTCAGGGTATAAAAAGTAGAGACTGGTTAAAAACCAAACGAGCTATAATACAAGTATTCAACCAAATGGGTAAACCTATCGAAATAAAAGCAGACAAAGACTCAGCTTTTATGTGCACAGCTTTACAATTATGGTTAAAATCAGAAGCAGTAAATATTAATATAACCACTAGTAAAAATGGCATATCCGACGTAGAACGCTTTCATAAGACAGTTAACGAAAAATTAAGAATCATTAACAGCGACTCAGACGTCGAAAATAAACTTACAAAATTTGAAACTATACTTTACACATACAATCATAAGACGAAACATAAAACTACTAACAGAACACCAGCAGACATATTCATATACGCAGGTACACCAGAGTATGACACTCAAGCTAATAAAGAAAAACTAATAAATAACCTCAACAAAAAACGAACAAATTATGAAATTGACACTAGATACAAGCACTCACCATTAGTTAAATCAAAGACAACAACCCCGTTCAATAAAACAGGAGAACTAAGACAAATCGACGATAAACATTTTGAGGAAACAAACAGAGGCAGGAAGATAATACACTACAAAACCAAATTCAAAAGAAAAAGAAGACTAATCAAAGTAAATATAACAATTACAGGTCAACAACAGACAGCGACCAGAACATACAAGCACCAGCTTAAACTAACTATTATAATATTTCTATCAATAACTGTAAACCACATAAATGCAAAAAGCATTGAAAATTATCCTATTAAAGCCCATAACGGTTATCTCATATTTAAAACAGGAACCATAGACATTCCGACAAATTACGAATACCATTATTTAACGGTTAACATAACAAAAACCGAAGAAACTTTAAATAATTTAATTGAGCAAACTAAAGAATTTAATAACCTTATACAAATCGAATACCTAGTAGAAAAGTTAAACAGAGAAATAAACGGCTTAAAAATAGCCAAACGCAGCAAAAGAGGTTTCATAAACATAGTAGGAACAGCATACAAATACTTATTTGGAGCATTAGACCAAGAAGACAAAACAGAAATTGAACAAAAAATAAGCAGCTTAGCAGAGAACACCGTTCAGGTTAATGAATTAAATCACATAATAGAAGTTACAAACAATGGAATAGAAATTATGAACGAACTAAATCAAGAGACAGAAAAAGGAAAGAAATTAAATATGCTTATATTTAACTTAAAACACTTTACAGAATATATAGAAGATATAGAGATGGGAATGCAGCTCACAAGATTAGGTATTTTTAACCCGAAATGATTAAAACATGACTATTTGTTGCATATTAACTCTGAGAAATTGTTAAATGTAAAAACTTCAACTTGGTTTAAATCAGATACAAACGAAATACTGATAATATCCCATATTCCTCGAGAAATGATAAAAAATCCGGTATTTGAAATAATTCCATACCCAGATGAAAATAATGACATTTCGACAGAAATAGCTCATGAAAAATATTTTACACAAGCCAAAAAATTTTATAGCATAGAAACAAAAAAATTAATTAATAATGAATGTATAACAGGAATTTTAAACCAAATAACATCAGAATGTAGTTATACTAAAACTTTTAAAAATTTTCAAATCAACCATGTAGAACCAAATATAATTTTAACTTGGAATTTACCATAAACTATATTAAACCACAATTGTATAAATAACGAAATATCAATAGAAGGAAACAATTTAATAAAAATCTTTAATTGTTCACTGCAAATTAATGAAATTTCAATTTCAAACAAGTAAGAGGTTCTAGTCGGGAGCTCCCGACTAGGGGATACCCTGAACCCTCTTATTCCATCACCAAATGCAGCGCGCGCTTATAGATAGAGAGTAGCGGGGAGTTGGCGATAGGTATAAAATGAAAGATAATCGATATATATATACTATTCTAGAAGCTACATGCCAAGTTTGGTAACTCTAGCTCTTATTATTTACCAAAATTGCTTAAAAAACGGGATTTCGATATACATTTTTATCGATTACTTGGGGCAAGTTATTGTTTATCGGAAACAAACTCGATCTGCGCGGGCACTAGCTCTTATAGGTTCTGAGATCCTTGCGTTCATACATACGGACGGACGGACGGACGGACAGACGGACGGACATGGCTAGATCGACTGGCTATTGATGCTGATCAAGAATATATATACTTTATGGGGTCGGAGATGCTTCCTTCTGCCTGTTACATACATTTGCATTTTGCACAAAAACATAATACCCCTTTTACCCATTTTTAATGGGTTCAGGGTATAAATATAAAAAACCAAAAGTAGAACAAACACCTGAAATAGTAGAAGATACACCAAGTAAAAAAGAAGAAAATATAACACTATACCCAAACTTAAACACCTGAGGACAGGCACTTTAATGGTTGGGGGAGTGACATATCCATAGTCGCACCCACCCTTTAACATAACTTAGCACACAAGCATACGTATAAGTATAAGTATAAGTATAAACATGTCTTACATTGTAAACAAAAAGCCTGGTGATAACATCGACATTGGTCAAGATCAAACTGTCCCCTTTGGTAGACATAAACAATTCTCCCTAAATATCACGCCACTGTCAATGTTCCCATCAGAGTACTATCCCACGCATAATTGCTGACGCATCTCAAACTTCACTCAATTTTGACTCAAGCTCTCTCAAAGCGAAGTTTTCTAAGCGACCGCAACAGATAGATAAATTAGTTCATATTCGGGAGGCAAATCTGAATGTACTCGTTATAAGAAGTAGCCGATAGTGAAAATAAAGAATTGAAATATATTTTTTTAAAGTAACTATTCGTGTAAAACTTAATCATATATATGTATATGAAAATGTTAAAGAACTGACAACAGATATTTTTCAAATTTTATTACAGCTAATTTTGTCAGTGACGTTTTTAGAGCATACAGCTAAGAAGGAAGTTTTTAGTATATCACATGCTCCTGTATCCAACCTTCTTCTGATATTCAAGATTACATGAAACATATAACTTGAATTGAATAAGTTTATACCAATGATTGTAGGGTGATTTTAATTAACCGAACATATTTTTATCATTATTCACCACCAAATATTATCTTATACCCTCAGCCTTTATATGACTTTATAGACTACATGCTAGATCTTTCGCTGTAACAATCTTACATCTTGATCTTGTATTATTCAACGATTACCTTAATGTCAATGTGTCCGGTCTCCTTCTCTATCTTTCCTTTCATTGAGGTTGCAATAATTTAATTGTAATCCTAGTCCTTATTCATTCGTTACAAACACGCTCCACCAGATTTCGCATATTTATTTTCTTTGCTAATATATGCTAATATTGCATATTCAAACAACTGATTGGTATTTCTTAAATGACGTTGTTGACATGTATGTACTCCCATTAAATCCAAAGGCCTGGTTCTTCCAAGCCACCCTAGCTACTCCCAGACTATCAAACTTAAAAAATATTAGGTCTAAACATTTCAAAAATTTTAAAAGTCTGGTTCGAAAATTGATTTGGCTACATGCCTCATAGTCAATCCAAAGTTATTATACCCTGAACCCATTAAAAATGGGTAAAAGGGGTATTATGTTTTTGTGCAAAATCCAAATGTATGTAACAGGCAGAAGGAAGCATCTCCGACCCCATAAAGTATATATATTCTTGATCAGCATTAATAGCCGAGTCGATCTAGCCATGTCCGTCTGTCTGTCCGTCCGTCCGTCCGTCCGTCCGTCCGTATGTATGAACGCAAGGATCTCAGAACCTATAAGAGCTATAGACTTTAAATTTTAGATGTAGGTGCTCCTAGGTCCTACGCAGATCGAGTTTGTTTCCGATAATCGATAACTTGCCCCGTTTCCAAGTAATCGATAAAAATGTATATCGATATCCTGTTTTTTAAGCAATTTTGGTAAATAATAAGAGCTAGAGTTACCAAACTTGACATGTAGCTTCTAGAAAAGTATATATATATCGATTATCTTTCATTTTATACCTATCGCCACCTCCCCGCTACTCTCTATCTATAAGCGCGCGCTGCATTTGGTGTAGGAATATGAGGGTTCAGGGTATCCCCTAGTCGGGAGCGTCCGACTAGAACCTCTTACTTGTTTTTCTTAATTCTCAGTGCTATGAAAATTGTCTTACTTGTAGCAAACAGTAATTCGCCCCAACTCCGAGCTACTGTATTTACCTCTCATTAGAGGATTCTTTTATCATGTTTATGAAAAAAGGTGAAAAGTGCTATATAACATATTACAGTTGTATTGCTAAGCTATTCGCTATACCTTAATTATTTGAAAAAAATAATTAATAATAAATTAGCAGTATTTTTGCAAAGCAGTTGTCTTCCCTACACAACATGGGTTCGTAAAGATTCACTCAAGTACGACCCACCTGCATGAATTTTCTTTGTTGGTAAAATATGCTTTCCTTTCTACGACGCAAACTGATGTCATTAACACCGACTGAGTGAAGCAATTTAATCCGTGCAGGTTGTGGTTTATTGCCTCGACAGGTTAATTTTACTTCTGGTATACCTGAAGCCAGTCTTCGTATGCCTTTACTCTTTACCATTTTTATAAAAGATATCTCTTCTGTTATATCACACGTCCTTGTACTTATGTACGATTGTCGCGTGCCAAACGAAGGTGGAGTTGCAATTTGAACACTGCAAGGTTTACGCCTGGCCCCTGGCCATGTTACTCCGATGTTAATAGAGACAGCGTAATGCAAAACGTGCTAGTGCAAGTGTTTCATTCTGAACGGATTACATAGGTTAGAACTTCGATATATATTCCCTCAGAATCCTACCGCAGTCTTTCCTCCTACGGCCTCCGAACTCACGACAATAATGAGCTAAACATTTAAGTAATGGCGGCAACAAGCCAAATACAGTGTGCCCGTACATTCAGAGGGCAAAATACATACTTTCAGAATATACTTAATACTAAACAATCGATAACTTAATTCGTCCCGCAACATCCCCGCCCCCGTGAAGGCTCTGCTTCACTCCAGTATGGCTAGTTTAGCCACGGGACGAGTCATCAGTCGCACTCGATTGTTGTCCGCCACGCGCAAGCTGGCGCGTCGAGGCACTCCATCTGGTCCAGGGTAGAGCTCCTCCACTATGCCCCTTCGCCACTCTCTGCGTGGCACGGCCGGGTCGCATATAAAAACCATATCACCATGGCGTATCGGCTCAACGCGCGCACACCATTTCACGCGTCGCACAAGTGTAGGCAGGTACTTTATGACCCACCGCTTTCAAAAACGGTCTCGTAACAGCCGCGCCATGCGCCACTGCTTCCTCGTGGCGTATCTCTCGTTCGGCTGCTCGTGGATAGCGGGCGAATCAGGCAGATTGGCCACTCCTTTGAGTAGATCGTTTGGTGTTAGGGGGCTTCCTGGTCCACAGACACCGGCAAGTGGGTAAGCGGGCGAGAATTCACAACGTTCTCGGCCTCAATCAGGAAACTCTCCAGTACGTGTAGCTTTGGTGCCACTTCCTTTACTGTGTGGCGTAGCACTCTCTTGACACACTGCACCATCCTCTCCCAGGCTCCCCCTTCAGCTGGGTTCGCTGGGCAGTTTAAGATCCATTCAATGCCTCTAGAAGAAAGCTCACCCTCAATCTTCTCCGGCTCGAATACATCTATCAGTCTTTTGGCTTCTCTGTTGGCCCCAACAAAGTTCTTTCCGTTGTCACTGCGCAACCTCAGTACAGGTACGCGACGGCAAAGAAAGTTCCTGATCACGATTATGCAGGAATCAGTTGACAGGTCATGTGCTAGCTCCAAATGTATGGCCCTTGTTGTCAGACCCGTAAACAAGGCGACCCATCTCTTTTCCTTTCGACGTCCGATCGTCACAAGGAGTGGTCCAAAATAGTCCAGACCCGTAAACTTAAATGGCCATCCATTGGCCTCCAGTCTGTCCTCTGGCAAAGGACCCATTATAGGTGGCGCTGGCTGCGCTCTATGTAGCTTGCACACACAACATCCAGATATTACTGTACGCAACAGTCGACGCAGCTTTAACATCCAAAATCTGGTCCTGATGTCGCCTATCGTTGCATCCACGTTTTGATGCTTCATTTTCACATGGTAGTGATACACAATCAGTGCCGTCAGTGCGTGCCGGTGTGACAAGATTATTGGCCTTTTCGTACTATGCGGTATACACAGTGCGGCATCGATCCTGCCGTACGCACGCAAGACTCCATTGTCATCCAAGTAGGGCGTCAGCCCTCTTATGTCGCTTCGATGACCGACTGATTCTTCATTGTATGAGGCTCGAACCTCGTCAGGGAATGCTTCGCATTGCGCTCGCCGTATCAGCAAGTTCTCAGCGTTCTCACACTCCGTAGCGGTGAGGCCGAATCTCTCGAGCTCAGTCCTCAGTATTGCCCGCACAGGTGTTGGGCCGAAGTAATGACGCGAGCTCCGAAATCCTTCCACGTTGTTCATGTCCTGAAGCCATTTGCTAAAGGCCCGGGCGATCTCATCTGGTAAGGGTTCATCCCATTGCACATTTCTTCGCCAAATCTCACGCATTAGTAACTTTCCAGTTATCATGAGGCAGCTAAGAAATCCCAGAGGATCGATTGTTGACATGATCAAGCTCAAGAATTCCCTCTTCCTACGAACTCGCTCCAAATTTAGCACACATCTGGGTACTTTGTGGTACTTCATGTTGAATTTGAAATCGTCCGTGGCTGGTTGCCAGTACATGCCTAGAATCTTTTCTTCAGCTTCGCCCTATCCGATGCTCCTAGCAGCCCCATGTTGGCCCAGCGCGTCAGCTACAGTGGGCGAACTGGAAGTAAACTGGCACAATTCAAATCCAGCATTTGCATGTATTTCTCTTATTCTTGTTGATGGCGTCGTCTTCACTATCAAAACTATTCACATAGTCGTCCACATAGTGGCATTCAAGAATAGCTTTAACCACGCGAGGATCTGAATCCTGGAACTGCAGGGCATTCCAGGTCTTCACATAGTGCGCGGCGCTTGGCGAACATGCTGCTCCAAACGTCATTACCCTCATCTCATAAACATCAGGCTCCCGGCGATCATCGCCGTTTCGCCACAGGAATCGCTGGGCGCATCTATCCTGCGGTCGAATCAACACTTGATGGAACATCTCTCGGATGTCTCCACAAACGCCAACGGCACCTTCCCGAAAATGGAAGAGAACAGCCGGCAGCGACTTGTAGTGCTGCGGACCCTTGGATAGTGCCGAATTCAATGAAATATCACCAACCTTTACTGCCGCGTCGAACACCAGTCTTATCTTACCGGGCTTATATGGTTTTTCAACTCCAAAATGCGGAAGATACCAAAGTTTGTCGCTGTTGGCTAAAGCGACCTCATGCTGCTTCAATCGTCGAGCATATCCTTTATGAACCTAATTGTCCGTAATTTTCATATAGGCTTGTTTAAACGGATCGTTACGCTTCATCTTTCTCTCAATGTTGACCAATCTTTTGTATGCCATTTCATAGCTTCGTGGCAACTCAACATTATCACGGTTCCATAATAAACCCGTCTGGTAACGTTCTCTTATTTTCACCGTGGTGTCTTCGAGTATCTTCTCTGCTCGTGCATCGTTGCTGGCTGCGACTGGTGGCGTAAGCTTCACACCGAAGTGATGACGTTGCTGTCGGTTGACCTCTTACCGGCCCAAAAACCACCCATCCAAGTTCGGTGGCTGCGGCATATGGTCCCTGTGGTACAAATCTTTTTGTTTGCATTGGCAGTCCAAGATGCGCATGGTCAAGTCCAATCAGAAGTTTTGGTACCGCCCCGCGATACGGTTTCATTGGAAGTCGTGCGCCGTTGTCCCACATTTGGACGTCACGTCGATGCAGGCTTTGCACTGGTAAGCTCAGGTTGGACACGGCGAACACATTTCGCAACACATGACGTTTGCGTTTGTCTACTCCACTAACTTCCATGCTTACCACTGTGGTCGGCTCTCTGGTTGCTCTTCCACCAAACCACTGTATATTTAGTTGCCTGCGTTCCCCTTTGATATCTAGACCGCGCAGTAGCTCGTCGTCGATCATCGTTACAGACGAGCCCTCGTCGAGGAGCGCGTACGTATCGATCCGCTTATTGGCCCCGTGCAATGTCACTGGCGATATGCGGAATAGTAGGCGTTCTCCATCCGAATCGACACAACTTAAGTTCCTGTGTTGCGTCAATTGAGCATCCACTGGCTGCGGTGCCCTTGAGTGAGGATCCGCTGGCTGCGGCATCCGTCCAGTACTCATCACTCTATCACCTGCTGGCTGCGGTGCATTGTGACTCATAGCATCATGATCATGTAAAAATCGATGATTTCTCTTCCGGCATCCATTAACTTGGCATTCGTTGGCCCTATTGCAGACTCTTGCCATGTGGCCAACTCGTAGACACGAGAAACAAAGCCGGTGCCTTTTTACGAATGTCCACCTTTTTAGTGAAGAGGCTAAGTTAAACTCGTTGCAGTCCCTGACTGCGTGTTGTCCATTTCAGATTGGACACTGTTTGGTGCGACCTCGGTGTCGCCCTTCATTATTTTGTTCAATGCTGGCATGCAGCACTCTACGCCTTTGCTCCTTACTATCGACGTCCACAATCGTACATACCACAATGGCGTAGTCCGTTAACCACGCGCTAAAATGTACAACTGTCGGGAAAGGTCTAATCGTAGCTGCATGTCTGGCCCATTCCACCCTTTTGCTTGGTGGTAGTTTAGCGACCAAATCCTCCATCAGTGTAGGATTCGCTAAATGCTGTTCCCCGTTAGCCGATTGTAAAAAGGCGGCAAGGTTACTCACGCGTGTAGCATATGGCACGATTTAAGCTATGCTGTGCTCCTGAATTGCCTGCACCACTCAATGACGTAGGCAGTGCCTCACTCAAAGATGGCGATCTGCTCAAAATGACAGTTCCGCTCAAAATTGCAGTTTCTCTCAAACTTACTTTTGAATTTGGGACTACACTCATAGTTGCAGTTTCACTCAAACTTCCTCTCGATGATGGCTCTCCGCTCAAAGCTCCGATCAAAGTTGGCGGCAGGTTAGCTGTACCACTCACGCCAGGATTACTCAACCTAACGGGATCAGTAACTGTACTCACATGTGCTTGACCAGTTTTTGACCTCTGCAACTCGTGCTCTAGCGCAGCGACTCTCTTTATCAAATCTATGACTTGCGTACTTGAGAGTTGCGTACTTGGGCTTGGCGCTCCTGTCAATGTGCTGGCTCGTGCACTCACTCCCGCGGCCACAGTGCCGGCAGGTTGTACACTTGTGCCCACATCCACGGTGCTGGGGCTTTGTGGTGCGCTAACAGCGGGAACTTGCATTTGTGATACAGTGCTCACCATTCTACTTGTCCGCTTTGGCTGCGTCCCACTCGCCGTGGAAGCTATCTCCTGTCCATCGTTTAAGCGTGGGCTTTTCCTGAGTGACCGTTGTGTCATCCTACTCAGCTTGGAGATGGTTTCTACTATATTTTACGCTGGCTGCGTACCAATGGTGACTCTATAACTGGGTGGGTGCCCTGCCTGTGCTGTGTCTATGTACACACACTGTAACTCCAAAGTTACACCACGTCTTGTCTCCAGCGCAAGTCGCCCTTGCAGTTTCTTAAAATAAGAACTGCGAATAAATGAACGGATTACATAGGTAAGAACTTAGATGAATATTCCGTCAGAATCTTACCGCAGTCTTTCCTCCTTTCCTCCCTTCGAACTCACGACAATAATGAGCTTAACATTTAAGTAATGGCGGCAACAAGCCAAATACAGTGTGCCCGTACATTCAGAGGGCAAAAATAACAATAACTTTATTCGTCCCGCAACAACGCTGATGATGTTAAACTTATGCATTAGTACACGAATCATTTACATCACTCTTATCTACAAGATGATGTGAACCCTCTGCAACACCGCCATTCGGCCAATCAATCGCATCTAAATTTCTAAAAGGGTAATTCGATACTTTAAATTTCAATGCTCCTTTGCAAAATGTACTGGCAGTTTAAGGACTATGAGTTATTTTGATTCTAAGCTCTGCTTCCATCTCCATATCGCTATCAATATAATAGTGTTATAATTGTGTTGGTTACGTCAAACGTTGGTCTCATTTGGTAATACATCATCAAATGTTTGTACATCTCGCTTATATGTCCTTATCTAGAGTACTGCCCATGTTTCAGGTCTTCACAGTATAAAAATAGTCAAAGTCGCATTGAATATGTTCAGAAGTAATTTGTACTCTTTGCCTTACGAGGTTTGAAAATTGAATTAATTATTGAACTTGAAGCTATAATATTGATTTGTACGTTTGCTTATAATATTTAAATGTATTCAATAGGTTGTTTTAATGGCTACATTTTAGACATTGATACATATATCTTACTTGAAAAATGTAATTACAACATTAATTTACTTGACTCTTGTATGTGAGCTTACTAATTCAAGGAGGTTTGTGGGGAAATCATAAGGATCAAAGCTATCTTATAGACAGAGATTGTGAGTTTGAATGAGTGCAGGTGCCAGTGCAGGTTGACCTTTCTAGAAAAAGGAAAAGGAAATGAGTGTATTGATAAATATTTGTATATCCTGAACCTATTGAAAATGGTGAAATGTATTTGTGCAAATGTATGTTACAGGCAGAAGTAAGAATTTCCGACCCTGTAGGTCGTAAATTCCGCTAATCAATAACTTACCCTGTTTACAAGCAATTGATAAAAAACAATATCGAAATCCTGTTGCTTGAGCTATTCTCTTAGGTTTTTAAGAGCTAGAGTGCCCAAATTTGAAATAGTATGTATATATATCAAGTATCTTTAATTTAATAACTACCGCCATCGCTCCGCCACCATCACATAGCTTTAAATCTCATAAATAAACCAATTTTAAATACCAAGCAATTAATCCAAAAAAACATGTGCTACTATTGACATGTGTTTGCAGCAGCTAGTGTAAATTGCAAGAATTTCTGTACATGTAGACACACATTCATGCCCGTATATTTATAATTAATTTATTATAAAACAAGTAAGAGGTTCTAGTCGGGAGCCTCCGAGTAGGGAATACCCTGAACCCTCTTATTCCAACACCAAATGCAGCTCGCACTACGCGCTCTTTTGTAGTAATAAAGATAAATTAAAAAACAAAAAAAGGTTCCTTTGGCAGGGTTCGAACTCGCAACTAGCCGCACTACTTGCCGGTAGGGCTCGAAATCGCGACAGACCGCACCACTTGCTACTGCCTCTACTGAACAGCCACACTAATAATTAGGTCTCATTAAGAAAAAAAAACCAATTAAAATAGCAACCCAGAAAACAATCGCAATTGTAATGCTGATGACAGAATTCGACGCAGACGCGCATGAATGTGTGTGTGTACATGTATACAGAAATTCTTGGAATTTGCGTCGCAAACACGTGCGCAGTCAAAATACCGAAAAACAAAACATAAACCGATCTTAATGAAATTTTCTACAGTATATCTTATTGTACCATAGAATATTTGTGTATTCTCAAAAAGTCAATTGCGTTTAAATTGTTGCTTAAATTGGTTGGCAATACAAGATGGGTTATTAACTTGATTTATAGCTCTGCGGTGGTAGCGGGTAGGTGGCGATAGGTATAAAATGAAAGATAATTGATATAACCAAACACAAAACTAAAACAAAAAATAAATAATTTTAATTAAATTATTATATAATAAAAAAAAAATACAAAAACCAAAACTACACAACCCCCCCCCCTTTTTTATATTTATATATTTCTCCCCCCCCTCCACCGTACCCGACCTTACCCCCCCCCCCCACCCAAAACAACAAACTAAAAAAAATCCCCTCCCACACCCAAATCCCCCCCTCCCAATTTTTTTAATTTTTTTTTTTTTTAAAAAAAAAAAAAAAAAAATTTAATACAAAAATTAAAACCCATATATATTCTCTTCTTTTTTTTTCCCATTTTTTAATGCTTATATAATACTAAAGAAGCAACATATCAAGTTTGGTGACTCTAGCTCTTATTATTTACCCAATTTATCGCTTACTTGAAATCGGAATGAGTTATCGATTATCGGAAACAAACTCGATCTGCGTGGGCACTAGGAGGACCTACAGCTCAAATTTCAAGTCTCTAGCTCTTATAGGTTCTGATATCCTAGCGTTTATACATACGGACGGACGGACAGACAGACGAACGTGGCTAGATCGACTCGGCTATTGATGCTGATCAAGAATATATATACTTTATGGGGTCGGAGATGCTTCTTCTGCCTGTTACATACATTTACATTTTGCACAAATACAATATACCCTTTTTACCCATTTTGAATGGGTTCAGGGTACATAAACTTTATGAAATTATTAACTTTCTTCCCAATGGACCAATATTAAATTCCTGACCTTTTTATGTTTCTGAACAACACTTCTTCAAAACATAATTAAAACTAAAACAATGAATTAACTCAAACTTATAACTTTGCATTGTAGATTTTCATTTTCTCAAAGGACGGAATAATCGAATGATGTCAAAATGGTTTTGAGCGGATAATCACATCTTGGTTTCCCATCACCCAACATTGGCGAGGCGGGCACCGTTGCTGCCCATCTGCACAGCTGCATTTTTTTTGGTTCAATGGCCCAAATGAAGGCCAAGGGCATATCCAAGGGCGTGCGATCCCCTCTCCTCATAGTCTCTTTAAGAGCGAACCGGGCGGCCAATAGCAATCGTCGCTTTTGGCGCCGTGGATCGCAAGTCTGGCGTTGCCACCCTTCAAAAATTTGGGCTCCGCCGTGGGAGTCAAATGCAACAAATGAATGTATGACAGGAATTTTAAACCAAATAACATCAGAATGTAGTTATACTAAAACTTTTAAAAAATTTCAAATCAACTATGTAGAACCAAATATAATTTTAACTTGGAATTTACCAAAAACTATATTAAACCACAATTGTATAAATAACGAAATAACAATAGAAGGAAACAATTTAATAAAAATCTTTAATTGTTCACTGCAAATTAATGAAATTTCAATTTCAAACAACATGTTAGATTATAGTCAAAACATTTATGTAAGCAATGATGTTATAAAATTAGAACCACTTTCGTTTGCAAAAACGAAACAAATTATAATTGAACACACAAAATTGAATAATGTATTCCGGATAATTACAATAACCATATTTGTAATCATATTAATAAGTTTAATACTGTATTTAACACTTTTCCAAAAATGTGTTCCTCCTTGGTGGAAATGGGGGCCACAGATTTGGTGGATGACGTTTCGCTTTCAAATTCATTTTCATGGATCTATATGAAAAATCATTTGAGACGTGTTTCACATTTTTCGCAGAATCAAAACATCTTCGGTAGAAATGCGATTCTAAGATTTTTTTGGAGCAGTTTTAAGTTTTGTCGGATTGACCTTATATTCAAAGCTCTACATAATAATATGATGAAAACGTGTTTCAGCGATTTGGGGAATTCCACTTGCAACAGTGGTAAAAGGGCGGAAAACTTTTATATAAAAGTAGTTTGTTTACCGTCCGCTCAGTTTCAGGATCATTTTCAAAGCTTTTTGAGAACATTGATTTTATAACATACGTGCCACGGGCAAGGCCGGGCTATACCCGCTAGTTAATAATAAAATATAAAAATCCAAAAGTAAAAGAAACACCTAAAAAAGTAGAAGATTCCCCAATTGAAAAAGAAGAAAATGTTACACTATATCCAAACCTAAACACCTGATAGTCGCACCCACCCTTTAACATAACTTAGCACACAAGCATAAGTATAAGTATAAACAATAATATTGTAAACAAAAAGCCTGGTGATAACATCGACATTGGTCAAGATCAAACTGTCCCCTTTGGTAGACATACACAATTCACCCTAAATATCACGCCAATGTCAATGTTCCCATCAGAGTACTATCCCACGCATAATTGCTGACGCAGCTCAAACTTCACTCAATTTTGACTCAAGCTCTCTCAAAGGGAAGTTTGCTAAGTGACCGCAACAGATAGATAAATCAGTTCATATTCGGGGGGCAAATCTGAATGTACTCGTTATAAGAAGTAGCCGTTAGTGAAAATAAATAATTGAAATATATATATTTTTTTTTAAGTAACTATTCGAGTAAAACTTAATTATATTGTAGTATGTATATGCCTTAAAAGAACATCCTTTATACAAATATAAAGTATACGGCACTTTGTCGCATACAATAACAATTATACATTAAACAAGCCCAGAGCCACTTTATATATTGGCTCTGGCTCATATTACGCAGCGCAGTTCACTAGCCTCTCTAGCTGACCGTTTATGCTTACGCTGCACATCCCACGCTCCGTCTGAGCGCATTTCATGAGCAACATATGTATATGCTCACTAACACAGGCATATGCAAGCTACTCACTCTCCCTCTCTTTGTAGCTGTTAACCAATAATAAGCATAAGTATATACATGTATCCATAGGCTAAGTGCATTATGTTTACTTTGAATAAAAACAATTCTAAAACCGAAGTCAATCAGCACCGACATGCTTATGTTTATATATATATATATATATACATTTTATACATGGCGACCGTGACGGGGTTACGATTCCCTGCCTGGAGGCAGTAAAATAACAAGACAAGAAAATAAATAATTCCCTGCCTGGAGGCAGTAGAAGCCAAATACAAGAGGATACATAAATTCCTGCCTGGAGGCAGATGACGAGGATCGTGGACCGGAAAACTACAAATTACTGAGTGAGTAGAGTGCGCCAATGGGAAAACACAGGGGTGGTCAGAAAACAAAAATAAATAAAAGAATAGACCACAAGTGGCTATTATACACAAAATCGCCACCACCTGCTTGGGCAACGTCCCAAAAGTTACAGGCAGAATTCGATTTCCTAAAATCTAGCCAGATAATAAAGAATTCCATTGACGCAACTCACCACTCCATAAGTAATATATGTAAACAACAAATAATATTACCACCACCGCAGTCTCAGATCCCAAAGATGAAACCAACATGTCCTGACGACTGCCCTGTACCGATCTTCAGTGGATCATGCAACTCAACGTGCATGACGAATACGACCTGTGCGATGACCGGCACCGGCCCCGCCTCTGCCCATAGGCCCAGGACATCAGCAGCAGCATCAATAAGCGCGAGGGGTACAGCATAACTACACTTCATATTTATACATATTTTTAATTATAAGCATAAAATTTTTGTAAAATTGAGCAGAATATTTTCTGCCCGATTGGAAGCATAGCCCGTAAAGCTATGCGAAACGGTAGGTAGGATCCTGTAAAAACCATAATTATCCTATGTATGAGGATAATAAAATAAGTAAAACAGAATTTCAATCGCAAAATAAGCCATATATATATGGCATAAGATCATCAATAAAGTTAGAAAACAGACCCAAAATGGGTTTAGTAGATACCAAGACAGTGGACTTCACTGCTAATGTTATAAATAAAGTTGAAGTTGAGACTCCAGATCAGAAGCTAATTGTAACATTGTTTATAATAATAGTAATTATAACATGCATTAATGTGTTTTATAAAATTTACAAGCTGCACAACAAATGTTTAAACAACTAAGAGGTTCTAGTCGGGAGCTCCCGACTAGGGGATACCCTGAACCCTCTTATTCCAACACCAAATGCAGCTCGCGCTAACAGATAGAGAGTAGCGGGGAGGCGGCGATTGGTATAAAATGAAAGATACTTGATATATATATACTTTTCTAGAAGCTACATGTCAAGTTTGGTGACTCTAGCTCTTATTATTTACCAAAATTGCTTAAAAAACAGGATTTCGATATACATTTAATAATTTAACAATAATCCTAGTAGCCGCCTCACAATGGATACATTTCATTTAGATTCTTCGCCGTTATTCCATTGTACAAAAACACAAAAAGGGATAGTATTGACAACCATTCCTGGAATACAAGCTAGGTCGATCATTAAAGAGCATCCAATACTAGGAAGAACACTAAACTTCGTAGTATTTAAAAAACCAACAATATAATAAATAAAATTATTCATCAAACAAATTCCTATAAATGGAATGGCACCAGATAGCTGAAAAACTAAATCTGCATAGATCGAATTTCGATAAATCATATGAGTGCCTAAATAAAAGCGCACAAGTTTTGCATCTAACCAAAATTAAACACACTGAGATTTTTGTATATGAATACAATGAAATCAGGAGTTTAATTGAGGAGTGACATCATAAGCTCACAAGCTTACACAGATTCCAAACTTCAGACATTTTACAACGTCTAAGGGATAATCTGGTAGGCTTAAACGAAAAGTACAATGTCCAGCTTTATTTACCATCGGCATTAAACACGCCGGTAACAATTGATAAGTTACTCTTGACAAACTCAAAAAACGACTAAATAGTCGACATAAAATTATTAAACATGGCTCAGACAGTTGTAGAGTTTTTAAAATTAGCCTAGATATTTGTAATGTAAGTAATGAGCAGACAATTCTTGCCATTATAAATCAATTATCCAAAGCAGTAAAAGGAGAATCTGTAGACGTCATATCCGCAAAACTTCTTAATCTGCAGCAAAAGAGCAAAACGGCTAATCAATACACCCAAGACGTGGAAAAATTGACCCAGGCTCTTGAAGGTGCGTATATCAGTGATGGTTTAAACCCGGATCTAGCAAACAAATACAGTTTGACATTAGCTGTAAGGGCCATGACGCAAAATTGCGCAATTGATCATGCAAGCAGGTACATTCAACACAATGAATGATGCCATTTCAAAATTTGTCAACAATTGTACGGAAGCAACAGGCCAGGCAAATTCTGTATTGTACTTCCGTCAACGGAAATATGGAAATAATAGAGGCAACCGAGGTAATTATCGTGGCAGAGGTAATTATCAGAACAACGTTTCCAGAAATAATAACCAAAGTTATAGCAGAAACTATAATAGGGCACAAGGCCAAAATAGGAAACTCTAGAGGCCGTGGCAACTTGAATCGAGGCCACAACAATAATGTCCGAGGTACACAACACAATTCGGAAAACTCCGAACGATTTTAAGCTACGCAACACTAGAAAACAAGAATAATAAACAATAAGAACCTCAGTATATTTGTATCATTTTATCATGTGGCAACAGGTAAAAAGCTCGTTTTTCTAATAGATACAGGTGTACACATTTTAATTTTAAAAGAAAATTCTAATTTTTTCAATGACATTCAAACTGACAATAGAATCAATATTTAAGGCATAAGCCAAGAAGTTATAAAATCTAAAGGCTTAACCTCAATTGAACTACAGACAGATCAATACATAATTCCACACTATTTCCATATAGTAGATCTGCATTTCGCAATACCAAGCGACGGAATAATAGGGATTGATTTTATAAAAAAATTCAATTGCCAATTAGATTTCAAGCGGACAGAAGATTGGCTTATAATCAGACCAAATAATCTAAATTTTCCGATTCATATTCCAATAACATATAGTTCTAGTATTAACACAATACTTTTACCAGCAAGATCACAAGTTGTCCGAAAACTCGAACTATTTTAAAGTGAAGATAGTGTACTAATTCCAAACCAGGAAATTCAAACTGGTATTTATGTTGCAAACACCAAGCCAGTACCGATCAACTAATTAGTATAAATAATCTAAATTAATAATCACTTTCGAGCTACTAAGTGGTTCAAACAAACAATGGAAGTAGAAAAGAAAAAATTGAGATTGAAAGATGATGAACCAGTCTACATTAAAAACAAGTAAGAGGTTCTAGTCGGAAGCTCCCGACTAGGGGATACCCTGAACCCTCATATTTCAACACCAAATGCAGCTCGCGCTAATAGATAGAGAGTAGCGGGCAGGTGGCGATAGGTATAAAATGAAAGATACTTGATATATATATACTTTTTTAGGAGCTACATGTCAAGTTTGGTGACTCTAGCTCTTATTATTTACAAAAATTGCTTAAAAAACGGGATTTCGATATACATTTTTATCGATTACTTTGAAACGGAAAAAGTTATCGATTATCGGATACAAACTCGATCTGCGCAGGCACTAGGAGCACCTACATTTAAAGTTTCAAGCTCTTATAGGTTCTGAGATCCTTGCGTTCATACATACGGACGGACGGACGGGCGGACGGACGGACGGACAGACAGACGGACATGGCTAGATCGACTCGGCTATTGATGCTGATCAAGAATATATATACTTTATGGGGTCGGAGATGCTTCCTTCTGCCTGTTACATACATTTGCACTTTGCACAAATACAATATACCCTTTTTACCCATTTTCAATGGGTTCAGGGTATAAAAAAAAAAAACAAAATCTATTTTAAAAAAATTATCATCAACGACCAAAACGTGAATTACAACAAGATTATGACAATGGAATCATCAGAACAACACCTCAACCAGGCCCTCTCACAACTGAGACAGGTGCCAAGTTTTGACGGATCAATAGAAAATCTCAACGCTTTTATTAAAAGGATCGATTACATCCTACATCTGTATCCAACCCGAGATGTCAGACAACATAGCATCTTATACGGAGCCATCGAATTACAAGTTGCTGGAGATGCTCAGAGAGTTTCACAAAGGACAGCGGCCAACACTTGGCAGGAGTTGAGGAATGCACTGATCGAAGAATATAAAGTGCAAACACCATTTGAAGAGCTCCTTCGACACCTATACAACACGAATTTCCAGGGAAACGTCCGTAAGTTCAGCGAGCTTTAGAAAATATACCTAGCAACACGACACTTAAAACAAATGCCATGAATAACACAATTAAAAATGTAATTACAAAAAAATTACCAGATAGGCTTTTCATGATGTTGGCTAGATACGACATTACGTCGACACAGAAACGTAAACAAGTAGCACAAAGAGAAGGATTATACGAAAATAGCTTAAATGATAGACCTCAAACTAATAACGTTCAGGGAAATCAAAATAACAATCGTAGGAACATGGAAAATTATCAGCAGAATGCTATCCCAGCCACCAGTTCAAGTGGCTATTCCAACACGAATCAGAGTTATCATGTACAAAACAAACAACACACTAAATCTGAAGACAATCAAAAGGCTCTTCCTCATTATTCAGTAGATTATACATACAATAGATAATAGAGTTATATGCTAAAAGCCTAGTTAGATAACACAGTTCTCTAAATAGCATAACCGACCGATGGAGGTGTTTTAGTTGCCAGTCCGGCCAGCTGTGCCCCTTTTCACAGGTAAATTTGTCAGTGACGCTATTAGAGCCTACATCTAAGCAGAAGGGTGTAAGTAGGAAAAAAGTGTTCTTAAGTAAAATTAAAAATAATCTTAGTCTGCTATATTAATTAGTAAAATACAATAAATAGGAAAAAAGAAAGTAAGAAGATTGTTAATAAAGTAAAGAAATGAAAGCTTGATATATAGAGTGTTAAGTAGATAGGACATAGAGAAAAGTAATGGGAAATCACCGACCCGGTGGGGGGAAATTTACAGCCTGTCCGGCAAGCTATGCCCCTGCTCATAGCTGTGAATGGTCAGTAACTTCCCGAAGGTATCCTGAAAGCAACGATTTTATTAGGGGTAGAGAAAGTTCGGTAGAGAAAACGTGATGCAAACTATTATAGTTTTTACATAGCACGCGAAAAGGATTGTGCATAGCGTAGTCTGTTGTGCACGTAGACAGGAATAAGGGGCGGAATTGAAGACGCCCTAGCAGAAAAGGAGAATCTATATCGCCAATAATCAACTTATGTAGAAGCACAACACCGAGAATTGTCCTACGGTTGGTTAACGACGGAAGGTTAAGAAGAAGAAGCCTGCTGGAGTAGGATGGCAACCGAAGATTATGGTCCCAATTTAAACCTCGTAAGGCAAAAAGCAGAAATTGCTTCTGAACAAATTCAATACGATCCTGGCTATTGTTTATTAATATAAAAAATATATTATTGATAAAAAACGACGATGAGTTTTGCTTTAAGTGGGCTTTAATAGCAGCCCTAAAGAACTTGCAACATAATGCTGATAGGTTTGCCCCATATGAAATCGATGATATAAGGAGTCCAATTATTGAAATTGATGAGATATTCTCACTCAAATTTCATATAATGGCATTTCCATTAAAGCTCAAAGACATTAAATTGTTTGAGCAACAAAATACTTACTTATGTATAAATGTCTTTGGCTATGATGAAGACATTAATGAAATTATTATAACACTCTATCTAACCAAAGAGCACCGGGGTAAGCATATAAATCTACACTAATCGGCAAATATATTTTGACATAGCGATGCATCAGTTTCTTTTTTAATTCTGTCCTATTTTAAGAGACAACAATTATTGAGTTTTTTGTTATAGTTAGCTATAATGTATAACACTATTATTATAAGAATTTTGCATTTATAATATTGATTATTACTTTATTTTTATACCCTGAACCCATTAAAAATGGGGAAAAGGGGTATTATGTTTTTGTGCAAAATGCAAATGTATGTAACAGGCAGAAGGGAGCATCTTCGACCCCATAAAGTATATATATTCTTGATCAGCATCAATAGCCGAGTCGATCTAGCCATGTCCGTCTGTCTGTCCGTCTGTCCGTCCGTCCGTCCGTCCGTCCGTCCGTATGTATGAACGCAAGGATCTCAGAACCTATAAGAGCTAGAGACTTGAAATTTAGATGTAGGTGCTCCTAGTGCCCGCGCAGATCGAGTTTGTTTCCGATAAACGATAACTTGCCCCGTTTCCAAGTAATCGATAAAAATGTATATCGAAATCCCGATTTTTAAGCAATTTTGGTAAATAATCAGAGCTAGAGTCACCAAACTTGACATGTAGCTCCTAAAAAAGTATATATATATCGATTATCTTTCATTTTATACCTATCGCCAACTTCCCGCTACTCTCTATCTATAAGTGCGCGCTGCATTTGGTGATGGAATAAGAGGGTTCAGGGTATCCCCTAGTCGGGAGCTCCCGACTAGAACCTCTTACTTGTTCTATTTAAAACTAAAAGAAAAGAAATTCAATAGGTGGCATAAGTATTTTGACAATATGTTGATTATCAACTAAATATAATATCATGCATAATAAATTCTATTTAAAATTAAAATTAATGAAAAATATATCCTCCTTTGGTATCTAGGACATTTTGAAGGCGGTTTGGAACGGAATCCACCAAGGTTTGGAGGTACTTTAATGGAATACTTTTCCACTCCTTTGTGATCTCAGTGATCGTTTCGTCCCTTGTCCTAGTCAGATCTGCGATCCTATTTCGCTTTTTTAGCGACCATACATTTTCAATAATGTTCAAATCTGGATTTTGGGGTGGCCAATCTAGTGTTTCTACCCCAACTTCTTTTAAAAATGCGGTAATCATTTTCGCCTTGAGGCAAGGAGCGTTGTCCTGCTGGAGAATAAATTCTTCCCCGATCAATCTATCGCCGGAGGGAAACGCAAAATCGTTTAATGTTTTAAGATATTGATTCTGATTCATTGAACCGTCAATGGGAATCAAGTCTCCCACACCATTATAAGAAACGGATTTTTACGGAAATCTTTGTTTAATCGTACAAAAGCTTTCTTTTGTGATGAGTGAAACTCAAAATTGCTCTCCTCCGTCCACAGGACATTACGCCAAAATGAAACAGGCTTGATGATGTACCTTTTCGCGAATTCCAATCGCTTAAGTTTTTTTTTAAGGGGTGATGAAAGGTATGGGCTATGCTACATATGTTTTTATATTTACCTCAATTAAACGCCTGCGTATGGTTCTTTCACTGATGGGATTGGATGCAGTCTTATTCCACTCCAAATTAAATTGGCTCACGATCAGACGGTCTGCATCAGCTTTTGTCTTTCGATTTGTGCCTGCTCGGCGTACATTGGTTATTTGATTTAGGGTTTTATATTTATTGATTTGATAATATATAGTTTGACGTGACAAATTATATTCCTTAGCGATATTTGTTACGGAACAATTAATTGCAATTGCGTACTTAAAGCGAACAGACGTGTTTTTTTTGTGCTCTCCGTTTTGTTTTTGATTTAATAGAACATCGGCGTTTTAATTTATATTTTATATATTTCTACTATTCTGTTCGCCTTCTCGGTTTATTTTTTTTATTTATCGCGAGTGCATGCTTGTGGTCTGTGCATTTTTGTTATTTAAATATTGTTTCTTTTAAACTTGTGTTCTTGTGCATTTTTGTTTGTGCGCTTGCGCTATTAGCTCTGTGGGTAAGCTTCTTGTTGTTGTTTGTTGTTTATGTTTAACTGCACATCGCCTCTCTGGTGTGCAAGATTTCGTGGGCAAGCAAGCAATCTATAAATAGACTACTCTCGCACTCTCGCGCTCTCTCTCCTTTTTTCAACTTGCGCTTTGATCTTTTTCTACTTTCCGCCGCTTGTTGGTGCTCCATACGCTATTAATATAATCTAAATAACTCTCTTTTTACATTTGGCTGCGTTATTACAGTAGTTACCCTTAATAATGGACCATAAAATTGTCTGTTTTATAAAAACTTGCCAAATACCAATTACGGCAAGTCAATCCAGCATACCTTGTTGGCTGTGTGATAATGTCGTGCATTCTAAATGTGCGGGTTACACTGGTCTTGTGGGGGATGCTGTTGCCAAACGAACTGGTTTGCACTATAGTTGCGACTCGTGTAGGGAGATTGATGGTGAAATGCGGGCGTTTATGCGTCAGACCAGGAGTGGCTTTAGGGGTCTGATTGTTGGTTTTTGTAAACTTAACGATCAGCTCACAGCCCTGGACACCCAATTTAATAGCCTTAAACTGTTAGATGAGTCTCCGGGGCCTAAAAAGCCCACTCCTTGTGATCTGCCGTTGCCTAATACCCTTCAGCCTCCGACTGCTATTCAGCAGCCTACTACACCGATTACACAGCAGCTCATCTCGTTTGTTACTCCGGTAGCTGTGAGGTCTGCTGTGGACACTGATTCTGTCCCGAAAAGTGTGACATCGGCACGAGAAAAACCAGTCGAATTATCCGTGTCGTCCGCTGTCGTGGGTGTTCCGAAAGGGCGACAGCAACAATTAAATTTACAACAGCCGCTAGAAGGCTCGTCGTCCGGACTACCGGCTGTTTTAGGTACCATAGTTAGTAGTGTTCCCACTGTTCTACCTGTGGCACCTAAGCCTCTAGTCGGTGTTCCACCGAAGAGACTTATTTTTGTTTCTAGGCTTGCCCCTCACTTTTCATCAGATGAGGTAAAAGCCTTTATACAGGCAAAAATTCAAGCCCCAGGTATACTGGTGGAGAAATTTAAGTTCGCTTACGAAAGGGATATTGCGTCCTTTAAAATAAGTGTTCCGCCAGAAATATTTACTGATATTTGTTGTAAAGAGTTTTGGCCGGAGTAAAAGAATATAAGGCCAAAAAGAAAAATCGGACTCCGATTTTATTACCACCTATTTCAAATGGCGCATCAACTTTTGTTGCTGCGTCAAAAAACTAATTCCATCTTTCGAGCTTGCCTACCAGAATGTTAGAGGTCTTAAATCTAAACTCGCTAAACTGTATTTAGACTCTCTTGCTTTTAACTTTCAAATTATCGCTTTTACTGAGACCTGGCTGAAGCCGGACATCTCAGACTCTTCAATTTTTACCTCCAAATACACCACTTATAGATGCGATCGAGCGCCCCGTATCGGAGGAGGAGTACTTATAGCTGTCGAGTCTGCTCTTTCGTCGGAACGCATTGATCTTCCCATCTCAGAGATTGAGTTGGTGGCTGTAAGAGTTGTATTTGGTACTTTCTCTATCTTCATTACATGTTCATATTTACCTCCTCTATCTGATTTGTCTACCTATCAAACCCATCTTAATGCTATTAAATCTGTCTCCTCCCTACTTTCTGATAGAGACCTTTTAGTCGTTCTTGGGGACTTTAATCTTCCTGTTGTCGAGTGGTCATCGCCATCAGACTCAAACTTTCTGTTGCCGTCATCGTCAAACGAATTTATTGATGGTCTACATGAATTGTCCTTACGGCAGGTTAATCGTGTGCGCAATTCAAGAAACAGATCTCTTGATCTAATTTTCGTGTTGGATTCGTTCGACAGTGTTGTGCACAGGATCAATCCGCTCACACTTCCTGAAGACCCTTTTCATCCAACTCTGGAACTGGTCATTGATTTACCAGCCCGAGTTCCTATCAAGGAACCGGAATTTGCTGAACGTATGCGTTGTTTCAGAAAGGCTGATTTTCATAAGCTAAATGATCTTATTCTGCAAGTCGACTGGTCCCAACTGTACAATTGTGCAGACATTGATGTTGCCTTGAAACTTTTTTATGACACCTTGTACTCGATTTTTGATGTCTGCGTTCCTCTTGATCACCCAGCGAGGCCTGATAGGCCTCCCTGGCTCTCAAATGAACTGATGAGGTTAAAAAACGTGAAGTCGAGGTGTTATAAAAAGTTTAAGAAATCGGTAAATCACTCTGATTTCTCCCGCTATGCAGTTGCCCGATCAAATTTTTCCACCCAAAATTCCATCTGCTATAAGAATTACCTTCGGCGTTGTCGCCTTCAATTTTCACATAATCCCAAGCAATTTTTTAACTTTGTCAATTCTAAACGAAAGACATCTATTTTGCCTTCTTCGGTTAAGTTTGCAGATGAGTGCGCGAACACTGATCCAGGCATAGCCGATCTGTTCGCAAACTTTTTTCAAACTACCTACTCCTCCTCTAGGTATAATACAAATCAGCCTTATCCTTATCAGTTACAGAGGTCGAACTGCATCTTTAACCCCATTATTACCGAAAGTTCGCTTCTTAGCGACCTTAAAACTATCAAGCCGGTTTACTCACCGGGCCCTGATGGTGTTCCTGCCTGCGTGCTTAGATACTGCGCTGCAGCATTATGTAAACCCGTTCTAAAACTTTTTGAATTGTCCGTTAACACTTCATCTTTTCCGACCATTTGGAAGGAATCATACATTATCCCTCTCCATAAGAAAGGGAGTAAGTCCGATGTCGAAAACTATAGAGGTATTTCCAAATTATCCGCTATACCTAAAGCTTTTGAGAGAATTATAACATCTCAACTGCAGCATTTATGTAGTTCTATTATTTCACCTTCCCAGCATGGGTTCGTGAAGCGCAGATCTACAACCACTAACCTTCTTGAGTTTACTTCGTTTGTAATTGATGGGTTTAAAAAAAGAAAGCAGACTGACGTCATCTATACTGATTTCAGTAAGGCTTTCGACTCTGTCAACCATTCCTTGCTGCTTCATAAATAAAGCCTTCTCGGCTTCCCAGTCAATCTTTTGAACTGGATTTCAGAGTATTTGCGTGACAGAACCCAAAAGGTTCTTTTCAGAAATTGATTTTCTATACGTATTCTGGTGACTTCCGGTGTTCCTCAAGGTAGTCATCTTGGCCCGCTACTCTTTACTCTTTTCATCAATGACCTTCCCTCGATACTGTGTCACTCTCGAGTATTAATGTATGCTGATGATGTAAAATTATACCTTGCATATAAGGATATGGCATCATGTTATCTCTTATAAGCGGACATTGATGCGCTTTAGGCTTGGTGCCTAGCCAACCTGTTAAACTTAAACTGCTCTAAATGTAAGGTAGTGACCTTCTATAGAAGCCCTCCTCAATTGGTTTCTTACATCCTTGATAGCATACCGCTCGAGCGTGTTAATAGTACTTCTAATGAAGTTAATGATCTAGGTGTCATCCTTGATCATAAACTTAAATTCGACTCTCATGTTAATACCGTGGTCAATAAGGCCAGAATAGTTATGGGTTTCATCAAGCGATGGTCGAAGGAGTTTGACGATCCGTACACGACAAAAACACTTTATATATCTTTGGTACGACCTATTCTTGAGTATGCCTCATGTATCTGGTCACCACAATATGCTACCCATCAGGACAGAATTGAATCCGTTCAGAAACAATTCTTGTTGTTTGCCCTTAGTGGTTTAAATTGGGATCCTCGTGTGCGGTTACCGTCATACTCCAGTAGACTTCTGATGATTAACCTTCCTTCCTTAATTAATCGTAGAACCATGCTGGGTGTAATATTTATTCATAAATTAATTACTGGTGAAATCGACTCTTCTGTGTTGACTAGCCAATTAAATTTCTCTATCCCTACTAGACTAACACGTAATTTTGTACCTTTATCGCTTCAATTTTGCTCAACTAATTATGCCTTGCATGAACCGTTTAGGGTTCTCTGTGACGACTATAACAAGCAGAGTATTCTGCTCGGAAGCTTCTCTTCCTCGTATAAAGTCTTCTATTCTAAACTATTAAGCAAGTAGATAGTCCTATTTTTATTTGTAATTGTATTTGTACACATACTCGTAGTTTGTATCGATTTTAAAATTTTTTTTTTTTAAATTTACTTTGCATTTCGTGTCGTACGTCACACGACTGCGCCCCTCGGTCGGTTGGGCGGGAGGTGGGATGCAGTACGTTGCATCGGGATTCGCGTTAAAAAAAAAAAAAAAAAAAAAAAAAAAAAAAAACACCCAAGTTATATTTTGTCACTATTTCTGTTCTAATCTTACTTAGTGCTGATATTTTAACCATTTTTATACCCTGAACCCATTAAAAATGGGTAAAAGGGGTATTATGTTTTTGTGCAAAATCCAAATGTATGTAACAGGCAGAAGGAAGCATCTCCGACCCCATAAAGTATATATATTCCTGATCAGCATCAATAGCCGAGTCGATCTAGCCATGTCCGTCTGTCTGTCCGTCCGTCCGTCCGTCCGTCCGCCCGTATGTATGAACGCAAGGATCTCAGAACCTATAAGAGCTAGAGACTTGAAATTTTAGATGTAGGTGCTCCTAGTTCCTACGCAGATCGAGTTTGTTTCCGATAATCGATAACTTGCCCCGCTTCCAAGTAATCGATAAAAATGTTTATCGAAATCCTGTTTTTTAAGCAATTTTGGTAAATAATAAGAGCTAGAGTTACCAAACTTGACATGTAGCTTCTAGAATAGTATATATATATCGATTATCTTTCATTTTATACCTATCGCCAACTCCCCGCTACTCTCTATCTATAAGCGCGCGCTGCATTTGGTGATGGAATAAGAGGGTTCAGGGTATCCCCTAGTCGGGAGCTCCCGACTAGAACCTCTTACTTGTTCATATTAACATCACGGGTTTTTTAAGTAGTAAGGAAGATTTTTCAAAAACTTCGTTAATAGCACTTCGAAATCGCCAAAAAAATAAAGAAAAAGAAAAATAACTCGATGTCAAAATACTTATGCCGATGCAAAAGACGTTGTCTGGTGCCATTCTTATCAGCAGAAAGAAATGACAATAGATAATAGACAAAATATTTCGAGCATTTACAGTTACTAATGTCCACTTCACTGTGAAAATCATTTTCGCTTCGTTTTATACAACGGTACTTAAAAAAGAGACTGGTAGTAAAATATAAGCTATGTCAAAATATAAATGCCGACTAGTGTATTGCTTTTGGAAAATCAAGATATATCACATTATACCTGGATTAAGAATCTATCAAGGTAAATAAAGAAAACGAAAAAAAATATACATTTCTTTTTTAATATCAATTATATTTTCTCCTTCAGGTTTACACACAATCAGTCGACTTCGCATACGAGGAAATTACATTTCTGTAATGTATGCTTTAACTATTGCATAACGACAGGATGCATGGCGAGCAGTGTGAAAAAGTGGTGGCGAAGCTTCCAACAGCGGATAAGGCAAGTGTAAAATTTAAGAATTATGCAAATAGTTTAGATATACCTTTTATAATTTATTCAGATTTCGAGTGCGTATTAAAACCTATCAACAGGAATGTGAGCGAGAATGTTATAAGCATTCAAGAACACATTCCTGTTGCATACGCATATTTCATAAAATCTGCATGATTCTAGTCTAGATAAATTCATTATATATAGTGAAGAAAATGTAGGATTACATTTTGTAACATCTCTCATTGCCGATGCAAGAGAGATTTATAGCAAATATTTATCTACTGTAAAGCCAATCGAAATTAGTTTAGAAAATGAGCATAAATTTAAAAATGCTATAAATTGCCACATTTGCACTAAGATTTTAAACTTAGTGAGAGTACGGGATCATTGCCACTTAACTGGTAAATTTAGAGGGCAGCTCATAATGCTTGTAACATAAATTACAAAATTGCCTCATTTATCCCCGTACTTTTTCAACTTGAGGACGGAGGTTGTGTTTAAAACGCAAAGGGTATTAAAAAATTAATTTTGGAAAACATGAGTGTGAAATGCTTTAAAGATTGTTTTTTCAATAATAAATCATATACAACAAATATAATGTTAATTTTTAGATCTAACTTACATAAATTGTACACTAAAAAAATAACATAAGTAGCTTTAAGTTCTCAAGATGATAAGAGAAAAACAAGTAACAGGTTCTAGTCGGGAGCTTCCGACTAGGGAATACCCTGAACCATCTTATTCCAACACCAAATGCAGTTCGCGCAACGCGCTCGTTTGAGGTAATAAAGATAAATTAAAACAAGTAAGAGGTTCTAGTCGGGAGCTCCCGACTAGGGGATACCCTGAACCCTCATATTTCAACACCAAATGCAGCTCGCGCTAATAGATAGAGAGTAGCGGGCAGGTGGCGATAGGTATAAAATGAAAGATACTTGATATATATATACTTTTTTAGAAGCTACATGTCAAGTTTGGTGACTCTAGCTCTTATTATTTACAAAAATTGTTTAAAAAACGGGATTTCGATATTCATTTTTATCGATTACTTTGAAACGGAAAAAGTTATCGATTATCGGAAACAAACTCGATCTGCGCAGGCACTAGGAGCACCTACATTTAAAGTTTCAAGCTCTTATAGTCTGAGATCCTTGCGTACATACATACGGACGGACGGACGGGCGGACGGGCGGACGGACGGACGGACAGACAGACGGACATGGCTAGATCGATTCGGCTATTGATGCTGATCAAGAATATATATACTTTATGGGGTCGGAGATGCTTCCTTCTGCCTGTTACATACATTTGCATTTTGCACAAATACAATATACCCTTTTTACCCATTTTCAATGGGTTCAGGGTATAAAAATTATCATCAACGACCAAAACGTGAATTACAACAAGATTATGACAATGGAATCATTAGAACAACACCTCAACCAGGCCCTCTCACAACTGAGACAGGTGCCAAGTTTTGACGGATCAACAGAAAATCTCAACGCTTTTATTAAAAGGATCGATTACATCCTACATCTGTATCCAACCCGAGATGTCAGACAACATAGCATCTTATACGCAGCCATCGAATTACAAGTTGCTGGAGATGCTCAGAGAGTTTCACAAAGGACAGCGGCCAACACTTGGCAGGAGTTGAGGAATGCACTGATCGAAGAATATAAAGTGCAAACACCATTTGAAGAGCTCCTTCGACACCTATACAACACGAATTTCCAGGGAAACGTCCGTAAGTTCAGCGAGCTTTAGAAAATATACCTAGCAACAAACAAATATAGAATAACACAATTAAAAATGTAATTACAAAAAAATTACCAGATAGGCTTTTCATGATGTTGGCTAGATACGACATTACGTCGACACAGAAACGTAAACAAGTAGCACAAAGAGAAGGATTTTACGAAAATAGCTTAAATGATAGACCTCAAACTAATAACGTTCAGGGAAATCAAAATAACAATCGTAGGAACATGGAAAATTATCAGCAGAATGCTAACCCAGCCACCAGTTCAAGTGGCTATTCCAACACGAATCAGAGTTATCATGTACAAAACAAACAACACACTAAATCTGAAGACAATCAAAAGGCTCTTCCTCATTATTCAGTAGATTATACATACAATAGATAATAAAGTTATATGCTAAAAGCCTAGTTAGATAACACAGTTCTCTAAATAGCATAACCGACCGATGGAGGTGTTTTAGTTGCCAGTCCGGCCAGCTGTGCCCCTTTTCACAGGTAAATTTGTCAGTGACGCTATTAGAGCCTACATCTAAGCAGAAGGGTGTAAGTAGGAAAAAAGTGTTCTTAAGTAAAATTAAAAATAATCTTAGTCTGCTATATTAATTAGTAAAATACAATAAATAGGAAAAAAGAAAGTAAGAAGATTGTTAATAAAGTAAAGAAATGTAAGCTTGATATATAGAGTGTTAAGTAGATAGGACAGAGAGAAAAGTAATGGGAAATCACCGACCCGGTGGGGGGAAATTTAAAGCCTGTCCGGCAAGCTATGCCCCTGCTCATAGCTGGGAATGGTCAGTAACTTCCCGAAGGTATCCTGAAAGCAACGATTTTATTAGGGGTAGAGATAGTTCGGTAGAGAAAACGTGATGCAAACTATTATAGTTTTTACATAGCACGCGAAAAGGATTGTGCATAGCGTAGTCTGTTGTGCACGTAGACAGGAATAAGGGGCGGTAATTTCTGGTTGGTCTAGACGGAAGAGAATTGAAGACGCCCTAACAGAAAAGGAGAATCTATATCGCCAATAATCAACTTATGTAGAAGGACAACACCGAGAATTGTCCTACGGTTGGTTAACGACGGATGGTTAAGAAGAAGCAGCCTGCTGGAGTAGGATGGCAACCGAAGATTATGGTCCCAATTTAAACCTCATAAGGCAAAGAGCAGAAATTGCTTCTGAACAGATTCAATACGATCCTGGCTATTGTTATACTGCGGAGACCAGATGCAAGATAGGGCGACGAAGAGATATGTACAGAAGTTTCGTTATAAATGGATCGTTAAACTCCTTAGACCACCGTTTAATGACACCTTTACACCTTTTGCCACATTAACGATGGTATCTATGTGAAGATTGAAACAGAGTTTAGAATCAAAAAGAACGCCTAGATCCTTAACTGTTAGTATACGTTGCAAAGGGGTATTGTCGATTGTAAAACTGACAAGATAAGGTGTAGAACGATTAAATGTCATAAACATACACTTTGAACAATTCAGATGCAATTGATTGGCCGAACACCAAAGTGGCATAGCGTTCAAATCGTCTTGTAGACGAGAATGATGTAGGGGATTAGTGTATGATAGAATAAGTTTCACATCATCCGCATACATGAGTACACGGGCATGTGATATAACAGTGGGGAGATCATTTATAAAAAGAGTAAAGAGTAATGGTCCGAGCTGACTACCTTGAGGAACGCCAGAAGTAACGTGAACTTGTTTAGAGGTTGTCAGCCTCAGCATTACTCTTTGGGTCCTACCTTTTAAATAAGAATTAATCCAAAGCAAAAGAGACGGAGGGAAACCTATTCGGTCAAGTTTAACAAGCAAGAGCTTCTAGTCGGGAGCTCCCGACTAGGGGATACCCTGAACCCTCATATTCCAACACCAAATGCAGCTCGCGCTAATAGATAGAGAGTAGCGGGGAGGTGGCGATAGGTATATAATGTAAGATATTTGATATAAATATACTTTTCTAGAAGCTACATGTTAAGTTTGGTGACTTTATCTCTTATTATTTACCAAAATTGCTTAAAAAACAGGATTTCGATATACATTTTAATCGATTACTCGGAAACGGGGCAAGTTATCGGTCGGAGATGCTTCCTTCTGCCTGTTACATACATTTGCATTTTGCACAAATACAATATACCCTTTTTACCCATTTTCAATGGGTTCAGGGTATAAAAATTGTACGCCAAATTAGAGAGGAGATCACTGCGTTGATCGAAATAGGGATATTTAATAGACACAAACATAAAGGCCTTCTGCCAAAATATAATATTAAAAATAAGAAAACCAAAAATATTGAAAAAAAAAAAAACACATTAGATTTACTACATACAACATAAAGAAAATATAAAATTAATTTACAATTTTCAACAATTTTCGAAATGGGCTCAAACGAATCTAAGGTTGAAAAATCAGCCGCAAACGTAATCAATACGTTTAAAATAAACAATCATAGGGAAAATTTAGAGGATATTGCAAATTTATTGCTAATTATAACCATTGTATCCATAATTTCATTAGCACCAAAAACTTATGCAATGCACAATAAAAACAAGTAAGAGGTTTGAGTCGGGAGCTCCCGACTAGGGGATACCCTGAACCCTCTTCTTCCAACACCAAATGCAAATATATATACTATTCTAGAAGCTACAGGTCAAGTTTGGTGACTCTAGCTCTTATTATTTACAAAAATTGCTTAAAAAACTGATATTCGATATACATTTTTATCGATTACTTTGAAACGGAGTAAGTTATCGATTATCGGAAACAAACTCGATCTGCGCAGGCACTAGGAGCACCTTCATCTAAAATTTCAAGTCTCTAGCCCTTATAGGTTCAGAGTATAACAAGTAAGAGGTTCTAGTCGGGAGCTCCCGACTAGGGGATACCCTGAACCCTCTTATTGCAACACCAAATGCAACAACAACACCATTGCAGCCGATTATCGGAAACAAACACGATCTGCGCAGGCACTAGGAGCACCTACATCTTAAATTTCAAGTCTCTAGCTCTTATAGGTTCTGAGATCCTTGCGTTCATACATACGGACGGACGGACGGGCGGACGGCCGGACGGACAGACAGACAGACGGACATGGCTAGATCAACTCGGCTATTAATGCTGATCAAGAATATATATACTTTATGGGGTCGGAGATGCTTCCTTCAGCCTGTTACATACATTTGCACTTTGCACAAATACAATAAACCCTTTTTACCCATTTTCAATGGGTTCAGGGTATAAAAATAATTTTTTGAAGTTACATATCGTGTGGTACCGATTTAAAACAATCGGCAAAACGAAATATTGAATTAATTTGACTTAAGTCGCTGCGTTAATCGCTTGTTTGAGTTAAATGTTTAATGTTTCATATTAATGCGAACAAAGTTAATAAATTGACATACAAAAAATAGGCATATGAGCCGCTTTGATTTAAATAGACACATAAAGGTGGAGTGCGATAGTGATAGCAACATAAGCTGGGAAACAGAAAATAATAGCCGAACACACAACCCAGACCTTTACACTAGCTAAGCTCAAAACCCAGTGTCTCACATAAGCCAAGTACAGAACCACAATTGTAGCCAAGTGCAGACCCCTGACTTTAGCTCAGCACACAACCAAACAATCATGAACGCAGATCAGATTCAGGCGATAGTGCAAGCTGCTGTTAGTCAAGCTGTAAACCAAGCATTGGCGCACCAACAAGTGACTTTTCGGGCAGAGCTGCAAGCAGTTCAAGCACAAATCACCACTTTGCGCATAAATGCCCCTCAAGTAGAAGTTTTTGAAAGAATTCTTGTCGACGCAGCAATTAGGTGTGAAATTCCGATTGACCTTGTTAAATCTATCCCAGACTTTGTCGGGGCTCACGATGACTACGTGGCATGGCGGCAGTCAGCCACTGATGCAACCGAGCTTTTCAGGCCGTACAATGGTAGCACGTCACACTATCAAGTTGTGACTATAATCAGAAACAAGATCAGAGGGTCCGCGAGGGCATTATTAGTGTCGCACAATACGGTGCTAAATTTCGATGCAATAATAGCAAGGCTAGATTGCACATACTCAGATAGGACATCACTACGCACCCTGCTCCAAGCGCTAGAGATGGTCAGACAAGGCGACTTAGGGTTAATGGAGTATTACGATACTGTCGAGCGAAAGCTTACCCTGGTTAATTATCATGTCTCACGACCAAGAAGGCGCTGACTTATTAAACAAGGAGGTTAGAGCGGATGCGTTGCATGCGTTCATCTCAGGCTAAAAAAAATTCTTAAGGGCAATTGTTTTCCCAGCGCAGCCCAAAGACTTGTCCTCTGCTTTGGCACTTGCCAGAGAAGCGGAGGCGAGCATTGAGCGAAATTTATTTTCATCTTCATATGCTAAAGCACTTGAAGAAAAAGCCCAGGCTACTGAAACCGGCTGGGCTCGTACCCAGTACAAGCAGGGGAAGAACAATAGGGATGAGCGTCAAGAGAAAACCCACACTTTGTAAGGCGTAATCATAACAACGTAATAATAATAACCAAAACAAGAGAGACCAACAACCCCAAGCGCCCGAGCCGATGGATTTAGATTCATCCTCAAAACTTAGACAGCCTACAAATTTTGGCAAGCAGCAAGCTAGCAACAGACAGAACTCGTCAGAACGAGTGTCCGGCCAAAGGCGCCAGAGGTTGAACAAGGTTGTTCAGAGCGCCCCGGTTAACACCGATGAAAGCCATGAGAACGCACATGAGCAGGAAGTCAATGACGTAGATGAGGATAACGCATCCGTATTTGACGTTGACTCATTGAATTTTTTAGAAAGCGCTCCCGGCTGCCCGTCATCGAAAGACAGTTGGCTGGAAGGACACTACAAATTTTAATAGACACCGGCGAGGCAAAAAATTATGTAAAACCCGCAGGGAGTTACAAAACATAATGCTAGTCGCCAAGTCTTTCACTGTGAGTTCCATACAAGGCTCCAGTAAAATCACTAATAAATGTCTCTTGTCGGTCTTCCGACAAGTGTCTCCGTTTTTCATACTAGACACGCTTGGCACCTTTGATGCCATAATTGGCTTCGACCTGTTAACACAGGCAGGAGTAACGATTAATTTAAATAAAGGTACCCTTGAATACAAGGATACAGCGGAAAAGTTACAGTTTTACAACTGCGATAGTGTGAATTTTACACACGTAGACGATATTGTGGTCCCAAATTCCGTCAAGAAGGAATTTAAAAAGATGATCTTAAAAAGATTAAAGGTGCTTTCGACCTCTTGCGAGGCTTTACCCTTTAATACTTCTGTCGTCGCCACAATTCGAACAGAAACAAACGAACCGGTGAATTCTAAAATGTATCCACACCCAAATGGGAGTAGCTGATTTCGTAAACAACGAAATCAAACAGTTACTTAAAGATGGCATAATAAGACCATCAAGATCCCCATACAACAGCCCAACATGGGTAGTTGACAAGAAAGGTACTGATGCCAATAGCAACAAAAACAAATGACTGGATATCGACTTTAGGAAACTAAACGAGCAAACCATTCCTGATAGATACCCTATGCCTTCCATACCCATGATTTTAGCAAACATGGGAAAAGCTAAGTTTTTCACAGCATTAGACTTGAAATCAGGGTATCATCAAATCTATCTGGCGGAACAAGACCGCGAGTAGACTTCATTTTCGGTAAACTTCATTTTTCAAAGAACCATAGACACGTGCTCAGGGAATAGATAGGCAAAATATGTTACGTCTATGTAGACGACGTGATCATTTTCGCTCAAAATGAAGCCGATCATGTTAAGCATATCAACTCAGTACTTCAGTGCTTGAGTGACGCTAACATGGGAGTTTCCCAAGAAAAAACAAAATTTTTTAAGGAAAGCGTCGAATATTTAGGGTTTATAGTGACCCCGAAAAGGTCAAAGCCATGCAGGAATACATCGAGCCAAAAAATTTGTTGAGCTTAAGATCATTCCTCGGCTTGGCTAGTTATTATAGAAGGTTCGTTAAAGACTACGCCGCGATTGCGAAGCCGTTAACGGACATTCTAAAAGGCCAAAACGGAACAGTTAGCAAACACATGTCCCGAAAAGTCCCGTTTGAGTTCGATGAGACGCAGCGCAATGTGTTCGAACGCTTAAGAAATATTCTGGCATCAGAAGATGTCATTCTTATGTACCCAGACTTTAAACAACCTTTTGATCTAACCACCGACGCCTCGGCTAGTGGCATCGGGGCTGTACTATCCCAGGGAGGCGCGCAAAATTACGCTACTAACGAAAGAGAGTTACTAGCAATTGTATGGGCTCTAGGTAAGCTGCAGAATTTCCTGTATGGTACCAAACATATAAAAATTTTCACTGACCATCAGCCTTTAACCTTTGCAGTTTCGGAAAAAAACACCAACGCAAAGATAAAAAGGTGGAAGGCTTATATTGACGAACATGATGCAAAAATGTTCTACAAGCCAGGTAAAGAAAATTTTTTAGCGGATGCCTTGTCACGGCAAAATGTAAACGCTCTACATGACGAACCTCCTTCCGACATCGCAACCATACACAGCGAACTGTCAGTGACCTACACGGTCGAAACAACCGAAAAGAATATTGTAATATGTTCGATGGTTAAACACGAGAATGTTTTGGTTAGGAGCGTCTGCTCCGTTGTGTTGCTTTATTTAGAATGAATGTTATATATTCGTGCTGGGTTCAGCTAACCCGAAACATGCAATGCTTATATCTATGTCTTATATTTATGTGTAAGTATATTGGTGTATACATGGGTATGCAGAAGGCATTCATATGTTATGTATATCTTGACCACTTGAGCTGCAAAGTGCATGCTCAGCATTCCCACGCGATACGATCGGCATTTATATAAATGGTGGATCGTATGACATATGCGGTGGTGTGCTTATATGTTTAAGTGTGGTCTTTTGGGTATTTGTATATTTATGATTATTATAACTGAGTGTCACAATGTACTAACGGATTGTTATACCCTTTGATTTATGATAATGGTAGGGTAGATATGCTACACCTCCCTTTTTAAAGAAGTGACGCAATACATGTAGTCATTTAGTGTTTGTGTTAATATATTGTACTTCATTTTTTTTTTTTTTAAAGAAATTAATTTGTTTCTTATTATAAATTTATGTATTGAAAATGGTTTTATCTCTTTTTTTTTAACATTTGTGTTCATTGAAAAATTTTTATTTTTAATTTGTATTTATGTTTGTTTTATTTTTAATTTTCTTAGTAGAATTAAATAAAAAATTTTTTTTTTTTGGTTAGGTTGATCAGACCCCTTTTTTTTCTCATGAAACGTTTCATTGATTATATATTTTTAACCTATCCTTATGTACTTTTTGTTTCTTATTCTTACTATCTTTAATGTAAATGTTATCATTATCTTCTATTTTTTCTACTATATATGGTCCTAAATATACTGGGTCCAATTTGTGAGCTGCTACATTTCTTATAAGTACTTTATCTCCTATTTTTAATTCAAAATTTTTTTGTTTTTTCATTGTATGCTAATTTCCTATAAGCCTTGGCCTTTTCTAACATAGTTCTAGCTCTTTTGTATGCTATTTCTAATCGAAACTTTATTTCCTTAGAGTAGTCATCTAGATTATAAATAGGATCTATGTAATCAGTTTTATTTAAATCTATCAACTGTTTTGGTAGTCTGCCAAATACTAGTTCGTATGGGCAATACTCATGCGTGGCTGATGGTGTCGTGTTGAAGCAATATGTGATATTGAATCCAGACATCCCAATCAGTTTTGTCTGCAGAGATGTATGAACGAATGTATTCATTAAATGTTCGATGACTTCGTTCTATTGTCCCTAATGTTTGGTGATGATATGCAGTAGAGGTGAGATTCTCGATCTTCATATATTTGCATAAATCAGTTAAAATCTGGTTTTTAGACTCTGTTCCCATGTCCGAGATGAACGTCTTCATTGGACCGAACTTGAGAATGAAATTTTCGAATATAGCCTTTGCGACATTATTTGCGCTTTTGCTTAATATTGGAATGGTTACTTAGTATTTTGTAAGGTCACAAATTAATGTGACTATATATTCATTTTCATTTTCCGATTTAGGTAGCGGGCCAACTGCATCCACTATCACTATATCGAAAGCATTCACAGGTGTTTCTGTGAGAGTCAAAGGAGTTTTTGTGTGTGTCTTTGTTTTAGACATTTGGCATTTTGGACACCTACGTACGTACTCTTTTATATGACGTGTCATATTTTTCCAGTAGTAGTGTCTTTTTATTTTTGCTAGCGTTCTTGTTATGCCACTGTGTCCTCCTTGAATTGGGTCGTCATGGTATGTAGACAATATTTGTTGTATCTCTTTATACCCTGAACCCATTAAAAATGGGTAAAAGGGGTATTATGTTTTTGTGCAAAATCCAAATGTATGTAACAGGCAGAAGGAAGCATCTCCGACCCCATAAAGTATATATATTCTTGATCAGCATTAATAGCCGAGTCGATCTAGCCATGTCCGTCTGTCTGTCCGTCCGTCCGTCCGTCCGTCCGTCCGTCCGTATGTATGAACGCAAGGATCTCAGAACCTATAAGAGCTAGAGACTTGAAATTTTAGATGTAGGTGCTCCTAGGTCCTACGCAGATCGAGTTTGTTTCCGATAATCGATAACTTGCCCCGTTTCCAAGTAATCGATAAAAATGTATATCGATATCCTGTTTTTTAAGCAATTTTGGTAAATAATAAGAGCTAGAGTTACCAAACTTGACATGTAGCTTCTAGAAAAGTATATATATATCGATTATCTTTCATTTTATACCTATCGCCACCTCCCCGCTACTCTCTATCTATAAGCGAGCGCTGCATTTGGTGTAGGAATATGAGGGTTCAGGGTATCCCCTAGTCGGGAGCTCCCGACTAGAACCTCTTACTTGTTTTCATTTGTTATTTGGGTCACCGGCTGGAGTAGCGCTACTCTTAAAGATTTTAATATTTCATTGCCCATATTTTTAAAAGAATCTATTGAAACTGATTCAAAGATCTTTTCGCTCGGTGCCACTTTGAGTTGGCTGATTTTTAATATACCGGCCTCTTTTTCGAGCCTTTGAAATAACTGACCTAGGTCGAGAATTCCATTGGTATATATATCGCTAACTTCAATTCTTGCGATAATTTTATTTCCATGTTTAAATAAACATTTAGATTCTGTTATGCGCAAGGTCACTACTTTTCGTAGTTCATCATTTTTAATGACTTCATGTACGTTGGGCTTGGATACATTTTTATGACTTTGCCTTGGCAGAAGTTCATAATTTTCTACTGCACAGTTTTTATTTTGTCTACTTTGTCGCCTGGTAGTGACTTTCAGGACTTTATGTTGCATATCTTTGAGTTCTTTTATATTAATACGCGAAAGTGCATTTGCTATAAAATTATCTTTCCCCTTTAGGTATTCTACTGTGAAGTCGTATTCTTCAAGCTCTAGCCGCATGCGAGTTAATTTCGAACTGGGATTAGTCATAGAAAAAAGATATGTTAATGGTCTGTGATCCGTTTTAACAGTAAAGTGTTTGCCATAAATATATGGTCTGAAATGGGTAATTGCCCAATGAATTGCCGCTAACTCTTGTTCTGTTGTGCTCTTATTGCTTTCCCCTTTTGTAAATGAACGAGATGCATAAGCTATTGGGAGCTGAATTCTGTGACGGTTCTGAGTTAAAACCGCTCCGCAAGCTTGTTTACTAGCATCTGTTATAATGCAAAATTCTTTGCGAAAATCCGGATCTTGTGGTAATGTGGGATGCATAGGCTTTTCTTTAAGGTATTGGAATGCGTTTTGGCATTCACTTGACCATTCAAAAGGAACATTCTTTTTACATAATCTAGTTATGTTCCGTGAATAATCGGCGAAGTTTTTTATAAATCGACGATAATAATTGCAGAATGCTACAAATCGTCTCGTGCTGTCCGCATCATGAGGGACAGGATAATTTTTGATGACGTCAAATTTCTTGTCATCTGGCAATACTCCTTTGTCAGTGCATTTGTGACCTAAGAATGTCACTTCATGCATGAAAAATGAACATTTTTCTGGATGCAACTTTAGGTTATATTTCCTACATACATTAAAAACATCAGTTAAGTTTTTAATCATGTGTTTTTCGGAACATCCTATCACCATTAAATCATCCATATAAAGGAATGCCTGAGAGGGTTCTAAGCCCGAGAATGCTATTGTCATCATTCTCTGAAATGAATTTGGTGCTATTTTAAGACCAAATGGTAATCGCGTGAAGCGATATGAGCCATTGCTCGTTGAAAAAGATGTTATATTTCTTGAATTTACTTCAAGTTCAATTTGGTGAAAACCTGACATTAAGTCAAGGCATGAAAAGTATTTAGCTCTGCCCAGTTGGTCTAGAATATCATCAATTCTGGGGAGCAGGAATTTATCAGAAAGTAGTTTTTTGTTGATTTGGCGATAGTCAATTACTAATCGCCATTTTTTTTCTTCCGAATTTGGTAATGATTTGTTCGGATCTAGCAAGAGTGGGCTGTTATACTCGGATACAGACGGTTCTACGATTTTGTCGTTTATTAATTTCCCTACTTGTTTTTGGATTTCCTCAACTTGGCTATGCGGGCTTCTGTAGTTTTTGATATAAATGGGTTCATCATCTTTAAGTCTTAATGTTTGTTTATAAAAATTATTTGTCGCTATTGGTTCGGTTTCCAGTCCGAACACATCACTAAACTTGGTGCATAATTCTGTTAATTGATTTCTGAATTGTTCTGAAAAATTTTTCTTTAACTTTGAAAGTACTTGTTCGCTTCTATTTTCTGGATTAGTGTTATGAATATCGTAATCTGTTAAATTTTCATATTTAATTTTGTTTACTTTGACCAATTGGTCGAAATTAGTTGTGTTTAGAAGGCGAATGTATACATGTTTGGATGCTGCTATTGTATTTGCAACATAAATTCCATTATGTTTTTTTGATTTGGAACAAATATATAATCGTTTACTGAATTAATGTCTATTTTTCGAATTACTTGGGATCTGGCTGGCAGAAGAACTGTATTGTTGCCAGCACAAAATGTTATTGGAACATAAATAGGATAATTTAAGTTTTGAGGTCTAATTATAAACCAGTCTTCACTTGGTTTGAAGTCCAATTGGCAATTGAATTTTTTAATAAAATCAATGCCTATTATTCCATCACACGGTATTGAAAAATCTGAGTCTACTAAATGAAATTCGTGTGGAATAATATATTTTGTTGTTTGAAGTTATATTGAAGTTGTTCCTTGCGATTTTATTACAGCCTGGCCGATGCCTTGGATGTTTATAATTTTATCTTCTTGAATTTTGAAATTATCTGAATTTATTTTTAAAAGTGAGATATCTGCACCAGTATCTATTAGGAATGTGAGTTTATTTTCAGTTGAATGATTATAAAAAGTGACAAATATATTAAGACTGTAATTGATGGAATGAACCTTTTCATTTACTGATCGTTTCCTAAAGGGTTCTGAGAGTTTTCCGACGCATTTTGCGCCACACTCACATTGTTATTATAACCTTGGTTGGAGTTACCTCGGCCTCTTCCTCGATTTTGGCCTCGTCTTCCTCCACGGTTATTGTAATTATTGTTGTTGTTATTGTTATTACCGCCTCGGTTGTAATTGTTGTGGTTGTAATTTCTGCCACGATTATAACCTCGGCCTCCTCTGTTATTGTTGTTTGCATCTCGTCGATAATATAGGACAGTGTTACTTTGACCTGTTATCTCCGTGCAACTATTGACGAATTTGGAAACGGCATCATTCATATTTGTGAATGTGCCTGCCTGCATGATAAGTTTTACCTTATCAATCGAACAATTTTGGGTCATAGCTTTTACAGCTGTTGTAGTGCTGTATGTGTTTGCAAGTGATTGGCTTAGACCTTCACTGATATAGGCTCCTTCAAGGGCCTTCCCAGCGGACCAACATGCGAGCCTTTAGCGAGAGTCTCGCGAAATGCTCTCAAATGAGCTCGTATGTGAGCAGAAAGCGAGTGGGATATATTTTTATCGCAAAACACTCGCACACGAGCGTTGCAGTGAGATCTTTGCGATAAAAATGCGTGCCCAGTAGAGAGAATGGTGTGTTGTTTTTGTTTCAAATGTTAATCGTGCTCAGAGAGTGCAACATTGTCAAGAGAGCGAGAGAGTAAAAACGACGTGGCATTCGGATGCTGTGTTGTTTTTGTTGTTTCCTACTCAGCCCGTAAAATATGTGTTTTTTGGGGGTTGAAAAATTCCTTTGTTCTCTTTTCTATTGTCCGCCGAAGCGAGCAGACACGTGGTTAAAGTGATTAGTGGAAATTGGATTTCTGTAGAGAGGTAAGTAACTAACAAGTGAACTAACAAGTGTTTATTAATAACTAAACTATTCGCTTTCAGAATAGTATTCAATATTTTCACGAGCTATCAATAAATTAAAAAATAATAAATAAATAGGAAAGTAGTGAAAATGCCATATAAAAGAAAAAGCAGGCAATATATTTGCGAAGCTCGGCATGTGAAACGAGTCGCAGAAAAAATTGAGATTGTTGATAAAAATGAAGAAATGAAATTTGAGTCTAATTTTTTATTTTCAGATAGCAATGAGTTGCTATCTACAGAACATTCCAGTTCAACCGAGTTTAATACTCGCTTAGCCCAATGGCTGTCCGCTAATAACATCAGCAAAAGGGCAGGCAATGATTTGCTTTTGCTGTTGGGCGAAAAAATTCCTGGCTTACCACGGGATGTACGTAATTTAAAATGTACTCCACGTGGTATTGTGAAACGAATTGTTGAGCCAGGCGAGTACGTTCACTATGGGTTAAAAGACGCGTTAACGGATTTCCTTTCCAATTTTACTTATCTTTCTCCCAATATAAGTTTAAATATTAATGTAGACGGGCTTCCATTGTGTAAAAGCACAAAAGAACAAACATGGCCAATTTTGATTAACGTGAACGGTACAAAGCCAGTATTTGTAGCTGGAATATATGCAGGTCATTCCAAACCACGTGATCCAAATGTTTATTTGGAAGAATTTGTCTGTGAACTATCAGAATTAATCACAGAGGGCATGATATTTCAAGATAAGCTATTCAAAATTTCAATTAGAGCATTTATTTGCGATGCGCCGGCCCGCGCCTTTATTTTGGGTGTAAAATATCACTCCGGGTTTTATTCATGTAACCATTGCGTTCAGAAGGGAGAAACTTTTAATAGGCGAGTGCTTTTCAGAGGATCATGTAATCCTCCACGAACCAATGATAGCTTCCGAAACCGTCTTCAACCAGAGCACCACAACATACAAAGCAAACTCATTCTTGAAGATTTGCCGATTGATTTAGTAAATCAGTTTCCCCTAGACTATATGCACGTAGTTTGTCTTGGCGTCACAAAATCCATTTTAGTGGCATTAGCGAGAGCCAAGGGTCATTCCTTTTCTTTGAGTCGGCAATCCCTAACTTCTTTTAACAATAAACTAACGCACTTCAAAAAATTTTTGCCTAGAGAATTTAATAGAGAAGTTAGGTCTTTAGACAATCTCGATAGATTTAAGGCCACAGAGTTTCGTACTTTTTTATTATATACCGGACCCATTGTCCTGAAAGACATTATAGACTCAAATTTATACAATCATTTTTTATTACTTAGTTTAGGAATTAGACTTCTTCTACACAAGGAGTATTGTGTCACACAAAACTCTCTTGCATCCAGTTTGCTAAATGACTTTGTAAGCCAAGTTCCTACTATGTATATGTTTCCGATGCTCACATTTAACTTTCATTGCTTAACACATTTAAGCAAACAAACTTTACAATATGGTTCTCTTCAGACCATAAGCTCTTTTCCATTCGAAAACTTTCTGGGGCATTTAAAAAAAAAGGTGAGAAAAAAAACAATTATACAACCGAACTGTTGAACGCAGTATTTTAAAAGTCGTTCTTAAAGAAAAAACTTTAAATTTCAATGGGTCCAACGGTAAAATTTCATATAAGCACTGGTATTTAGATCTAAAAGATCGCGATAGATTTTTCTTCGTAAAGGATGGCAACATATATAAAATATATAAAATTATTGACATTGACAACAAAATTTTGCATAGCCGATTAGTTGTTGACCTAGAGCCATTTTTTACTTTTCCAATAAATTCCATCTTTGTAGGCATATTCTCTTCAAAACAACTCAATTTCCACTCGAAAGTAGAGCTACATAGCGTTGAAAAAATATCAGGCAAAATATTTCATTTTGAAGAAAATGGTATACACACTTACTTTCCTTTAATTGACTAAATTCAGATAACAATGAGTTCGTCGTATAATTTTGTTTTGGATGGCAGCGAAAATGGAGGAGGATACGACAATAGTCAAAATTACAGTCTATCAGGTAACTTATTGACTTACTTATACATTTTATATATATTTTATTCAATTTTATTTCACCTATATTCAGGCTTAACTAAAAATCCACCAAATACTAAAGGATTGAATAGCTCACAAGCTCAACGCAATCATTCCGGTAATGTATTAAAACAATTTCGAATTAAATCCACATTTAATAGATTTTTTTCTAATATACTTGCAGAACTATTAAGCCAGATGCATCAAATGTTGATGAAAATTGATCGTCAAGGGGCTGAATTGATTTCATTAAGAAATGAAATGTCAATTATAAAGGGACGAGTTTGCGGAGAGGCGCACAAGGCAAAATTGTCGCTGCCAAGTGCGCCAAAAGCAACTATTGGGGACTTTGAGGCATTTGAAGAATACCTCAAAGAAGAGTAGTCCCTTAAAAACTTGGTAAGGAAACTTTAAATTAAATACTTTTACTATTCACTTATAAATCCTACATTTTCCTTAAGGTCGTTGAATTAGTCGAAAGCGGTGAAAAGACCTACGACAAATTCATTAGGAGCTCCTGGCGCCAAATAATATCTGACGATGTGGCAAGGCAATGCTCCTGGCGTGGGACGGAGAAAAAAATGTGTGTTAGAGGCCTTCGAACCACATTGGCAATACGAAGTAAGCACTACTTTTAAAACTTGTATATGTGCGATTTAATATTATTTTGTTATTGTCTACAGATGCATTTAAACAGAAGTTTGCGCTGGAAGACAGCGATTTCGACCGCGTCACACAAAAATATTTTCAGTACGCGCAGGAAAGAGTGGCGCGCATAGAAAAGGCTGATGCCAAAAAAATTAAAATATAATTTTATAATATAATATAATATAATATTAATAATAATAATCATTTATAATATTAATGAAAAATAGTTTTAAATTACTCTAATTTATTTATGTATAAACTTTTATTATAATTAAGAAATTAGTTTAAATCAATCAATTAAAATGTTATTTATTTTTAACATAAAATTTGAATTTAAAATGAATGTTAAAAAAAAAACAACAAGCAACATTTTAATGGGAACAAAATGGGCATGAAACAAAAAAAAAGTTTCGTAAAACATATTTCCAGCAAGCCTTTTGCCTTATCATTTAAGAGACTTTTTTAATATTGCTACCGGCTTAAAAAAATATTTTTTTTAAAGTTATTTTGAATCAAAAACGTGTCGCAGAAAATATTTTATTAGACTCGTTAGAAATATCAGAAAAGGCTTGCAAAAAATATCACAAAACGCTCGCTAGTCGTATTTCTTGCGACAGTCGTAAATGAAACTTTGACTGCCACAAACTGAACGACATATGATTCATTTTGCTATCGTTTTCCGATGCGATTGCGAGAGTTTTGTCGGGTAAACTCTCGCATTTCACCAGTTTGTGATATCATTTGCGACAGTTTGGTCCGCTGGGTTTGCCAGTTTTTCCACCTCTTGGGTGTATTGGTTAGCCGTTTTGTTTTTCTGTTGCAGATTAAGTAGCTACAAGTAGATACAACTTCTACCGATTCTCCTTTTACTGCATTTGACAGTTGCGCAATGATTGCAGTAATTGTCTGCTCATTACTTATTAGATTTCTCGCATGGCCTTTTAATTTTATTTTTATAAGGCTTATGGCTGTTAGCTCATGTGTGCCTTTTAAGGTATCCAATAGATTCAGAGAATCTAGAAAACTTTGCAGATTTTCCGGCTTACCATCAAACTCTGGTAATAGAGAAGTGGCTAGCTTGATAAATTCTACAGCTGTTTGTGCCATATCAGAGATTGTTATTGTTTCCTGTTTGGTTTCGATTGGATCGCTTTCTTCTAGTGTTTCAAAGTCACTATCAGATTCAGCGGCGCTTGGTTGAATTGATTCGTTTAATTCTTTTAATTGGTCGGGTTCAAACTCCGCCAATTGACTTAGAGATTTGGGGATAGTAATCAATCTTGTGTTTAGGGATTTTATTACCCTTAAACATTTACTATTGTGATCACATGTGAATTTATTTTCATATCTATTTACTAAGGTAACTATATTATTGTATTCCCTTACTAATATTTCTATATGGTTTTTTAGTGTTTCCGCTTTTATATCTGCATCTTTATTGATGCATTTGTAAGATTTATCAAATTTGTAACGAAATGCGTCGATATGTTTCGCAATTTCGCTCCATTCCATTCTTTTATTGGAATTTTCTTACTTTTATAAGCGTACTAACCATGTAGTTGCTATACCTAAATATGGGTCTTCTTTTTCTGTTAGTTTTACCCTGACATATGGTAGCGTTGAAAGTACCATTGCCTTTTCTGCTTATTCATTTTAAGATCTTATCTAAGTTATTTGCCCTATTCATGTATCTTTTCTTAATTATTTTACTATGCTTAACATAGATTCTAAGCAGAAATTGTAAGACTGACACTATCGTGATAATTAATAACAGGATCCACAACGATTTTATATCGTCTGTGTGATCAATTATCTTGACGTTGTTTACAACGTTGGCAGTATTGTCTTCCGCCTCACTAGAATCACTAAACCATCCCATTATGTAATTTAGTTGTTTTTATATATTCAATGAAAAAAACATTTTTTTTTACGTTCATAAAGAAAAAAATAAGGTTTTCTATTAAAAATTTTTTTATTTTTTCATAAACTTTTTTTGTGGGGTAACGTAAAGAAAGAAAAATATTTTTTTCTTTGAAGATCAAAAATAAAATTTTAGATGATAATTTTTTGAAAAGATAATTTTTTTTTTAAATTTATCAATTGACAAATGTTTTGTTGCAGCTGAGTATATACATAGATACCCAGCGCCAGAGACGTGAAAATATTAGTTGTTATAGAATGTGGTTGGCTTACATTTCAATTTACAATTTATTTTATTTAAAAAAAAAAACAAATTCTCCAACCACATTTGTTAGTGTAAAGCCTATCAGTGTTTAGTATTTTTTCAAGCAGCGGTTTCCCACATAGGCTTGAAATTAGAACTTAATGTTAAAGCAAATTGGGGCATTCGTTGTTTCGCACCAATGCGAAGCTGCTGGTCTAGGTGTTGAAGACGCTCTGTGTAGCGATGTCGGTCTAATTCATCTTTGGCTAACTGAATCATTTCCTTGACCAGTCGCCGTTGCTGCAAGAGTTTCACTCTCCGTTCGCTCCTTTTGTGCTTCGGTATTATTTTTTTTCCTGTCGAGCCCGGTACTCAGCTATAGTGAGTGGGCGTGGTCCCTCGGCTGGATTTGCCTGCAAGGCCTCTTGCAACGTCGGCAAATCCCTTTGTTCAATAGGAACAGCTGTCTCGAACTTGGGCTCCTCTGCCATCAATTGTTTGCAGTTAGATTGCCTTTGCTTTTTGGCGAGTGGCCGCCTCGTTGACGGCGACGTCGACTTCGACTTCGTTGATTTCTGCTGCTTTATTTTCGGCGTTCAACGTGGTATTTACATCAACGCACGCACACACAGACGCACACGGGCACACACGCACAATATTTTAAGCTTTCTTTTACATTGCACATTCGGCTCTCATTTAATTTGTTTTAATTTTTATACCCAGAATCCATTGAAAATGGGTAAAAAGGGTATATTGTATTTGTGCAAAGTGCAAATGTATGTAACAGGCAGAAGGAAGCATCTCCGACCCCATAAAGTATATATATTCTTGATCAGCATCAATAGCCGAGTCGATCTAGCCATGTCCGTCTGTCTGTCCGTCCGTCCGTCCGTGCGTCCGTATGTATAAACGCAAGGATCTCAGAACCTATAAGAGCTAGAGACTTTTAGCTGTCCTACAGGTGCCCGCGCAGATCGAGTTTGTTTCCGATAAACGATAACTTGCCCCGTTTCCAAGTAATCGATAAAAATGTATATCGAAATCCTGTTTTTTATGCAAAACTTGACATGTAGCTTCTAGAATAGTATATATATATATCAAGTATCTTTAATTTGATACCTATCGCCACCTCCCCGCTACTCTCTATCTATTGGCGCGAGCTGCATTTGGTGTTGGAATAAGAGCTCCCGACTAGAACCTCTCACTTGTTTCTGCTATTGTTGTTGCGCGTGTGTGTATATATTTTATATTTTGGTTTGTATCCTGCGAAAGGATGTCTCTGTGGCGGGGCCGTTTTATTTGCTGTTCCTGTGGAGCGTCACGTTTTCACACTCTAATTGACGGGAGACTACTCCTGTGACTTTTGTCACGGTCGCCATGTAATATGTTCGATAGTGAAAGACGAGAACGTTTTGGTTAGGAGCGTCTGCTCCGTTGTGTTGCTTTATTTAGATTGAATGTTATATATTCGTGCTGGGTTCAGCTAACCCGAAACATGCAATGCTTATATCTATGTCTTATATTTATGTGTAAGTATATTGGTGTATACATGGGTATGCAGAAGTCATACATATGTTGTGTACATATATCTTGACCACTTGAGCTGCAAAGTGCATGCTCAGCATTCCCACGCGCTACGATCGGCATGTATATAAGTGGTGGATCGTAAGACATATGCGCTGGTGTGTTTATATGTTTAAGTGTGGTCTTTTGGGTATTTGTATATTTATGATTATTATGATAATGGTAGGGTAGATATGCTACACTATAAACTGCTTTCGGAGCTAAATACTTTTAGAAGAGGCATGTTTCCCACTAAAACGGAATTTCATACTTTTTGGCAGCAAGACTCGCCATTTAATTAATTTCACTGACAAAAACACTTAAAGAAGTGATCAACCCAAACGATGTAAACGCAATACATTGCGATTTTTCAACACTCGCCAGTTTCCAACACAACATTGTGTTAAATTTTCCGTCAACGAAATTTTGGCATTGTAAGAACTTGGTGTGCGACGTTATTGACAAGAACGAACAAAGGGAAATAATAACTGCTGAACATAACCGTGAGCATCGCACAGCCCAGGAAAATGCAAAGCAAGTCCTTCGCGACTATTTTCCAAAAATGAACAAGCTAGCTGGTGAGATCGTCGCAAATTGTAAAGTTTGCACCAAAGGAAAGTACGACAGACACCCCAAAAAACAAGAGCTCGAAACAACTCCAATTCCCTCTTATCCTGGGGAAATGCTTCATGTTGACATATTCAATACGAACAAAAAACAGATTTTAACTTGCATCGACAAGCTCTCAAAGTTTGCAGTCGTCCAGCCATAAGTCTCTCGTACAATAATCGATGTCAGAGCTCCCATATTGCAGTTAGTGAATTTATTCCCGAACATTAAAACTATTTATTGCGACAGCGAGGCAGCTTTTAAGTCAGAAACGATAACATCGCTCCTAAAAAACAGCTATGACATTGACATTGTAAATGCTCCTCCGCTCTACAGTGTTTCAAACGGTCAAGTAGAACGTTTCCACAGCACCCTAGCCGAAATCGCAAGGTGCCTGAAAATCGATAAAAAATATCGATGACACAACTGAGCTAATAATGAGAGCAACTGTAGAATACAACAAAACTCTGCACTCAGTGACGGATCTAAAACCGGTAGAAGTCATTCATGCGGCATCTGAAAATCTCCGACAGGCTATAAAAGAAAAAATATCAAAAGCCCAGAAAAACAATATAGAGCGATGCAACCCGAACAGACAAAACAGGGTATTTGACGTAGGCGAAAAAGTGTTTGTAAAAAACAACGACAGACTGGGCAACAAATTATCCCCATTATGTTCAGAGGAAAAAGTACAAGCAGACCTGGGAACGTCTGTTCTTGTTAAGGGGAGGGTAGTCCACAAGGACAACCTCAAATAAAAATCTACCTTTTACGCACCAAACAAATAAGTTAGTGATAGACATAAGATGCACAGATTTTTTATCTTTCTCATTCTCCTCTATATTGCAGGATTTCTATCACCTTACTACTTGTACTGGTGACAATAGTGAACGGTCGGATCACCGATTACTCGCACTCTAATTACATTTCTGTAATAGATGGCGATGCGTTAGTATGGGAAGAGAGGGACTACTTGAGGCACTCTAGCAATTTGTCTGATTTCACAGCAATTGCAGACGAGACTGAAAGGTTAGCTAAACTATTCCCGCAGTCACACATGCAAAAATTACTAGATGTTGATACAGATCACATTAGAAGCCTTTTATCCGTTTTATAAATCCATAACAGAATAGCCAGAAGTCTAGACTTTCTAGGCACAGCACTTAAGGTAGTATCGGGCACTCCAGACGCCTCAGATTTCGAGAAAATTAAAATATCCGAATTTCAATTAATAGAATCAAACATTAGACAGATGGTAATTAACTCAGAGATTCAAAAACAAATTAATTAACTCACAGATACCATCAATCAAATAATTAAAGCAAAGAAAAAATATTAATCGCATACCCTAGAATAAAGTTTATTTGTAAGAAGGTCACTGTATTCCCCGTATTACATCAACACACAATATTGCAACTACAAGATGACATCATAGCCGAGTGCAAGGATGACGTCCTAGCAGTCACGGTGTGCATACAACAACCTATTCCACGTTCTGCAAACTGGCAGCACATGATACCTGCGCACGAGCCTTGCACGCTGGAAGCACTGCTCTTTGCCACACGCAGCCCAGCCATTTGGATTTAATCACGTGCGTAGACGACGGTGCAATAATCATCAACGAAAGCCCGGCAAGCATCAGCTTTGACGGTGGCCCTGAAATAGTTAACTGATAAGTTACGATAATAAATGTTTGTTGGGTTGGCTTCAGCAATCACAGCGCTTATAATTGTTTGTTGGGTTGCCTTAAGCAATCCAAGCGCTTATAATTGTTTGTTGGGTTGCCTTAAGCAATCACAGCGCTAAACGTCTGCATCAGCGCTCTGCCGCTGCAATGGTCAGAGACGGTAATCGGACACTTTTGTTATTGTCGCAAGAGTCTTCCGCCTATCGCCTATGATTATGCTGAGTCGGCTTGCCGACCATGACATTGTAGCGTGATGCGAGTGCCAGACTTGGCTTTAGAGTTTACCATTCTTGATTTGGAATTTTTCAGTTTTGTGTAAAACATTGTTCATGAAACAATAAAGAATTCACTACTCCGTCACGCTGCCGTAATTGCTTTGTTCTAAATTGCATGATACTGGTGAGCCACAATGCCAGTAAATCAAAGAAAGTCAAACCTCCAACCTAATCTTCGTAAGAAGTTAGCAAATAACCAAACGCAATCCTTGGATCACAACGCGGGATTCCGCATTTAGTTATAATTCATATACGTATTTTGTGGCACCTTTTATATTCTTTAATATTTTTCACTCTTTAGATGCCCTTATGGCCGGATTATATATTTGTGTTTGTTTTTTTTGGAGGAAAAACGTAACTCGCTTTAATCAAGGAAAATGTGCAACGGAAAAATTATGTAAAACCATATGTTTTTGTGGGCATACAAATATAAATTTGTACTCGAATTGCCGGAATTTTGGCAATGGACAGGATTGGATAAATACACTGCTACTTATCTTATTTGGGTTGATTGCACCTGGAATTTGCTTTTCCTGCATGTCCACCCATGCGTGCTGGGGCAAACTGGATATAGTAGTTGAGAAAATCCGGCTCGGAGGACCAACTGTTGTATTAGCGCGTCTGCAGGGCTTCAAGTTGGGACCTTGGCGAATTGCTGCTCTGATGGGAAGATTTTCTCCTGTGGAAATTTATAATTTTCCTCGTAAAAAAAAACACGTTTGCTTCACTATAAGGATATATTTTTTCTCACTCTATTTTTCAGCATTTAGGTTACAATGTATTAGTGTAAGTGTGATGAATATCACTTTTCTTGTTTCAATTCCGGTGTTACATTGTCGGTTGGATAGCGACAGCCAGATACACTACTTGTGAACACCACCTCTACCCAACAGCCACACCAATAATTGATTATTACGAGATAAAAATGGATTAAAATAGCAGCACAGAAAGCAATACAATCGTTATGCAATGCTGTTGATAGAATCCGAAGTAGACGCGCATGAATGTGTGTGTGTACATGAATACCGAAATTCTTGCTATTTGCTCTTGCTGGCGCAAACACGTGGGTAGCAAAAACACAGTTTCTTTTGTGTTTCTTAACCGATCTTGATAAAATTTTTAGCAGTACATCTTATTCCACTAGGAGTTGCAATTTGTTTTAAAGGTTTTCTAAGAGATGGCGTTATAAACGTATGTTGCATTTGGGCACCCCAAAACTATATTTGCTCCAAAGCACTATATTATAGTTTGGATTGTCAGTATGTGCCATCTTGCGCATGTGTAATTAACATACATTTCAAGTCCATTTAATATGACGACTTTTGTGCTGAATAAACGCAATTTGCGGGAAGCTTAATTCATCTGCTTTTAATTGATGAAAACTGGTGCTGCGAGTCGTTGGCTGCTCGATGAAGCTTACGGGGGTTATACTCCATCGATTTCAACATGTGAGTACTGGTTTCGACGCTTCAAAAGTGGTGATTTTGACACCGATGACAAGGAACGTCCCGGTCAGCCGAAAAAGTTCGAAGACGAAGAATTAAAGGTGTTACTCGACGAAGATCGGTGACAAACGATCCAAGAATTGACCGTATCATTGGGAGTTGACTTGTCAACAGTCGACAAACGTCTCAAAGCCATGGGTATGTTTCAGAAGCAAGGAAATTGGGTGCCATTCGAGCTGCGAACAGCTGCTCGCGCGTCAAAAAAGGAAAGGAAATCGCACTGGATCTATTACGATACCCTGAACCCTCTTATTCCAACGCCAAATGCACACCGCGCTAGATAAATTAAAAAAAGAAAAAAAACAAAAGTTCCTTTGGCAGGGTTCGAACTCGCAACTAACCTCACTACATGCCGCCGTCTCTACTCAATAGCCACACCAGCCAAAAAATAAAAAAATAGTTTCGTCGGTAGGGCTCATACGACATACCACACCACTTGCCACCGCCTCGATTAAACACCCACACCCATAATTGAGTCTTGTTGAGAAAAAAAAAACGAATTAAAATAGCAGCTCAGAACACAAAACATTTGCTGTTGATAGAATTCGAAGCAGACGCGCATGAATGTGTGTGTGTGTTCAGAATACAGAAATTCTTCGAACTGCGCTAAATGAAAAACACGTGTTTGTTAACCGATCTTAAAGAAAAGTTGTACAGAATTTCGAGTCTCTAGCTCTTATAGTTTCTAAGATCCTTGCATTCATACAAACGACCAGACAGACGGACATGGTTAGATCGACTCGGCTGTTGATGCTGCTCAAGAATATATAAGTTAGGAACAGTTATTACAAATGCCAAGAGGAAGTACTCATGCGCCCAGCCCAACGATCACGGCTAAGGTGCATGACCAATAATCGACACGTGCGCCAAGTCAGCGCACTCAGCTCTACCGTGGGATTCAACCTGGACACCCGACACCAAGCCAAATACAGTTGTGTTTTCTTTTATTTTTAATAAAAACAATAACCAATTGTTTTAATTGCCGCCCGAGCAGGGACCGGTTTAAGCCAATAAAGGATAACGCGTCTCGAAATAAAAGTGCCTCAAAAGGAGCCACAAATCGCGAAAGTTCAAGTACTCCGAAAAGTGCCTCAAAAAGGAGCCACAGCGCGAGTGCAAACCATAAAGACAATCCTTATTGCGTGTATCCTCTAACGCTTTCCGGTCGTTATCGACCCTGTAGTACCAGTTCGCAGGGTACCACGTACTAGTGTCTCGCAGGATCACCAGTCATCCGTCGTTGCTACACCGCTTTGCCGTTACACCGCGGGATAAAAAGGAAATAATCCAAAGGACCAGCGTGGGAGATTTGCCGAATGTTAATTACCGTGTATGAAAAACATTAAATCAATAAAACAAACGAAAATACTTTCATAAGATTAAAAACAAACTAAAATAGAAAAATTTATATTTTGGAATATTTTAAGAGCGATACACCCTATTATTACGTTTAGATTAAGTAATCTGAAAATCTATTTAGAAAGCCCTGTTATAAATTTTATATTTTGCCACGCTCAATCATCTAGTGCCCCATAACAAAACGTAAAACGATATATAAACTAAACACTGCACTTACAGTATAAAATACTTTAATTCTGCGACTCAAGGGACCCTCCAGAATAGAAGGAGAGTACCAGCCACTGGTTCTAGAATAATAAAAAATAATAAAAATCAAGAGTCTCATGTTGTCCGATTCATCAAAAATTCAGTAAAAGGATCTTTTCGACGCGCTAGTTAATATGAAACTCGGTTCATCTAATAACCCGACATCCCGCTCACGAGTCCGACTCAGGGTGTAGATTCAGAAAAGCTTCCCGATATAACGCGTTTATAAGGGAATTCTCAGGAGATAAAACCGCATTCGAGTCATGGAAGAAAAACGTCGAAAGAATAATGACCATTTATAAGGGCCAATACCATACCTATAAATATTATTTAATTACTCTAGCCATGCGCAATAAAGTAATAGGAGAAGCGGATACTGTGCTTGAGTCGTACAATACCCCAATGAATTGAAGAGCCATTTCCAAGAGTCTTACAGAACATTACGCCGATAAGCGAGATTTGAAAACTCTCGAGTATCAGATGTTCTCACTGACACAGGGTCGTCTGTCCGTTACCAAATTTTATCAAACGGTATACCACCAGTTGTCTTTGATTCTTAATCAGATAAGTGTTCAAGAAGAAAAACCAGAAATAGTAAGGGCTTTGACGAATAGTTACCGAGGCATAGCCTTGGACACGTTCGTGCGAGGTCTAAATGGCGATTTACCTCGACTCATGGCTATCAAGGAGCCAAGAGATTTGAGCCACGCCCTGCATTTGTGCAGCTTAGTAGAGAACCAAGAACAGCGAAATTCTTTTAAACCCAAAATTAGACAACAACCGCCACCTCTACCACCTAGACATTTTTCAGCTCACACTAATCCTAAATACCAACCACCAAAAATTATACAAAATAATAGCTCCGGACAGTGGAGAAGATTTGATCCGACACTATATTACATCCCAAGACCAGTCGCGAACTACCAGACTACACAACCAACAATAACTCAACAAGCCAAACAATTCCCTCAGCCGATATATGCACAATACGCTACACCCCAACAGTTCTTTGGGCCTAGACAACCCCACCCAGCGCCTCCGCGCCCAATGGCTCCCAAACCGGAGCCCAACCCCGTACCGATTAAATTAGATGGTTCCATGCGGACCGGTAATATTAATTATATGAACAGGCCCCAGGCATACGATTTCGTGGGTAAACGCCCCCTACCGCAACCATCGGACTTCCTCCGAAATTCCCACGACAGTTCCATATAGCTACTGAAGCTTTGGAGAACCGAACCGAACCGTGTGCTTTATATTACACAGACTTTGATGAACAAGCCTATTTCGCAAGCGTAGAGTTAGAAGGGGCTTCCGTTTTATCTCATCAGACCGCATGCGAAGGCACAATCGAATATAATCCGACCATGGTTGAGGGCTCAGATGTCCATTTTTTGAACTAAATTTTTTCCTCGCTGCCTTATTTCAATTGTGAACGACACTCAATTTCCTCATCGACACCGGTTCAACCCAAAATTATATCCAACCCAACTTAATTCAGAATCCTAAACAGAACGAAAAGTCATTTTACGCAAACTCAGTCGGTGGACAAACAAAAACAACGCAACATGGCTACATAAGTTTGTTCTCTCAAAAAGATAAGCCAATCGAATATTTCCTGTTAACCACACTTAAAACTTTCCATGGGATATTAGGTAATGATACCCTTAAACAGCTTAACGCTGCTATTGACGTTAAAAACGACATATTAATAATAGATGGTAACTATAGAATTAAAATAAAACAACTCCCAACTCAAGCGGTCAATAATATTAAAGTAAGAACAGAACACATGTCAAACACACAGGAAAATCTCATAGCTCGTATCACTCAAACACACTCAGACTTGTTCGCAGACCGAGACGGAAAACTGACTTACATCACGAAAGTATTAGGCGAGATAAGAACGACATCGGGGTCTCCAGTATATAGCAAACACCACCTGCTTCTCTAAGAAGAGAAGTAGAAAAACAATTGCATCGATTGTTGCGCGGCATTATAAGACCTTCACGGTAGCCGTACAATGTACCCGTATGGGTGGTCCCTAAAAAGAGCGATGCGTCAGGAGAAAAGATCGTATGGTCATCGACTATAGGAAACTTAACGCGGTAACAATTTCGGATCGGTATCCGATCCCTGAAATCGGAGAAATAATCGCTCAATTGGGCGAGCACAAATATTTCTTTGTACTCGATCTGAAAAGTGGTTTTCATCATATTCCACGCAAGGAGAGAGATATAGAAAAAACAGCATTTGGAGTAAACGGTGGTAAAAGTGAGTTTACCAGACTTCCATTTGAGTTGAAAAATTCCCCATCAATATTCCAGAGGGCCTTGGATGATATTCTACGGGAACACGTTGGAAAAATATGCTAAGTTTACATCGACGATATAATCGTCTTTAGTCAGTCCGAGAACGATCACGCCAAACACCTAGAAATGATCTTCACAACCCTAGGCAAGGCGAATATGAAAATACAAATCGACAATTGTGAGTTTTTCAAAACCGAAATCGATTTTCTAGGTTTTACCATATCGGCAAACGGCGTAAAAACCAATTCCGAAAAAGTAAGGGCACTAGAAAAGTTCCCCATGCCCACCACCCTCAAGGACTTGCGTTCTTTTCTGGGCTTATCGAGTTATTATATGAGATTTATCCGCGATTATGCCAAATTAGAGAAACCTCTTACAACTCTTCTTAGGGGAGAAAATGGCAGACTATCCAACAATGTCTCCAATAAAGTAAAAGTGACATTTGACAACAGGGCACTGGACGCATTCAATAAAATCAAGAGGACGCTCACCTCAAACTAGGTGATACTAGCCTACCCCAATTACGAAAGAGAATTTCATTTAACAACCGATGCATCAAACTACGCTTTCGGAGCAGTCTTAGAACAAGACGGTAATATTATCACCACTAACCAAACAGCATATAGACTGGACAACCAGTTTATGTTGCTGGGGCCTCACGTTTTATATGCGGCTGGTCCAAAGTCGCCTTCGTTTTTGTTCGGGTGCGAGAGCGGCCGCACGCTCTCACAGAGAGTGCGAGTAAGAATACATATGACGTGTGTGATAGAACGGCTTCGCTGCTCTTTTTTATTCGCTTTATTCGCTCTCACTACAGGAAACTGCTTACTCTCAGTGCTCTTTCAATTTGTCTATTTACCGTTTTACTGTCTGCGTGTCTATGTGTCCGCACTGGCAAGAATGCCCAAAAATACAAATTTTCTCAATAGTTGGTGGCTTTCTTCTCTTTTAAAAGGACGAGTAATATGAAGTAATGAAGGGTTTGCCACGTCGATGCGAAATTGCCTGTTGGTTGCCTGCCTGGCTGTCCCTGATGCAAATTTGACAAGATTTTTGGATTTACGATTTTCGGCCTCTGCACACAGACACACACACACAAATGTGTATGAATGGGCAGATCATAGGCGTGAAAGAAAATTTCATTATTCATTCATATGTCTGGATTGATTAAATTGAATGGAAATCTTAATATGATCAGTCAATAAAATTATGAATACTATAAATACATATATAATTGATCCATTTTATCCCCTGAACCCATTGAAAATGGGTAAAAAGGGCATATTTTATTTGTGCAAAGTGCAAATGTATGTAACAGGCAGAAGGAAGCATCTCCGACCACATAAAGTATATATATTCTTGATCAGCGTCAATAGCCGAGTCGATCTAGCCATGTCCGTCTGTGTGTCCGTCCGTCCGTCCGTATGTATGAACGCAAGGATCTCAGAACCTATAAGAGCTAGAGCTACTTGAAATTTATATGTAGGTGCTCCTAGGTGCTCCGATAACCGATAATTTACTCCGTTTCAAAGTAATTTTTTAAGCAATTTTTGTAAATAATAAGAGCTAGAGTCACCAAACTTGACATGTAGCTTCTAGAAAAATATATATATATGTATATTAAGTGTCTTTCATTTTATACCTATCGCCACCTCCCCGCTACTCTCCATCTATTAGCGCGAGCTGCATTTGGTGTTGGAATATGAGCGTTCAGTGTATCCCCTAGTCGGGAGCTCCCGACTAGAGCCTCTTACTTGTTTGTATTTGGTATATGTACTTAAAAATTTGTTTTTTGCTCAAATATCCGCTGGTCATAAAATTATTTAAGTGATCAGTCACTAGACATATGTATGTTCATATGCATGTGCAGGTGCTTGCCAAGCGTTTACCCTTTCGACCCAACGGGCTGCTGCAGGTTATAAGGGGTCAACATTAATTCATCAATTCAAATCCAAAATCATAAAAAAGAAGGGCGCGCGTCTGACGCGTGCCAATCTTGAAATTTTCTATTCATATACAAAATATGCAAGTGTGCGTGAACATGTCAAGTCCAAAGAATCGTAAATGCCCCATGCCAACGCTTAGGTACCCTAACCAACGATATCGAGCTAGAATGCAAGAATTTCGCATCGACGTGGCAAACCCTTCATTATTTCATATTACTCGTCCCTTTAAAAGGGAAGAAAGCCAGCAACTGTTAAGAAAATTGTAGTTTTGGGCATTATTGCAAGTGCGGACATACACACACAGACAGTAAAACAGTAAATAGACAAATAGTGTGAGCGAATAAAGCGAATAAACAAGTAAGTGTTTCCTCTTCTTCCAACACCAAATGCAGATATATATACTATTCTAAAAGCTACATGTCTAGTTTGGTGACTCTACCTCTTGTTGTTTTCTCAATTTGCCCAAAAAACAGAATGTCGATATCGATTTTAATCGAATGCTTGGAAACGGAGTAAGTTATCGATTATAGGGAACAAACTCGATCTGCGTAGGCACTAGGAGGACCTACAGCTAAAATTTCAAGCACTATCTCTTATAGGTACTGAAATCCTTGCGTTCATACATACGGACGGACGGACGGACGGACGGACAGACAGACGGACATAGCTAGATCGACTAAGTTGTTGATGCTGATCAAGAATCTATATACTTTATGTGGTCGGAGATGATTCCTTCTGCCTGTTACATACATTTACATTTTTCACAAAAACATAATACCCCTTTTACCCATTTTTAATGGGCTTAGGGTATACAAATAAAGCTCATTTACCATAGGAAGAAACAACAAGCGGCAAAACAACAACAGTGCGGATAAAACCCAATTTTTTTCTCGTTGTCTGTTTTGATCGCTGAAAAGTTGGTGCAAGATTTAGAGGACATAGGAAACTCAGTGCAAAAAATGGGGACAGATATTGCCACTGTATTTGTTGCTGGTTTCTCTGTCGTTCCTACAAGACAGCGCGTAGAAACAACAACAACACAATTTGGGTATTAAATTGTTGTTGCAGAGCCGAGTCTCGGCGCAAGTAGGTAGAAAATTTGAATGCCAGCGGCCATGGCATTCAGATCAAAGGGTTACGCGCACGGCGCACCAACATCATATATTCTGACGTCACACTTCATAGAATTTTATTTCTTGTGATGTTTAGTATATATTTCTACCTTTATTACGTACTGTTGACGCGAGTAGCGCCGTGCGCGTATTTGGCAGGGATTTCTAGCGTCGAAAAAAAAACAACAACCGATGCCGGCCCCAGTCCAATTTCATATTGCTGGGCATCTTAGCAACAAGTTCGTTTAGCAGCGCGGGATCGTAAAGATATTCGTGCATACCAATGGCCGCTATCGTTGCGCAGTAGTTTTGGACAGCTAAGGCCAGTCGGATAACAGTGTTCAAATTGTCCGATTTTATTGCTGGCTCCTCTCGTAGGAGCCATAGAGCGGCCATACAGCATTCGCAATGTGCCTATAGCATACGGCACTGTAGCTGGTATCATAAGCTTTCCACGCACCGCATCCAGGGCTTGCCCTTTGAGGCACTTCTGAAGCCGGATGAGATTACCTCATTGCTGAATCCACATCTCTCTTTGGATTGCTCATAATTGCTGATAAAGATCAACCATTCCTCTGGTTTGCCAGTAAATATTGGTAAATCTTTGCTGATTACGTGTCGCGCACTGATTTGCGCAGATGTCAGCGGTCCATTCCAAGGCGTCGCAGCATTAGAATGCACATTATCGAATTGCTGCCGCGGCGGGTGCTCTATCGATCAATTAAGCGCCCCCAGACCTGTGTGGCCCATGTACGCGGCAGTACTGGGCTCCGTAGCCTGGTTAAACACCGCCGTGTTTGCTTGATATGGCAAACTAGGGTGTACACTCCAAATAGCCGCAAACCTTTTCTGCTTGCAGATCACGCTCTGGCATCCCAAAGGGTTGAAGAATGCTCCCTCTTTCTCAGTTCTTTGCAGCGTAAGAAGCGACCGCCGCTTACAGAAAAATGCGATGCCCAGTAGGACTTAGTGACAATAGACATTTTCACTTCGCCCCGTAACACGTACATTAAAATAATTTATGAATAGGTCCTTTATAGTAAATAATTGATAGACATACGTAATCATTTTAATTACTAAATGATCGCACGGAAAAAGCCTTAGGCTGTGACGTCACATGCGCAACTTCCCTTGTCTTGGCAGGCACATACATACATCGCTTCGTACAGAGTTAAGCCCCTTCTGGGGTCCACTCCGAAGGTGCATCCGCTTAGCAGATTGAGAAATGCGCAGGACCTGTTTGCGTCCGAAATAGCTCGATCGATGTGGGGACATGCCGTATTATTTGCTGCCAACGTTCTACCTAAGTATCTTATTTGGTCCACCTCTTTGATCGGTGCGCCGTCGTGGCTGATGATAAGGGGCTCTCTATGCTTTTTAAAATGGATTACTTTAGACCTTGCGGGGTTAAATGAAAGGTTGAGGAAGTTGCATTTTTCCTTAAAGTTTTCTATCTCACAACTGACCGCATTACCTACTCTACCTCTTATTGTTTACCCAATTTGCCCAAAAAACAGGATGTCGATATCGATTTTTATCGATTGCTTGGAAACGGAGTAAGTTATCGATTATCGGAAACAAACTCGATCTGCGTAGGTACTAGGAGCACCTACAGCTAAAATGTCAAGTCTCTAGCTCTTATAGGATCTGAGATCCTTATGTTCATACGGACGGACAGACGGACATGGCTAGATCGACTCGGCTGTTGATGCTGATCAAGAATCTATATACTTTATGGGGTCGGAGATGCTTCCTTCTGCCTGTTACATACATTTGCATTTTGCACAAAAACATATTACCCCTTTTACCCATTTTTAATGGGTTCAGGGTATAAAAATGAGCAGACGTTATGACTCCGTTGCGTCTGTTCGTTTTTACAGCTCAAGACGAAGTGAACGAGGTGACCGCGTGGATAACTCACTTTGGCTATGCAACTGATACGCAACGCCAGCTTCATTTGTCGCTTGTGATATTTAACGTTCATACATACGGACGGACGGACGGACGGACAGACGGACAGACGGACGGACAGACAGACGGACATGGCTAGATCGTCTCGGCTATTGATGTATATATATATAAAGAATATATATACTTTATGGGGTCGGAGATGCTTCCTTCTGCCTGTTACATACATTTGGATTTTGCACAAAAACATAATACCCCTTTTACCAATTTTTAATGGGTTCAGGGTATAAAAAAAGCAGGATGAAGATTTGCAATATCATAACAGCAAGAAAAAAACAAGTAAGAGGTTCTAGTCGGGAGCTCCCGACTAGGGGATACCCTGAACCCTCATATTCCTACACCAAATGCAGCGCGCGCTTATAGATAGAGAATAGCGGGGAGGTGGCGATAGGTATAAAAGGAAAGATAATCGATATATATATACTTTTCTAGGAGCTACATGTCAAGTTTGGTAACTCTAGCTCTTATTATTTACCAAAATTGCTTAAAAAACAGGATATCGATATACATTTTTATCGATTACTTGGAAACGGGGCAAGTTATCGATTATCGGAAATAAACTCGATCTGCGTAGGACCTAGGAGCACCTACATCTAAAATTTCAAGTCTCTAGCTCTTATAGGTTCTGAGATCCTTGCGTTCATACATCGGACGGACGGACGGACGGACGGACGGACGGACGGACGGACGGACAGACAGACGGACATGGCTAGATCGACTCGGCTATTAATGCTGATCAAGAATATATATACTTTATGGGGTCGGAGATGCTTCCTTCTGCCTGTTACATACATTTGGATTTTGCACAAAAACATAATACCCCTTTTACCCATTTTTAATGGGTTCAGGGTATAACAAGTAAGAGGTTCTAGTCGGGAGCTCCCGACTAGGGGATACCCTGAACCCTCATATTCCTACACCAAATGCAGCGCGCGCTAATAGATAGAGAATAGCGGGGAGGTGGCGATAGGTATAAAATGAAAGATAATCGATATATATATACTTTTCTAGGAGCTACATGTCAAGTTTGGTAACTCTAGCTCTTATTATTTACCAAAATTGCTTAAAAAACAGGATATCGATATACATTTTTATCGATTACTTGGAAACGGGGCAAGTTATCGATTATCGGAAACAAACTCGATCTGCGTAGGACCTAGGAGCACCTACATCTAAAATTTCAAGTCTCTAGCTCTTATAGGTTCTGAGATCCTTGCGTTCATACATACGGACGGACGGACGGACGGACGGACGGACGGACAGACAGACGGACATGGCTAGATCGACTCGGCTATTAATGCTGATCAAGAATATATATACTTTATGGGGTCGGAGATGCTTCCTTCTGCCTGTTACATACATTTGGATTTTGCACAAAAACATAATACCCCTTTTACCCATTTTTAATGGGTTCAGGGTATAACAAGTAAGAGGTTCTAGTCGGGAGCTCCCGACTAGGGGATACCCTGAACCCCCATATTCCAACACCAAAGGCAGCGCGCGCTTATAGATAGAGAGTAGCGGGGAGGTGGCGATAGGTATAAAATGAAAGATAATCGATATATATATACTTTTCTAGAAGCTACATGTCAAGTTTGGTAACTCTAGCTCTTATTATTTACCAAAATTGCTTAAAAAACAGGATATCGATATACATTTTTATCGATTACTTGGAAACGGGGCAATCGATTATCGGAAACAAACTCGATCTGCGTAGGAACTAGGAGCACCTACATGTAAAATTTCAAGTCCCTAGCTCTTATAGGTTCTGAGATCCTTGCGTTCATACATACGGACGGACGGACGGACAGACAGACGGACATGGCTAGATCGACTCGGCTATTAATGCTGATCAAGAATATATATACTTTATGGGGTCGGAGATGCTTCCTTCTGCCTGTTACATACATTTGGATTTTGCACAAAAACATAATACCCCTTTTACCCATTTTTAATGGGTTCAGGGTATAATAATAAAACAGTATGAGACAGGAGACACAGTATATGTCAAGTGAGACAAAGATTAGGTTAAAAAATCACACCAAAGTACAGAAAAGAAAAAGTAGCAGAAAATAAAAAAACTACAATCAAAACACAAAATGGTAGATTTATCCACAAAAATAATATCAAACCATAATATTTCACAGGCTAATCTTGCCGACCGGTTTCGGTTTGGCAACTATCCTAGACTACTCACACTCGCATCTTATTCCGATAAAAACAGGCGCTCCAGCCGTACAAAATGGCACTTACAGAATTATCCATGTATTTGACGTAGAGGAATACGAAATGGCGTTCGGTAACCTATCGAACAGATTAAACGAAATTGAAAGAACACACCCATTTTTCCCGTACTTTGCATTTGAACTTTCAAAGGCCAAAACTGACCTACGGCTGCTCAAACCAACCCAACGAGAAGTTAGAGCAATAGAGGCACTGGGCACAGCACGGAAATGGTTGGCCGGTACACCGGACCACAATGCCCACGAAATTCTTATCACTAAAATGAACGAACAATTGGAAAACAATTATAATCAATTAGGTATAAATAGAGTCTAAAGCAAAAGAATTAACGAATTAAGCCAAGTAGCAAATAATATAATAAAATCTGAAACAGAAAAAAAAAATTTAAAGAAAAAAACCCACTATCTTAAACTATAAGCTTTATATTTTTAAAGAAGAATTAAAGTAATTAAATTGAATCTACGCTATCGATTGGGCTAAGACAAACACAAAAAATTCTGTTATTTTGTCTGAAATAGAAATTGATAAATTAACGAGCCTCCTAGAAAACGAAGATATGTATACTATTCATTAACGCAGAAGAATTATTAGAATTTTTCAAGATCAAAATAGCAACCAGCGGTAAAAGCATACTCTATATTATAAGCATCCCATTGTTAACTAAAGAAATTTGTACGGCCATGTTATAAAAACCAGCTTAAAAAGCAAACAGAATAAATAAATTAAAATTTGATAAAATTGTTAAATGCAAACAACATATTTTCGGAATTAGAGAAAATTGTGAAGCCCATAACGATAAGGTTATTTGCAGTAAAAACAACTTGGTAAAATTAAGTAACGACACATGCATAACACATCTGCTGAGAAGCCAGGTGGCAGATTGTACAACAGCTAATAGCCAAAATGTGCCTGACACCGAAGAACTTTTTACTGGTTCGATTCTGCTTAACGATTTCTTGGGTACAATCGGCATCGATAAGGAGACAATGGACTTAGTGGGTACATTCTTTATCCAATTCGGGAACTCTACAGTAAGAATTGGAGAAGACGAGTACGTGTCGAAAGCAATGATGTTAACATAAGCAACTCCACCTTTGCTTCAATTAATGGCGGAAAAAATAAAAGTCGACGAAGTTCTGTCGTTACAAATGGTAAACGCGATCAACATTAAGAACACAAAAGAGCTGGAAACCTTTAGGAGCAGCAACACCAATACGACACACACAATACGGCACACTGCTCATCTTAATAGTGGCAGTAGTCGTTCGCCTGATTAGGCAAAGACTACTCGATCAGAAGCCATTCCAATAGAACCCTTCAACACTACCCAAACACGCTATTACATCGCGTCCAAAGACGTCCGCGTTTAAAGGGGGAGGAGTTAAGAACAGTTATTACAAATACTAAGAGGAAGTACTCATGGACCCAGCTCAACGATCACGGTCATAGAGTAATAAACAGACCAAGAGCGGAAGATTCGCTCCGAGCTTTTATTACCGTTTTAATTCTGAAGCCAGGTCGTTAAGGTTGGTCCGCTAACGCAAAATCAAACTCAAGAAATAAAGCTCATTTACCATAGGAAGCAACAACAAATCACTAGCAAAACAACAACATTGCGCACGAAAACCCATTTTTTCTTCGTCCCCCGTTGTGATCTATGAAATTCTGAAGCAAGATTTAGAGGACATAGGAAACTCAGTGCAATGAATAGGGACAAATAATGCCACTGTGTTCTTTACGGGTTTCTCTGTCGTTCCTACAAGGCAGCGCGTAGAAACAACAACAGCACAATTTGGGTACTAATGTTGTTGTTGCAGAGCCGAGTCTCGGCGCAAGTAGGTAGAAAATTTGAATCCCAGCAAGCCATGGCATTCAAATCAAAGGGTCTTGAGTAATATATATTACTACCTTTATTACGTACATTATTAATTTATTTATGAATAGGGTCCTTTATAGTAAATAATTGATTGACATATGTAATCATTTTAATTACGAAATGATCGCACGGATAAAGCCTTAGGCTGTGACGTCACATGTGCAACAGAATATTGCAATCTTCTTAAGTTCATAGACTTCCCTTGGCTTGGCAGACACATACATATGTGCAGATTTGCACCAATATGTGTGCGATGAGACACACATACAACAACTATTTGGCGCGTCGCGGCATTGATACCCTTATTTATAGAAATGGTATATAATGTTTCAAGAAAAAAATTAATAATAATTGTACCAATAGTTGCACACTAAATACGAAATTATATTTTTCATAGACATTGGATAAAAATGTATTTATAAGAAGTTTTGTGCTATTTGGTTACATTACTTATGAATAATTAAAATACCCTATTTTGAGAAAGGGTGCCTTGCTGGTCGAAAAATTAAAAATTATAAAAATCTGCCGAGCTGCTTTCAAGTTGATATGACTTCGCGAATTATAGGCATAGCAGTGCTTAGAAACCACAACAATGAGTTAGAAGGGTGCAGCAGCTAAGATCATAGGCTGTAGCCTCAAACAAAAAAGGGATAGAATTTGTGGTGTGCTTTTTTCATTGTCGAGTCGTTTGTTTTGCTTATGGTTGTTGTTGGTTCTTATGGAAAATGTTTTGAAGTTGTCTTTGAATTTTGGGCATCGGCAGAAGTAGCTGCAGACAGCCGGGCGTTGTGTTTGCAACCTCTGTATCTGGCTTCAGAATTTTTGAAAAAGAGCTTTTGATCCAAATGCCTCCTCTTTGTCTGTTTATTACTCTATGGATCACGGTTAAGGTGGATGACCAATAATCGACACGTGCGCCAAGTCAGCGCATTCCTCAGCTCCACCGTGGGATTCAACCTGGACACCCGACACCAACCAATAAAACGGCAACGGCAACAATGCGGCAACGGCGACAAAGCGCCAGCAGCAGCGGCAGTTCGTTACTAATAAATATTGAGCCAAATTTTGTCAAGTTAGTTCTTAAGCAGCACTACAAATAAACAGTTGTATTTTCTTTTTTTTTAATAAAAACAATAACCAATTGTTTTAATTTATATACTTTATGGATACAAGATACAACTTTCCACTATCAACATTCATTAGTATTCAAGGAAGAGACAATGTCGAGGGAAAGTCGTTGATGAAAGTAGTAAAGTGTAGCGGGCCAAAGTGACTACTACTTACTCTACCCGGCCGCAGCCTCGTACCACCTACTCTAACGGGCAGTAGCCTCGCACCACATGCTACCACTCTCGGTTAGGGTGAACATCGGCTATTCCCGATGTTAGCACAGACATGACCACCCGAGAATAAAAAGATCAGCAATTTCTTTCATTGATTTCATTACATTCACATTCTTCACTTGATTATTAACTACTGCCCTACTGTGTTTCCTGAACTAAGGCCCTGCCGCACTGTCTTGGAGCCCTAGCGCTCCGCTGCACTCTTTGTGCTTAGTCGCTCGCACTGACTTTTCGTCACACGTCTACGCACCCTGATGCTCCTTCAGAAAAGTGCCGACACGCTCGCTAGAGAGCCCTGCGCTTGCCTCGGCCGCTCAACTTCGCCGCGAGCTTTCGCTACTTCGCTTCGGAGCTTTCGCTCTACGCCGCCGAATTAAAGTTGCGCTCTCGAAGGCGGTGAGCAACTGATCAGCAACGCACGGTTGCTGCGACGGCCGGCGGTTTCTTGCCTCTTACAAATTTATTACCTTGGTGTTGATGCTTATGAACTAAGAAAACGATAAAATAATAACGTGACTCACGGCACGTTCAGCGTGACGCTATTGTCCCGTTGTCCATCGGGGACGTGGAAGCGGGGCGTCGGCATCGGAAACGAAGGATCCGCGCCTCTCTTGCGATAAGTTCTACCACGCCTGGTGGCAGAGGCGTCCCGCGGGGAAACACCTTCCAGCCCCAGGGGGTGAAATCGGGCACGGGGTTCCTGGCGGGGCTCCCGACGACCTCTGTCGGCATGGGGCTCCTCGGCGCGACCTCGGGGTCAACATTGCGGACCACCGTCTCAGCATCGAGGTCAGGCTCTTCTGCGAGTACCGACCCTATACTGGTATCCCATCCGTCGATCCCGTCAAAAAGGTCCACAATGTCTAGTTGGATAGTTGGTGCTGCCTTGACAGGACCATCGAATCCAACGGAGACCGCCACTTTCGTCTCCGCAGGTTGTAGTGTCTGCCCTGCTCCTTCGACGCGCGCTGGAGATTGCTGTGGATATTTCTTTTAACCTATCCGCCTTCTCTGGTGACCCTCGATAAATTGGGCTTTCATGGTCTTCACGGTTCCGTTGGTCCTCTCGGTAGGATTTTCTTACGGACAGTAGGGGGCGTTGTACTGGACCTCTACACCCAAGGACTCCAGAAAAGTTTTGAAGCTACGCCTTGTAAATTGTACCCCGTTGTCAGACACGAAATTCCTGTATACGCCGAACCTACTTAGGCCCTCCTGAGAGGGACCAATTCCACCCCAATTGAAGAGGCATCATGGAAGTGAAAGCTCCGATCAAACTATACCTCTCTCTCTATGTTCACAATACCTACTCTAGCGGGCCGCAGCCTCGTACCACCTACTCTACCGGGCCGTGGCCTCGCACCATCTACACTCCCGGGCCGTGGCCACGCACCAACTACGCTATCGGGCCGAAGCCACGTTCCAACTTCGCTATCGGGCCGTAGCCTCGTACCAACTGCACTACCGGGCCGTAGCCTCGTACCACATGCTATCGCTAGGTTAGGGTGAACATCGGCTATTCCCGATGTTAGAAATAGTAAGACCGCCCGAGAATACAAGAAGTCGTAATTTCCTTCGTTGATCTCATTGCATTCGCTTTATTCACTTGTTTATTAATCACTACCCTGCTATGTTTCCTAAACTAAAACTCTGCCGCACTGTCTTGAAGCCCTAGCGCTCCGCCACACATTTTTTTATTTCCTTGCTCGCACTTCTTTTCACTGCACGTCTACTCACCCTGATAGTTGTTCCTAAATTGCCGGCACGCTCGCTTGTGAGCCATGCGCTCGCCTTGGCCGCTCAACTTCGCCGCGAGCTTTCGCAACTTCGCCTCGGAGCTTTGGCTCTTCGCCGCCGAATTGAAGTTGCGCTTTCGAAGACGGTGTTGAGCAACCGATCACGAACGCACGGTCGCAACGGCGGTCGGCGGTTAAATTCAAACTATGCGCTTCTTCTAATCTTATTTAGAATACGAACTATGCGCTTAACGGCTCCTTGCCTCTTTACTCAGTAATACTAATTAAATTAATTATAGTATCAACAACTCCTTGCCTCTTTACTTTAATAATTAATTATAATATGGATGGCTTCTTTCCTCTTACTCAACTAAGATCTTAACCTACTAGAAGAAACTATAAACTATATTTAAACCTTTCGCCAACGGCTCCTTGCCGTGATCTTGGCCATAAAGAAGCCGAATTGTGAGTTGCTAATCCTGGTAGCCGCCTCACAACAAACTTGGCGGCGTCGTGGAACATACCCGGCCAGTAGTATCTCTAGGCCAACCTTGACACGGTATTCCTTACGCCTTGATGCCCGGCCGTGGGAGCATCATGGCACTCTTGCAATACCCTCCTTCCCTGATCCCTGGCCACACATAGCTTCCAGGGCATGTAGTCCTCGTCGTCCGTCCGGTGGCCCAAATGCCTATATAACTGTTTATTTTCTTCTGTGTAGTCTGGGTACTTGGCTGGCTCTTCGGCGATTCCAGCACGCATACTCGCGACCCATTTGCAGGGTGACTGCTTGCTGACAGGTCTCTAGAGGATGTCTTGATAGTGCGTCAGCCACGACGTTGAGCTTCCCTCGTCGTTAGTTAGAACGTCAAATTGGAACTGTTGCAGTTCCAATGCCCATCGCGTAATTCTTCCTGAAGGGCTCGACCAAGTTGAGCCACTTGAGTGCCAGATGATCCGTTATCACGTCGATCCGATATCCTTCTACGCAACTTCCGGATCGACCATACTATTGCCAGGCACTCTTTCTCGGTGGCGGTATAGTTCACCTCAGCTTTCAGCAACTACTCCTGTCCCTCAATTATCTGCGTCAGCATTGCGCCGAGGCCATACTCACTCGCGACAGTCTGCAAGACGAATTTGGCGGAAAAGTGCGGACAAACCAACACAGGGGCAGTCGTCAAGCTATCCTTCAATTGACGCAATGCCTCCTCCTGTTCTTGTTCCCATGCCCATTTCCGACCCTTCTTTAAGAGCGCTGTGAGCGGCTGTACCTGAGTCGCGAAGTTTGGAACGAAGCGCCTGTACCATGACGCCATCCCGAGACACACACATTAGTCGGGGCCCTCAGGTTACGTATCGCCTCCACCTTCTCTGGATCGGTACGTATGCCTTCCCCGCAAATAACATGCCCAAGGTAGACTAACCTCTCCCTGCAAAAACTGCACTTCTTTCTATTCAGCCTGAGATTGGCCGCCCTTAACCGGCGGAACACCTCCCTTAAATTCTCTACATGTTGTTCTCTCGTTGCCCCTATTACTACGATATCGTCTAGGTAGGCGAACGCATGAGGCTCCATCTCCGGCCCTGTTACTGTGTCTAAGGCTCGTTGGAAAGTTGCACATGCCGAATGCAAACCAAATTGTATCACCCGCCATTGGAAAAGACCTCTTGCAGGGACTATCGGCTGCCATTGGTATCTGCCAGTACCCGTGCTTTAAGTCCAGAGTGGAGATGAGCCGGGCGTGACGCAACCGCTCAAGGATGTGGTTGATCCGGGGGACGGGATAAGCATCCGGATCGAAATGCGTACCTGCCGGGATCAGCTCAACTACCTGTTCGTCGATCACCCTCTGCATGGCCCGATTCTTCGGGTAGTATATCTGCTTCAACGGCTTGTCATCTTTCAGCCGGATCCGGTGCTCCGTGATGTGCGAGACTCCCTGCAGCCCCTCGAAGAGTGTCAGTTCTGACTCCAGGAACTCTCTAAGTTACGGATACAGATCCGCTGGCCACTCTGCCTCTTCGATGCTAAGTACGCTCTTAATCTTACCTCCTCCGGGCACCACTCCGACGCCAGACAGAGCTCCATGATCGCTCCACTTTGGCAGTCGCTCCTGATCCCCTGTGTTCGTGTGGATTCCTCTGTTCTCTAGCATCTTTCCGCCGTGCCGCCTCCATGACCAGCATAGATCTGCCATTGCAGCTCTACGTGCCGCCTCTTGGACCCTTTAAGCTCCCGATCCGATCCCGGCCTCGCTTCCATCTTGGTGGCCGCTCTCTTCTGTTGCCGAGCAGGTGCTCCCCTTTCATGACCTGGGAGGCCTTCCTTCGGTTCCTTCTTGTTATCCTCTCTCTGTTACCGATCAGGTGCTCCCCATTCATTATCTGGGAGGCCTTCCTTTGACTCCTCGCTCGTATCCTCTTCCGTCGATTGCCGAGCAGGCTTCTCGACGCGTAAGTCCTTCTTTCGGCTCTTCTCTCATGTCTTGCCCGCGACCGATGCCGTCACCTTCTCTAGGTCCAGCTTTGCATTGCCACAGCGGATTGTTGTGCCCATCGCACTCAAGAAATCCATGGGAGTATACCGGAATGGTATACTCCAATGGGAGTATACCGTAATGGGTTGGGGTGTTCCCCCGGGGGCTGTACCGTCCTTGCCCACTCTGCACTACCCGCGCTCGTGACCACCTGACTCCGTCTCGTACTCCACCGCCAGCTGGCTCATCTGTGACAACGTGGAGAAATCTTGCCTACGCATGTAGAGCTTGTATTCGGGAGCGATGTTTTCGTAGATCCGGTGCAACTCCTGTGCCGGTTCGTATCTGGCGTGATGCATTAGAGCCCTTTATCAGGTATTCCTTGAATTCCTCCCCCACGCGTTGCCTGCGTGACCGGATTTCGTCCTCAAGCCTTTCGAAGTAGCGTGGAGGCAAGAAGAACTCCAAAAACCCGTCCTAAACCCAGATGAATGGCCGTAATCCTGCACGTAGGTGGATAGCCGCCTACGCAGCTTCTCAACGCGCCCTTCCTTGTTCATCGGCGATCGCCACCAGTTCTTCTTTGCGTCGCTGGTGGATCCAGCGCACGCCCACACCAGAATTTTGACACTCACCTGCCTCCCTTCTGAGTTGTGGCCACGCACCAACTACGCAATCGGGCCTTAGCCTCGCACCACATGCTACCAGTCTAGGTTAGGGTGAACATCGGCTATTCCCGATGTTAGCACAGATATGACTGCCCGAGAATACAAAGAAGAAGCAATTTCTTTCATTGATTTCATTGCATTCACTTTATTCACTTGTTTATTAACTACTGCCCTACTGTGTTTCCTGAACCAAGGCCTGCCGCACTGTCTTGGAGCCCTAGCGCTCCGCTGCACTCTTTGTGCTTAGTCGCTCGCACTGCCTTATCGTCACATGACTACGCACCCTGATGCTCCTTCAGAAAAGTGCCGACACGCTCGCTAGCGAGCCCTGCGCTTGCCTCGGCCGCTCGACTTCGCCGCGAGCTTTCGCAACTTCTATAGCTTCCGACATCAGATTTAAATAATTTCTTTTGGGGAAGAATGATAAACGATTCTTTAAATAACGTTGGGAAGATGAAGTGTTTACAGACAACACAAAAAGTTTTCAAATATATTTACAGTGTTGCAGGACAGTGCCTAAGAAAACAAATGGGAAAAAAGGTCGGTTAAGGCTGGTTTGGATTATACCTAGAAGAGGAGTACCTTGATTTAAACAGGGTTACTAAAAAATCGGTAATGGCTGGAACAGTACTTGCCCTCTCATATAAACTTAACCGAAGAAGGCAGAATATATGTCTTACGTTTGGGGTTAAAGTAGAAAAATTGCTAAGGATTATTTGAAAACTGATGGCGAGAACGGCAATTTTAATCCTTGTAGAAGATTAATTTACCGATATCCACACCTTTTTTTTTCTCATTCATACTTGAGAACCATGGAAGCTTTTTAAGCCTCGGGTAATAAAGAATAACGTAGATATCAAAGAGCGAGTATAGGGATCACTAAAAAAATATAAAGGCAACATCAATTGTCAACAATTTTACAGTTGTGACCAACATCAGCCTCAGTAAAACAATGGGTAATATATCTATCTCTTAATTTACACACCCATCACCATCAATAAACTCATATGACGTTGTAGGCAACAGACAGGTTGAATCCATTGGCGATGATCAAGCAACAATCCGCCAAGTACGACAAAGAGGTCATTTCCAGAAACTAGAGAGGAAATCGAGGAGAATATGAACATGATATAAAAACACAAAAAGTACCAAATGCCACTTTTGCACCAACGAACTTGATATACGAAATGGGAAGCTTCATGAGTTACGATGAAAGACTTTTTAGACCCTGGAGACACATTGAACAGTTTTTTGCTAGGAAATTACAGGGCTGTAAGCTGAGTTTGTGAAAACCAACGATCACATCACACCCTAAAAGCAGACCTGTTCTGCGTATAAACAACCGAATGAAATTTAAAAAGCAAAACATATTAAAAAGAAGCGATTACAAACTTAAACAAGTAAGAGGTTCTAGTCGGGAGTTCCCGACTAGGGGATACCCTGAACCCTCATATTCCAACACCAAATGCAGTGCGCGCTTATAGATAGAGAGTAGCGGGGAGGTGGCGATAGGTATAAAATGAAAGATAATCGATATATATATACTTTTCTAGAAGCTACATGTCAAGTTTGGTAAATCTAGCTCTTATTATTTACCAAAATTGCTTAAAAAACAGGATATCGATATACATTTTTATCGATTACTTGGAAACGGGGCAAGTTATCGATTATCGGAAACAAACTCGATCTGCGTAGGAACTAGGAGCACCTACATCTAAAATTTCAAGTCCCTAGCTCTTGTAGGTTCTGAGATCCTTGCGTTCATACATACGGACGGACGGACGGACGGACGGACGGACGGACGGACGGACGGACGGACAGACAGACGGACATGGCTAGATCGACTCGGCTATTAATGCTGATCAAGAATATATATACTTTATGGGGTCGGAGATGCTTCCTTCTGCCTGTTACATACATTTGGATTTTGCACAAAAACATAATACCCCTTTTACCCATTTTTAATGGGTTCAGGGTATAAAAATTGACAAATAAGAGATATTTGATTAAAACTTTGAAATTTTGCCAATTTTAGGTTATGATTTCAATTTTAATGTTGTAAAATTTTGGCGCACGTAAAATTTTCATTTTTAATTAAATTTTAACATTATCTAAAATGAAGCCACCAATTTTTTTATTTCCTACTATGTTTCACCCATTTTTACTGGGTTCAGGGAATAAAAAAAGATGTGATTTCTCTCTCCCGGTGACGAAACAGCAACTTCCTTAATCCTGCCGAACTACTTACCCCTGCCTTATACCACACAGACAGATAAAGACTTGTGTTTTTATGAAAAGAAATAGATATAGAGCCTAACATAATACAATCGGAACTGAAATTCTGTTAAATGATTTCAAAAAGCCGCAGACATGAATGTGTGTATATAGAAATTCTTGCGCTTTGCCTCAGCTACCGCAGCCACGAGTGTGAGAAAGCATCCCAGCGGACCAAACTGTCGCAAATGATATCACAAACTGGTGAAATGCGAGAGTTTACCCGACAAAACTCTCGCAATCGCATCGGAAAACGATAGCAAAATGAATCATATGTCGTTCAGTTTGTGGCAGTCAAAGTTTCATTTACGACTGTCGCAAGAAATACGACTAGCGAGCGTTTTGTGATATTTTTTGCAAGCCTTTTCTGATATTTCTAACGAGTCTAATAAAATATTTTCTGCGACACGTTTTTGATTCAAAATAACTTTAAAAAAAATATTTTTTTAAGCCGGTAGCAATATTAAAAAAGTTTCTTAAATGATAAGGCAAAAGGCTTGCTGGAAATATGTTTTACGAAACTTTTTTTTTGTTTCATGCCCATTTTGTTCCCATTAAAATGTTGCTTGTTGTTTTTTTTTTTAACATTCATTTTAAATTCAAATTTTATGTTAAAAATAAATAACATTTTAATTGATTGATTTAAACTAATTTCTTAATTATAATAAAAGTTTATACATAAATAAATTAGAGTAATTTAAAACTATTTTTCATTAATATTATAAATGATTATTATTATTAATATTATATTATATTATATTATAAAATTATATTTTAATTTTTTTGGCATCAGCCTTTTCTATGCGCGCCACTCTTTCCTGCGCGTACTGAAAATATTTTTGTGTGACGCGGTCGAAATCGCTGTCTTCCAGCGCAAACTTCTGTTTAAATGCATCTGTAGACAATAACAAAATAATATTAAATCGCACATATACAAGTTTTAAAAGTAGTGCTTACTTCGTATTGCCAATGTGGTTCGAAGGCCTCTAACACACATTTTTTTCTCCGTCCCACGCCAGGTGCATTGCCTTGCCACATCGTCAGATATTATTTGGCGCCAGGAGCTCCTAATGAATTTGTCGTAGGTCTTTTCACCGCTTTCGACTAATTCAACGACCTTAAGGAAAATGTAGGATTTATAAGTGAATAGTAAAAGTATTTAATTTAAAGTTTCCTTACCAAGTTTTTAAGGGACTTCTCTTCTTTGAGGTATTCTTCAAATGCCTCAAAGTCCCCAATAGTTGCTTTTGGCGCACTTGGCAGCGACAAATTTGCCTTGTGCGCCTCTCCGCAAACTCGTCCCTTTATAATTGACATTTCATTTCTTAATGAAATCAATTCAGCCCCTTGACGATCGATTTTCATCAACATTTGATGCATCTGGCTTAATAGTTCTGCAAGTATATTAGAAAACAAGTAAGAGGTTCTAGTCGGGAGCTCCCGACTAGGGGATACCCTGAAACCTCTTATTCCATCGCCAAATGCAGCGCGTGCTTATAGATAGAGAGTAGCGGGGAGTTGGCGATAGGTATAAAATGAAAGATAATCGATATATATATACTATTCTAGAAGCTACATGTCAAGTTTGGTAACTCTAGCTCTTATTATTTACCAAAATTGCTTAAAAACCGGGATTTCGATATACATTTTTATCGATTTCTTTGAAACGGAGTAACTTATCGATTATCGGAAACAAACTCGATTTGCGCAGGCACTAGGAGCACCTACATCTAAAATTTCAAGTCTCTAGCTCTTATAGCTTCTGAGATCCTTGCGTTCATACATACGGACGGACGGACGGACGGACAGACAGACGGACATGGCTAGATCGACTCGGCTATTGATGCTGATCAAGAATATATATACTTTATGGGGTCGGAGATGCTTTCTTCTGCCTGTTACATACATTTGCATTTTGCACAAAAACATAATACCCATTTTACCCATTTTTAATGGGTTCAGGGTATAAAAATCTATTAAATGTGGATTTAATTCGAAATTGTTTTAATACATTACCGGAATGATTGCGTTGAGCTTGTGAGCTATTCAATCCTTTAGTATTTGGTGGATTATTAGTTAAGCCTGAATATAGGTGAAATAAAATTGAATAAAATATATATAAAATGTATAAGTAAGTCAATAAGTTACCTGATAGACTGTAATTTTGACTATTGTCGTATCCTCCTCCATTTTCGCTGCCATCCAAAACAAAATTACACGACGAACTCATTGTTATCTGAATTAAGTCAATTAAAGGAAAGTAAGTGTGTATACCATTTTCTTCAAAATGAAATATTTTGCCTGATATTTTTTCAACGCTATGTAGCTCTACTTTCGAGTGGAAATTGAGTTGTTTTGAAGAGAATATGCCTACAAAGATGGAATTTATTGGAAAAGTAAAAAATGGCTCTAGGTCAACAACTAATCGGCTATGCAAAATTTTGTTGTCAATGTCAATAATTTTATATATTTTATATATGTTGCCATCCTTTACGAAGAAAAATCTATCGCGATCTTTTAGATCTAAATACCAGTGCTTATATGAAATTTTACCGTTGGACCCATTGAAATTTAAAGTTTTTTCTTTAAGAACGACTTTTAAAATACTGCGTTCAACAGTTCGGTTGTATAATTGTTCCAAGGAGTAGTCCGACTTTCTCACCATTTTTTTTAAATGCCCCAGAAAGTTTTCGAATGGAAGAGAGCTTATGGTCTGAAGAGAACCATATTGTAAAGTTTGTTTGCTTAAATGTGTTAAGCAATGAAAGTTAAATGTGAGCATCGGAAACATATATATAGTACTTGGCTTACAAAGTCATTTAGCAAACTGGATGCAAGAGAGTTTTGTGTGACACAATACTCCTTGTGTAGAAGAAGTCTAATTCCTAAGCTAAGTAATAAAAAATGATTGTATAAATTTGAGTCTATAATGTCTTTCAAGACAATGGGTCCGGTATATAATAAACAAGTAAGAGGTTCTAGTCGGGAGCTCCCGACTAGGGGATACCCTGAACCCTCATATTCCAACACCAAATGCAGCGCGCGCTTATAGATAGAGAGTAGCGGGATGGTGGCGATAGGTATAAAATGAAAGATAATCGATATATATATACTTTTCTAGAAGCAACATGTCAAGTTTGGTAACTCTAGCTCTTATTATTTACCAAAATTGCTTAAAAACAGGATATCGATATACATTTTTATCGATTACTTGGAAACGGGGCAAGTTATCGATTATCGGAAACAAACTCGATCTGCGTAGGAACTAGGAGCATCTACATCTAATTTCAAGTCTCTAGCTCTTATAGGTTCTGAGATCCTTGCGTTCATACATACGGACGGACGGACGGACAGACAGACGGACATGGCTAGATCGACTCGGCTATTAATGCTGATCAAGAATATATATACTTTATGGGGTCGGAGATGCTTCCTTCTGCCTGTTACATACATTTGGATTTTGCACAAAAACATAATACCCCTTTTACCCATTTTTAATGGGTTCAGGGTATAAAAAGTACGAAACTCTGTGGCCTTAAATCTATCGAGATTGTCTAAAGACCTAACTTCTCTATTGAATTCTCTAGGCAAAAATTTTTTGAAGTGCGTTAGTTTATTGTTAAAAGAAGTTAGGGATTGCCGACTCAAAGAAAAGGAATGACCCTTGGCTCTCGCTAATGCCACTAAAATGGATTTTGTGACGCCAAGACAAACTACGTGCATATAGTCTAGGGGAAACTGATTTACTAAATCAATCGGCAAATCTTCAAGAATGAGTTTGCTTTGTATGTTGTGGTGCTCCGGTTGAAGACGGTTTCGGAAGCTATCATTGGTTCGTGGAGGATTATATGATCCTCTGAAAAGCACTCGCCTATTAAAAGTTTCTCCCTTCTGAACGCAATGGTTACATGAATAAAACCCGGAGTGATATTTTACACCCAAAATAAAGGCGCGGGCCGGCGCATCGCAAATAAATGCTCTAATTGAAATTTTGAATAGCTTATCTTGAAATATCATGCCCTCTGTGATTAATTCTGATAGTTCACAGACAAATTCTTCCAAATAAACATTTGGATCACGTGGTTTGGAATGACCTGCTTATATTCCAGCTACAAATACTGGCTTTGTACCGTTCACGTTAATCAAAATTGGCCATGTTTGTTCTTTTGTGCTTTTACACAATGGAAGCCCGTCTACATTAATATTTAAACTTATATTGGGGGAAAGATAAGTAAAATTGGAAAGGAAATCCGTTAACGCGTCTCTTAACCCATAGTGAACGTACTCGCCTGGCTCAACAATTCGTTTCACAATACCACGTGGAGTACATTTTAAAGTACGTACATCCCGTGGTAAGCCAGGAATTTTTTCGCCCAACAGCAAAAGCAAATCATTGCCTGCCCTTTTGCTGATGTTATTAGCGGACAGCCACTGGGCTAAGCGAGTATTAAACTCGGTTGAACTGGAATGTTCTGTAGATAGCAACTCATTGCTATCTGAAAATAATAAATTAGACTCAAATTTAATTTCTACTTCATTTTTATCAACAATCTCAATTTTTTCTGCGACTCGTTTTACATGCCGAGCTTCGCAAATATATTGCCTGTTTTTTCTGTTATATGGCATTTTCACTACTTTCCTATTTATTTATTATTTTTTAATTTATTGATAGCTCGTGAAAATATTGAATACTATTCTGAAAGCGAATAGTTTAGTTATTAATAAACACTTGTTAGTTCACTTGTTAGTTACTTACCTCTCTACAGAAATCCAATTTCCACTAATCACTTTAACCACGTGTCTGCTCGCTTCGGCGGACAATAGAAAAGAGAACAAAAGAATTTTTCAACCCCCAAAAAACACATATTTTACGGGCTGAGTAGGAAACAACAAAAACAACACAGCATCCGAATGCCACGTCGTTTTTACTCTCTCGCTCTCTTGACAATGTTGCACTCTCTGAGCACGATTAACATTTGAAACAAAAACAACACACCATTCTCTCTACTGGGCACGCATTTTTATCGCAAAGATCTCACTGCAACGCTCGTGTGCGAGTGTTTTGCGATAAAAAAATATCCCACTCGTTTTCTGCTCACATACGAGCTCATTTGAGAGCATTTCGCGAGACTCTCGCTAAAGGCTCGCATGTTGGTCCGCTGGGATGTTTTTTTATGTGTAAGTATGTGTAAGTATGTGTAAAAGGAAGCTAAAATTTTTGCGATGGTGGTTTGGCAGGGTGTTTTCGGAAAATCTTATTAACGATATCCAGATCATATATATTTATTTAATATAATTAAATTAATTTATATAAAGAAACGAATAAGATCAGCCAAAACTAGACAAGGGAAATCCATTATACATAAATACTTACTTGATATTTGTATATAAGCTCACTTTGTAATACTAATTTCAGTGACCGCTCTTTATCCGATGATGAGTATTTAAGTGGTAACTGATGTATATTTTTACTGAAATTTTAGGAAAATATTAGTTTGGTCTTTTTTTATCCTAAACCCATTAAAACTGGGTAAAAGGGGTACATTATATTTGTGCAAAATGTAAATGTATGTAACAGCCAGAAGGAACATCTACGACCCTATAAAGTATATATATTCTTGATCAGCATCAATAGCCGAGTCGAGCTAGCGATGTCCGTCTGTCCGTATCAATGAACGCAAGGACATCAGAACCTATTAGAGCTAGAGACTTGAAATTTAAGCTGTAGGTGATCATAGTACCTAAGCAGATCGAATTTGTTTCCAATTATCGATTACTTACTCGGTTACCAAGAAATCAATAAAAATCAATATCGACATCCTGCTTTTGAGCAAATTGGGTAAATAATAAGAGCAAGAATCACCAAACTTGGTATGTTGCTTCTAGACAATTACATATAATATTATATTTGCAACGCACATTCCAAGAATTTCTGTATTCATGTACACGAACATTCATGCGCGTCTGCTTCGAATTCTGTCATCAGCATTCCAATTGTGAATGTTTTTTATACCCTGAACCCATTAAAAATGGGTAAAAGGGGTATTATGTTTTTATGCAAAATCCAAATGTATGTAACAGGCAGAAGGAAGCATCTCCGACCCCATAAAGTATATATATTCTTGATCAGCATTAATAGCCGAGTCGATCTAGCCATGTCCGTCTGTCTGTCTGTCCGTCCGTCCGTCCGTCCGTCCGTCCGTCCGTCCGTCCATCCGTCCGTATGTATGAACGCAAGGATCTCAGAACCTATAAGAGCTAGAGACTTGAAATTTTAGATGTAGGTGCTCCTAGTTCCTACGCAGATCGAGTTTGTTTCCGATAAACGATAACTTGCCCCGTTTCTAAGTAATCGATAAAAATGTATATCAAAATCCCGGTTTTTAAGCAATTTTGGTAAATAATAAGAGCTAGAGTCACCAAACTTGACATGTAGCTTCTAGAATAGTATATATATATCGAGTATCTTTCATTTTATACCTATCGCCACCTCCCCGCTACTCTCTATCTATTAGCGCGCGCTGCATTTGGTGTTGGAATAAGAGGGTTCAGGGTATCCCCTAGTCGGGAGCTCCCGATTAGAACCTCTTTCTTGTTTTTAGCTGGTGTGGCTGTTGAGTAATGCGGCTGCAAGTAGTGCGGCTGCAAGTATAAGGTTAGTTGCTAGCTCGAAACCTGCTAAGGGAACTTTCCTTTTTTTTAAATTTATCTCTAATACTACAAACGAGCGCGTAGCTCGAGCTGCATTTGGTGGTAGAATAAGAGGATTCAGGGTATCCACTAGTCGGGAGCTCCCGACTACAACCTCTAACTTGTTCTAATAGCTTTTGACCACTATGCTTCAGTTTCTCCACTTGAAGCGAACAGACGTGTTTTTTGTGCTCTCCGTTTTGTTTTTGATTTAATAAAACATCGGCGTTTTAATATTTATATTTTATATATTTCTACTATTCTGTTCGCCTTCTCGGTTTATTTTTATACCCTGAACCCATTAAAAATGGGTAAAAGGGGTATTATGTTATTGTGCAAAATCCAAATGTATGTAACAGGCAGAAGGAAGCATCTCCGACCCCATAAAGTATATATATTCTTGATCAGCATTAATAGCCGAGTCGATCTAGCCATGTCCGTCTGTCTGTCCGTCCGTCCGTCCGTCCGTCCGTATGTATGAACGCAAGGATCTCAGAACCTATAAGAGCTAGGGACTTGAAATTTTAGATGTAGGTGCTCCTAGTTCCTACGCAGATCGAGTTTGTTTCCGATAATCGATAACTTGCCCCGTTTCCAAGTAATCGATAAAAATGTATATCGATATCCTGTTTTTTAAGCAATTTTGGTAAATAATAAGAGCTAGAGTCACCAAACTTGACATGTAGCTTCTAGAAAAGTATATATATATCGATTATCTTTCATTTTATACCTATCGCCACCTCCCCGCTACTCTCTATCTATAAGCGCGCGCTGCATTTGGTGTTGGAATATGAGGGTTCAGGGTATCCCCTAGTCGGGAGCTCCCGACTAGAACCTCTTACTTGTTATACCCTGAACCCATTAAAAATGGGTAAAAGGGGTATTATGTTTTTGTGCAAAATCCAAATGTATGTAACAGGCAGAAGGAAGCATCTCCGACCCCATAAAGTATATATATTCTTGATCAGCATTAATAGCCGAGTCGATCTAGCCATGTCCGTCTGTCTGTCTGTCCGTCCGTCCGTCCGTCCGTCCGTATGTATGAACGCAAGGAACTCAGAACCTATAAGAGCTAGAGACTTGAAATTTTAGATGTAGATGCTCCTAGTTCCTACGCAGATCGAGTTTGTTTCCGATAATCGATAACTTGCCCCGTTTCCAAGTAATCGATAAAAATGTATATCGATATCCTGTTTTTTAAGCAATTTTGGTAAATAATAAGAGCTAGAGTTACCAAACTTGACATGTTGCTTCTAGAAAAGTATATATATATCGATTATCTTTCATTTTATACCTATCGCCACCTCCCCGCTACTCTCTATCTATAAGCGCGCGCTGCATTTGGTGTTGGAATATGAGGGTTCAGGGTATCCCCTAGTCGGGAGCTTCCGACTAGAACCTCTTACTTGTTTATTTATCGCGAGTGCATGCTTGTGGTCTGTGCATTTTTGTCATTTAAATATTGTTTCTTTTAAACTTGTGTTTTTGTGCATTTTTGTTTGTGCACTTGCGCTATTAGCTCTGTGGGTAAGCTTCTTGTTGTTGTTTGTTGTTTATGTTTAACTGCACATCGCCTCTGTGGTGTGCAAGATTTCGTGGGCAAGCATTAATATAAATAGACTACTCTCGCACTCTCGCGCTCTCTCTCCTTTTTTTCAACTTGCGCTTTGATCCTTTTTTACTTTCTGCCGCTTGTTGGTGCTCCATACGCTATTAATCTAATCTAAATAACTCTCTTTTTACATTTGGCTGCGTTATTACAGTAGAGACCCGTAATAATGGACCATAAAATTGTCTGTTTTATAAAAACTTGCCAAATGCCAATTACGGCAAATCAATCCAGCATACCTTGTTGGCTGTGTGATAATGTCGTGCATTCTAAATGTGCGGGTTACACTGGTCTTGTGGGGGATGCTGTTGCCAAACGAAATGGTTTGCACTATAGTTGCGACTCGTGTAGGGAGATTTATGGTGAAATGCGGGCGTTTATGCGTCAGACCAGGTGTGGCTTCAGGGGTCTGATTGTTGGTTTTCGTAAACCCTGGACACCCAATTTAATAGCCTTAAACTGTTAGATGAGTCTCCGGGGCCTAAAAAGCCCACACCTTGTGATCTGCCGTTGCCTAATACCCTTCAGCCTACTACACCGATTACACAGCAGCTCATCTCGTTTGTTACTCCGGTAGCTGTGAGGTCTGCTGTGGACACTGATTCTGTCCCGAAAAGTGACAGACAACAGCCGCTAGAAGGCTCGTCGTCCGGACTACCAGCTGTTTTAGGTACCATAGTTAATAGTGTTCCCACTGTCCTACCTGTGGCACCTAAGCCTCCAGTCGGTGTTCCACCGAAGAGACTTATTTTTGTTTCTAGGCTTGCCCCTCACTTTGCATCAGATGAGGTAAAAACCTTTATACAGGCCCCAGGTATACTGGTGTAGAAATTTCAGTTCGCTTATGAAAGGGATATTGCGTCCTTTAAAATAAGTGTTCCGCCAGAAATATTTACTGATATTTGTTGTAAAGAGTTTTGGCCGGAGCACTTAATATTAAAAGAATATAAGGCCAAAAAGAAATATCGGACTCCGATTTTATTACCACCTATTTCTAATGGCGCATCAACTTTAGTTGCTGCGTCAAAAAACTAATTCCATCTTTCGAGATTGCCTACCAGAATGTTAGAGGTCTTAAATCTAAACTCGCTAAACTGTACTTAGACTCTCTTGCTTTTAATTTTCATATTATCGCTTTTACTGAGACCTGGCTGAAGCCGGACATCTCAGACTCGTCAATTTTTACCTCCAAATACACCACTTATAGATGCGATCGAGCTTCCCGTATCGGAGGAGGAGTACTTATAGCTGTCGAGTCTGCTCTTTCGTCGGAACGCATTGATCTTCCCATCTCAGAGATTGAGTTGGTGGCTGTAAGAGTTGTATTTGGTACTTTTTCTATCTTTATTACATGTTTATATTTACCTCCTCTATCTAATTTGTCTAACTATCAAACCCATCTTAATGCTATTAAATCTGTCTCCTCCCTACTTTCTGATAGAGACCTTTCAGTAGTTCTTGGGGACTTTAATCTTCCTGTTGTCGAGTAGTCATCGCCATCAGACTCAAACTTTCTGTTGCCGTCATCGTCAAACGAATTTATTGATGGTCTACATGAATTGTCCTTACGGCAGGTTAATCGTGTGCGCAATTCAAGAAACAGATCTCTTGATCTAATTTTCGTGTTGGATTCGTTCGACAGTGTTGTGCACAGGATCAATCCGCTTACACTTCCTGAAGACCCTATTCATCCAACTCTGGACATGGTCATTGATTTACCAGCCCGAGTCCCTATCAAGGAAACGGAATTAGCTGAACGTATGCGTTGTTTCAGAAAGGCTGATTTTCATAAGCAAAATGATCTTATTCTGCAAGTCGACTGGTCCCAACTGTACAATTGTGCAGACATTGATGTTGCCTTGAAACTTTTTTATGACACCTTGTACTCGATTTTTGATGTCTGCGTTCCTCTTGATCACCCAGCGAGGCCTGATAGGCCTCCCTGGCTCTCAAATGAACTGATGAGGTTAAACGAAAGGCATCTATTTTGCCTTCTTCGGTTAAGTTTGCAGATGAGAGCGCGAACACTGATCCAGGCATAGCCGATCTGTTTGCAAACTTTTTTCAAACTACCTCCTCCTCCTCTAGGTATAATAAAAATCAGCCTTATCCTCATCAGTTACAGAGGTCAAACTGCATGTTTAATCCCATTATTACCGAAAGTGGTGTTCCTGCCTGCGTGCTTAGATACTGCGCTGCAGCATTATGTAAACCTGTTTTAAAACTTTTTGAATTGTCCGTTAACACTTCATCTTTTCCGACTATTTGGAAGGAATCATACATTACATCCCTCTCCATAAGAAAGGGAGTATATCCGATGTCGAAAACTATAGAGGTATTTCCAAATTATCCGCTATACCTAAAGCTTTTGAGAGAATTATAACATCTCAACTGCAGAATTTATGTAGTTCTATTATTTCACCTTCCCAGCATGGGTTCGTGAAGCGCAGATCTACAACCACTAACCTTCTTGAGTTTACTTCGTTTGTAATTGATGGGTTTAAAAAAAGAAAGCAGACTGACGTCATCTATACTGATTTCAGTAAGGCTTTTGATTCTGTCAACCGTTCCTTGCTGCTTCATAAATTAAGCCTTCTCGGCTTCCCAGTCAATCTTTTGAACTGGATTTCAGAGTATTTGCGTGACAGAACCCAAAAGGTTCTTTTCAGAAATTGATTTTCTATACGTATTCTGGTGACTTCCGGTGTTCCTCAAGGTAGTCATCTTGGCCCGCTACTCTTTACTCTTTTCATCAATGACCTTCCCTCGATACTGTGTCACTCTCGAGTATTAATGTATGCTGATGATGTAAAATTATACCTTGCATATAAGGATATGGCATCATGTTATCTCTTATAAGCGGACATTGATGCGCTTTAGGCTTGGTGCCTAGCCAACCTGTTAAACTTAAACTGCTCTAAATGTAAGGTAGTGACCTTCTATAGAAGCCCTCCTCAATTGGTTTCTTACATCCTTGATAGCATACCGCTCGAGCGTGTTAATAGTACTTCTAATGAAGTTAATGATCTAGGTGTCATCCTTGATCATAAACTTAAATTCGACTCTCATGTTAATACCGTGGTCAATAAGGCCAGAATAGTTATGGGTTTCATCAAGCGATGGTCGAAGGAGTTTGACGATCCGTACACGACAAAAACACTTTATATATTTTTGGTACGACCTATTCTTGAGTATGCCTCATGTATCTGGTCACCACAATATGCTACCCATCAGGACAGAATTGAATCCGTTCAGAAACAATTCTTGTTGTTTGCCCTTAGTGGTTTAAATTGGGATCCTCGTGTGCGGTTACCGTCATATTCCAGTAGACTTCTGATGATTAACCTTCCTTCTTTAATTAATCGTAGAACCATGCTGGGTGTAATATTTATTCATAAATTAATTACTGGTGAAATCGACTCTTCTGTGTTGACTAGCCAATTAAATTTCTCTATCCCTACTAGACTAACACGTAATTTTGTACCTTTATCGCTTCAATTTTGCTCAACTAACTATGCCTTGCATGAACCGTTCAGGGTTCTCTGTGACGACTATAACAAGCATTACGTATAAAGTCTTCTATTCTAAACTATTAAGCAAGTAGATAGTCCTATTTTTTTTTTGTAATTGTATTTGTACACATACTCGCAGTTTGTATCGATTTTTTTTGTTTATTATTTTTTTTTTCATATTTACTTTGCATTTCGTGTCGTACGTTACACGACTTCGCCCCTCGGTCGGTTGGGCGGGAGGTGGGATGCAGTACGTTGCATCGGGATTGGCGTTAAAAAAAAAAAATAGTCACATTTTCAACTTTCACATATTGATGTCCCATTGACAAGTGTCGGTTGTCGGTAACATGCGAAAGTACCGCTTCTTTAAATAAAAATCTCTTTGCGAGATTTGCCCATCTTTAAATGTTATAAACTGTAGGATTATAAATATTTAAAATTATAATTTAAAGTAACTGCTTGCCTTCGTTAATATATCAGCTGTTTATGGTTATGATACTTTCACATTTTTCACAACATCGATAGAAAACTCGACAAATCATCGCAAGAAACACGAACTCTTCAGGGCGAATTAACACATTTTTTAAAAATGTGTAATTTTAGAAAAATGTGTTATATGTGTTTTCTTATGGGAAAACGTACAGGCCGCATTTAACACATTTTTCATGCAGGCTAAAATTACTTAACGCGGCATTAAATTCTTAGAACAAGTAGGATGCCATTTCACTCTAATGAGTTTCTAGTGTCTTAGTAATAAGCAGCCGCACACGCTATTCCGTCACATCAAGCGATTCTCTAGAAGGTTTGGTGTTAGAATTTCGCGATCCCGCCTGATCACGTGGGTTGGTCTGTCCACTAGGTCGACATCTGGCTGATTTCTTACCTTCGAATTGTTCTCCACTACATGCTCGCTTTCGATTGGGACATATTTCGTTGCTTCCAAGCAAATTTTTTAGGTCATTTCAATTAAATTTGTGAGCGCAAGGAGTTTCTGTTTTCTCAAGCGATACATCATTGAAAATAGTACACATTTCTGCAGAGGCCTCCCTGAGATCTTTATTCACCTGACTATGTACGACAGCAATAATTAGAAAATCGATGATAATTGGTCGAAGAGTTAATTAGAAATTAACCAAAACGGATTTTAATTTTAATACGGAGCGATAATTAAGATATTCAGTAACGGTTTCGCTGCTTAAAACAAAAACATGCTAATGACAGTTAGGTATTAATATAACAATAGTATTATAGTATGGGGCATATCCACAGGTAATTAGAATACCATCAGTTCCTCGCGATGCTGAGTGTCTGCACGGAAATTACAATTTTTTGGATGGTGCATTTTGATGAGGACAGGAGGAAGCGAGTCAATGCGGACGACTCGTAACAAAATAAGCTACGAACAATGTTAGCGGCTCTCTCCCAGGTTATTTCTGTGCCAATTCCTGATCTGGAGAGGATGAGTGGAGGCTCCACGGTGGTTGCCATTATTATTAGTATATATTTTATATGGAGTACGGCGGCTGCGCTGGAAGCATTTCGCCTAACACTCGTGTTATGCATTGCGAAAAACGCAATTTAGATTTCACGTATACTTATGCCCTTTAAATACACCTAAGGCTAGTATCCCGCTTAACAATCATATTTAATGTTGAATATCCATGTGAGGGTGCAAATTAACCAATTGGTAGCGACCAATTGAAAAAAAAAATTGTTTGTTGTGGGAGCTAGGAGCTTGCGATTTATTTGAATCCAAAATTAGAACTATAGTACAATCGTGAACTTATGCTGCAAGTCAGCTATGTTTGTGAAAAAGCTTAGTATTCAAAAGCTAAGTGCTTGGAATTGTGTTTACGTTATAAATTGCGCATGAGAATCTGGATCTTAACGTTAAGTGGTTGCGCTATTATGTTTACGTTAGATCCATGAGTCTGGATCTTTATGTTAAGTGGTTGCGCTGTTATGTTTATGTTAAAGCAGGAAATCTGGATCTTTATGTTAGAAAAGCCGCAGCTGCGCGTTTAGTGGACGTAGAAGGAATCATACATTATCCTTCCCCATAAGAAAGGGAGTATATCCGATGTCGAAAACTATAGAGGTATTTCCAAATTATCCGCTATACCTAAAGCTTTTGAGAGAATTATAACATCTCAACTGCAGAATTTATGTAGTTCTATTATTTCACCTTCCCAGCATGGGTTCGTGAAGCGCAGATCTACAACCACTAACCTTCTTGAGCTTACTTCGTTTGTAATTGATGGGTTTAACAAAAGAAAGCAGACTGACGTCATCTATACTGATTTCAGTAAGGCTTTCGACTCTATCAACCATTCCTTGCTGCTTCATAAATTAAGCCTTCTCGGCTTCCCAGTCAATCTTTTGAACTGGATTTCAGAGTATTTGCGTGACAGAACCCAAAAGGTTCTTTTCAGAAATTGATTTTCTATACGTGGTGACTTCCGGTGTCCCTCAAGGTGCTTTTTCTTTTATATGGCATTTTCACTACTTTCCTATTTATTTATTATTTTTTAATTTATTGATAGCTCTTGAAAATATTGAATACTATTCTGAAAGCGAATAGTTTAGTTATTAATAAACACTTGTTAGTTCACTTGTTAGTTACTTACCTCTCTACAGAAATCCAATTTCCACTAATCACTTTAACCACGTGTCTGCTCGCTTCGGCGGACAATAGAAAAGAGAACAAAGGAATTTTTCAACCCCCAAAAAACACATATTTTACGGGCTGAGTAGGAAACAACAAAAACAACACAGCATCCGAATGCCACGTCGTTTTTACTCTCTCGCTCTCTTGACAATGTTGCACTCTCTGAGCACGATTAACATTTGAAACAAAAACAACACACCATTCTCTCTACTGGGCACGCATTTTTATCGCAAAGATCTCACTGCAACGCTCGTGTGCGAGTGTTTTGCGATAAAAAAATATCCCACTCGTTTTCTGCTCACATACGAGCTCATTTGAGAGCATTTCGCGAGACTCTCGCTAAAGGCTCGCATGTTGGTCCGCTGGGATGTTTTATTATGTGTAAGTATGTGTAAAAGGAAGCTAAAATTTTTGCGATGGTGGTTTGGCAGGGTGTTTTCGGAAAATCTTATTAACGATATCCAGATCATATATATTTATTTAATATAATTAAATTAATTTATATAAAGAAACGAATAAGATCAGCCAAAACTAGACAAGGGAAATCCATTATACATAAATACTTACTTGATATTTGTATATAAGCTCACTTTGTAATACTAATTTCAGTGACCGCTCTTTATCCGATGATGAGTATTTAAGTGGTAACTGATGTATATTTTTACTGAAATTTTAGGAAAATATTAGTTTGGTCTTTTTATACCCTGAACCCATTAAAAATGGGTAAAAGGGGTATTATGTTTTTGTGCAAAATCCAAATGTATGTAACAGGCAGAAGGAAGCATCTCCGACCCCATAAAGTATATATATTCTTGATCAGCATTAATAGCCGAGTCGATCTAGCCATGTCCGTCTGTCTGTCCGTCCGTCCGTCCGTCCGTCCGTCCGTTCCAAATAAAAATCACCCCAAATCCCCCCCCTCCTCCAGAATTTTTTTCCCCCCCAAAAAAAAATATTTTAAAATCCCCCAAATATATATTTTTACATTATAGCCGAGTCGATCTACCATTTTTCTTCTTCCGTCCTCCGTCCGTCTGTCCGTCCGTCCGTATGTATGAACGCAAGGATCTCAGAACCTATAAGAGCTAGAGACTTGAAATTTTGGATGTAGGTGCTCCTAGGTCCTACGCAGATCGAGTTTGTTTCCGATAATCGATAACTTGCCCCGTTTCCAAGTAATCGATAAAAATGTATATCGATATCCTGTTTTTTAAGCAATTTTGGTAAATAATAAGAGCTAGAGTTACCAAACTTGACATGTAGCTTCTAGAAAAGTATATATATATCGATTATCTTTCATTTTATACCTATCGCCACATCCCCGCTACTCTCTATCTACAAGCGCGCGCTGCATTTAGTGTAGGAATATGAGGGTTCAGGGTATCCCCTAGTCGGGAGCTCCCGACTAGAACCTCTTACTTGTTTTATCCTAAACCCATTAAAACTGGGTAAAAGGGGTACATTATATTTGTGCAAAATGTAAATGTATGTAACAGCCAGAAGGAACATCTACGACCCTATAAAGTATATATATTCTTGATCAGCATCAATAGCCGAGTCGAGCTAGCGATGTCCGTCTGTCCGTATCAATGAACGCAAGGACATCAGAACCTATTAGAGCTAGAGACTTGAAATTTAAGCTGTAGGAGATCATAGTACCTAAGCAGATCGAATTTGTTTCCGATTATCGATTACTTACTCGGTTACCAAGAAATCAATAAAAATCAATATCGACATCCTGCTTTTGAGCAAATTGGGTAAATAATAAGAGCAAGAATCACCAAACTTGGTATGTTGCTTCTAGACAATTACATATAATATTATTTTTGCAACGCACATTCCAAGAATTTCTGTATTCATGTACACGAACATTCATGCGCGTCTGCTTCGAATTCTGTCATCAGCATTCCAATTGCGAATGTTTTTTATACCCTGAACCCATTAAAAATGGGTAAAAGGGGTATTATGTTTTTATGCAAAATCCAAATGTATGTAACAGGCAGAAGGAAGCATCTCCGACCCCATAAAGTATATATATTCTTGATCAGCATTAATAGCCGAGTCGATCTAGCCATGTCCGTCTGTCTGTCTGTCCGTCCGTCCGTCCGTCCGCCCGTCCGTCCGTATGTATGAACGCAAGGATCTCAGAACCTATAAGAGCTAGAGACTTGAAATTTTAGATGTAGGTGCTCCTAGTTCCTACGCAGATCGAGTTTGTTTCCGATAATCGATAACTTGCCCCGTTTCCAAGTAATCGATAAAAATGTATATCGAAATCCTGTTTTTTAAGCAATTTTGGTAAATAATAAGAGCTAGAGTTACCAAACTTGACATGTAGCTTCTAGAAAAGTATATATATATCGATTATCTTTCACCTATCGCCAACTTCCCGCTACTCTCTATCTATAAGCGCGCGCTGCATTTGGTGTTGGAATAAGAGGGTTCAGGGTATCCCCTAGTCGGGAGGAAACAGAGGAAACTATTTTTTTTATACCCTGAACCCATTGAAAATGGGTAAAAAGGGTATATTGTATTTGTGCAAAGTGCAAATGTATGTAACAGGCAGAAGGAAGCATCTCCGACCCCATAAAGTATATACATTCTTGATCAGCATCAATAGCTGAGTCGATCTAACCATGTCCTTCTGTCTGTCCGTCCGTCCGTCCGTATGTTTGAACGCAAGGATCTCAGAACCTATAAGAGCTAGAGACTCGAAATTTTAGCTGTAGGTCCTCCAGGTGCCCGCGCAGATCGAGTTTGTTTCCGATAAACGATAAATTGCCCCGTTTCTAAGTAATCGATAAAAATGTATATCGAAATACCGCTTTTTAAGCAATTTTGGTAAATAATAAGAGCTAGAGTCACCAAACTTGACATGTAGCTTCTAGAATAGTATATATATATCGAGTATCTTTCATTTTATACCTATCGCCACCTCCCCGCTACTCTCTATCTATTAGCGCGCGCTGCATTTGGTGTTGGAATATGAGGGTTCAGGGTATCCCCTAGTCGGGAGCTCCCGACTGGAACCTCTTTCTTGTTTTTAGCTGGTGTGGCTGTTGAGTAATGCGGCTGCAAGTAGTGCGGCTGCAAGTATACGGTTAGTTGCTAGCTCGAAACCTGCTAAGGGAACTTTCCTTTTTTTAAATTTATCTTTAATACTACAAACGAGCGCGTAGCTCGAGCTGCATTTGTTGGTAGAATAAGAGGATTCAGGGTATCCACTAGTCGGGAGCTCCCGACTACAACCTCTAACTTGTTCTAATAGCTTTTGACCACTATGCTTCAGTTTCTCCACTTGAAGCGAACAGACGTGTTTTTTTGTGCTCTCCGTTTTGTTTTTGATTTAATAAAACATCGGCGTTTTAATTTTTATATTTTATATATTTCTACTATTCTGTTCGCCTTCTCGGTTTATTTTTTATTTATCGCGAGTGCATGCTTGTGGTCTGTGCATTTTTGTCATTTAAATATTGTTTCTTTTAAACTTGTGTTTTTGTGCATTTTTGTTTGTGCACTTGCGCTATTAGCTCTGTGGGTAAGCTTCTTGTTGTTGTTTGTTGTTTATGTTTAACTGCACATCGCCTCTGTGGTGTGCAAGATTTCGTGGGCAAGCATAAATATAAATAGACTACTCTCGCACTCTCGCGCTCTCTCTCCTTTTTTTCAACTTGCGCTTTGATCTTTTTCTACTTTCTGCCGCTTGTTGGTGCTCCATACGCTATTAATATAATCTAAATAACTCTCTTTTTATACCCTGAACCCATTAAAAATGGGTAAAAGGGGTATTATGTTTTTGTGCAAAATCCAAATGTATGTAACAGGCAGAAGGAAGCATCTCCGACCCCATAAAGTATATATATTCTTGATCAGCATTAATAGCCGAGTCGATCTAGCCATGTCCGTCTGTCTGTCCGTCCGTCCGTCCGTCCGTCCGTCCGTATGTATGAACGCAAGGATCTCAGAACCTATAAGAGCTAGGGACTTGAAATTTTAGATGTAGGTGCTCCTAGTTCCTACGCAGATCGAGTTTGTTTCCGATAATCGATAACTTGCCCCGTTTCCAAGTAATCGATAAAAATGTATATCGATATCCTGTTTTTTAAGCAATTTTGGTAAATAATAAGAGTTAGAGTTACCAAACTTGACATATAGCTTCTAGAAAAGTATATATATATCGATTATCTTTCATTTTATACCTATCGCCACCTCCCCGCTACTCTCTATCTATAAGCGCGCGCTGCATTTGGTGTTGGAATATAAGGGTTCAGGGTATCCCCTAGTCGGGAGCTCCCGACTAGAACCTCTTACTTGTTACATTTGGCTGCGTTATTACAGTAGTTACCCTTAATAATGGACCATAAAATTGTCTGTTTTATAAAAACTTGCCAAATACCAATTACGGCAAGTCAATCCAGCATACCTTGTTGGCTGTGTGATAATGTCGTGCATTCTAAATGTGCGGGTTACACTGGTCTTGTGGGGGATGCTGTTGCCAAACGAAATGGTTTGCACTATAGTTGCGACTCGTGTAGGGAGATTTATGGTGAAATGCGGGCGTTTATGCGTCAGACCAGGTGTGGCTTCAGGGGTCTGATTGTTGGTTTTCGTAAACCCTGGACACCCAATTTAATAGCCTTAAACTGTTAGATGACTCTCCGGGGCCTAAAAAGCCCACACCTTGTGATCTGCCGTTGCCTAATACCCTTCAGCCTCCGACTGCTATTCAGCAGCCTACTACACCGATTACACAGCAGCTCATCTCGTTTGTTACTCCGGTAGCTGTGAGGTCTGCTGTGGACACTGATTCTGTCCCGAAAAGTGACAGACAACAGCCGCTAGAAGGCTCGTCGTCCGGACTACCAGCTGTTTTAGGTACCATAGTTAATAGTGTTCCCACTGTCCTCCCTGTGGCACCTAAGCCTCCAGTCGGTGTTCGACCGAAGAGACTTATTTTTGTTTCTAGGCTTGCCCCTCACTTTGCATCAGATGAGGTAAAAACCTTTATACAGGCCCCAGGTATACTGGTGAAGAAATTTAAGTTCGCTTATGAAAGGGATATTGCGTCCTTTAAAATAAGTGTTCCGCCAGAAATATTTACTGATATTTGTTGTAAAGAGTTTTGGCCGGAGCACTTAATATTTAAAGAATATAAGGCCAAAAAGAAATATCGGACTCCGATTTTATTACCACCTATTTCTAATGGCGCATCAACTTTAGTTGCTGCGTCAAAAAACTAATTCCATCTTTCGAGATTGCCTACCAGAATGTTAGAGGTCTGAAATCTAAACTCGCTAAACTGTACTTAGACTCTCTTGCTTTTAATTTTCATATTATCGCTTTTACTGAGACCTGGCTGAAGCCGGACATCTCAGACTCGTCAATTTTTACCTCCAAATACACCACTTATAGATGCGATCGAGCTTCCCGTATCGGAGGAGGAGTACTTATAGCTGTCGAGTCTGCTCTTTCGTCGGAACGCATTGATCTTCCCATCTCAGAGATTGAGTTGGTGGCTGTAAGAGTTGTATTTGGTACTTTTTCTATCTTTATTACATGTTTATATTTACCTCCTCTATCTAATTTGTCTAACTATCAAACCCATCTTAATGCTATTAAATCTGTCTCCTCCCTACTTTCTGATAGAGACCTTTCAGTAGTTCTTGGGGACTTTAATCTTCCTGTTGTCGAGTAGTCATCGCCATCTGACTCAAACTTTCTGTTGCCGTCATCGTCAAACGAATTTATTGATGGTCTACATGAATTGTCCTTACGGCAGGTTAATCGTGTGCGCAATTCAAGAAACAGATCTCTTGATCTAATTTTCGTGTTGGATTCGTTCGACAGTGTTGTGCACAGGATCAATCCGCTTACACTTCCTGAAGACCCTATTCATCCAACTCTGGACATGGTCATTGATTTACCAGCCCGAGTCCCTATCAAGGAAACGGAATTAGCTGAACGTATGCGTTGTTTCAGAAAGGCTGATTTTCATAAGCTAAATGATCTTATTCTGCAAGTCGACTGGTCCCAACTGTACAATTGTGCAGACATTGATGTTGCCTTGAAACTTTTTTATGACACCTTGTACTCGATTTTTGATGTCTGCGTTCCTCTTGATCACCCAGCGAGGCCTGTAAGGCCTCCCTGGCTCTCAAATGAACTGATGAGGTTAAAAAACGCGAAGTCGAGGTGTTATAAAAAGTTTAAGAAATCGGGAAATCACTCTGATTTCTCCCGCTATGCAGTTGCTCGATCAAATTTTTCCACCCAAAATTCCATCTGCTATAAGAATTACCTTCGGCGTTGTCGCCTTCAATTTTCACATAATTCTAAGCAATTTTTTAACTTTGTGAATTCTAAACGAAAGGCATCTATTTTGCCTTCTTCGGTTAAGTTTGCAGATGAGAGCGCGAACACTGATCCAGGCATAGCCGATCTGTTTGCAAACTTTTTTCAAACTACCTCCTCCTCCTCTAGGTATAATAAAAATCAGCCTTATCCTCATCAGTTACAGGTCAAACTGAATGTTTAATCCCATTATTACCGAGAGTGGTGTTCCTGCCTGCGTGCTTAGATACTGCGCTGCAGCATTATGTAAACCTGTTTTAAAACTTTTTGAATTGTCCGTTAACACTTCATCTTTTCCGACTATTTGGAAGGAATCATACATTACATCCCTCTCCATAAGAAAGGGAGTATATCCGATGTCGACCACTATAGAGGTATTTCCAAATTATCCGCTATACCTAAAGCTTTTGAGAGAATTATAACATCTCAACTGCAGAATTTATGTAGTTCGCGCAGATCTACAACCACTAACCTTCTTGAGTTTACTTCGTTTGTAATTGATGGGTTTAAAAAAAGAAAGCAGACTGACGTCATCTATACTGATTTCAGTAAGGCTTTCGACTCTGTCAACCATTCCTTGCTGCTTCATAAATTAAGCCTTCTCGGCTTCCCAGTCAATCTTTTGAACTGGATTTCAGAGTATTTGCGTGACAGAACCCAAAAGGTTCTTTTCAGAAATTGATTTTCTATACGTATTCTGGTGACTTCCGGTGTTCCTCAAGGTAGTCATCTTGGCCCGCTACTCTTTACTCTTTTCATCAATGACCTTCCCTCGATACTGTGTCACTCTCGAGTATTAATGTATGCTGATGATGTAAAATTATGCCTTGCATATAAGGATATGGCATCATGTTATCTCTTATAAGCGGACATTGATGCGCTTTAGGCTTGGTGCCTAGCCAACCTGTTAAACTTAAACTGCTCTAAATGTAAGGTAGTGACCTTCTATAGAAGCCCTCCTCAATTGGTTTCTTACATCCTCCATAGCATACCGCTCGAGCGTGTTAATAGTACTTCTAATGAAGTTAATGATCTAGGTGTCATCCTTGATCATAAACTTAAATTCGACTCTCATGTTAATACCGTGGTCAATAAGGCCAGAATAGTTATGGGTTTCATCAAGCGATGGTCGAAGGAGTTTGACGATCCGTACACGACAAAAACACTTTATATATCTTTGGTACGACCTATTCTTGAGTATGCCTCATGTATCTGGTCACCACAATATGCTACCCATCAGGACAGAATTGAATCCGTTCAGAAACAATTCTTGTTGTTTGCCCTTAGTGGTTTAAATTGGGATCCTCGTGTGCGGTTACCGTCATACTCCAGTAGACTTCTGATGATTAACCTTCCTTCTTTAATTAATCGTAGAACCATGCTGGGTGTAATATTTATTCATAAATTAATTACTGGTGAAATCGACTCTTCTGTGTTGACTAGCCAATTAAATTTCTCTATCCCTATTAGACTAACACGTAATTTTGTACCGTTATCGCTTCAATTTTGCTCAACTAACTATGCCTTGCATGAACCGTTCAGGGTTCTCTGTGACGACTATAACAAGCATTACGTATAAAGTCTTCTATTCTAAACTATTAAGCAAGTAGATAGTCCTATTTTTATTTGTAATTGTATTTGTACACATACTCGCAGTTTGTATCGATTTTTTTATTTTATTATTTTTTTTTTTCATATTTACTTTGCATTTCGTGTCGTACGTTACACGACTTCGCCCCTCGGTCGGTTGGGCGGGAGGTGGGATGCAGTACGTTGCATCGGGATTGGCGTTAAAAAAAAAAAAATGTCACATTTTCAACTTTCACATATTGGTGTCCCATTGACAAGTGTCGGTTGTCGGTAACATGCGAAAGTACCGCTTCTTTAAATAAAAATCTCTTTGCGAGATTTGCCCATCTTTAAATGTTATAAACTGTAGGATTATAAATATTTAAAATTATAATTTAAAGTAACTGCTTGCCTTCGTTAATATATCAGCTGTTTATGGTTATGATACTTTCACATTTTTCACAACATCGATAGAAAACTCGACAAATCATCGCAAGAAACACGAACTCTTCAGGGCGAATTAACACATTTTTTAAAAATGTGTAATTTTAGAAAAATGTGTTATATGTGTTTTCTTATGGGAAAACGTACAGGCCGCATTTAACACATTTTTCATGCAGGCTAAAATTACTTAACGCGGCATTAAATTCTTAGAACAAGTAGGATGCCATTTCACTCTAATGAGTTTCTAGTGTCTTAGTAATAAGCAGCCGCACACGCTATTCCGTCACATCAAGCGATTCTCTAGAAGGTTTGGTGTTAGAATTTCGCGATCCCGCCTGATCACGTGGGTTGGTCTGTCCACTAGGTCGACATCTGGCTGATTTCTTACCTTCGAATTGTTCTCCACTACATGCTCGCTTTCGATTGGGACATATTTCGTTGCTTCCAAGCAAATTTTTTAGGTCATTTCAATTAAATTTGTGAGCGCAAGTTGTTTCTGTTTTCTCAAGCGATACATCATTGAAAATAGTACACATTTCTGCAGAGGCCTCCCTGAGATCTTTATTCACCTGACTATGTACGACAGCAATAATTAGAAAATCGATGATAATTGGTCGAAGAGTTAATTAGAAATTAACCAAAACGGATTTTAATTTTAATACGGAGCGATAATTAAGATATTCAGTAACGGTTTCGCTGCTTAAAACAAAAACATGCTAATGACAGTTAGGTATTAATATAACAATAGTATTATAGTATGGGGCATATCCTCAGGTAATTAGAATACCATCAGTTCCTCGCGATGCTGAGTGTCTGCACGGAAATTACAATTTTTTGGATGGTGCATTTTGATGAGGACAGGGAGACGCGATGGAAACTAGCATGGATTTAAATTATGATTTGTTACGAGTCAATGCGGACGACTCGTAACAAAATAAGCTACGAACAATGTTAGCGGCTCTCTCCCAGGTTATTTCTGTGCCAATTCCTGATCTGGAGAGGATGAGTGGAGGCTCCACGGTGGTTGCCATTATTATTAGTATATATTTTATATGGAGTACGGCGGCTGCGCTGGAAGCATTTCGCCTAACACTCGTGTTATGCATTGCGAAAAACGCAATTTAGATTTCACGTATACTTATGCACTTTAAATACACCTAAGGCTAGTATCCCGCTTAACAATCATATTTTATGTTGAATATCCATGTGAGGGTGCAAATTAACCAATTGGTAGCGACCAATTGAAAAAAAAAATTGTTTATTGTGGGAGCTAGGAGCTTGCGATTTATTTGAATCCAAAATTAGAACTATAGTACAATCGTGAACTTATGCTGCAAGTCAGCTATGTTTGTGAAAAAGCTTATTTTCTTAAAGCTCAAAAACTCGCGGAGGCGGCTTTCGTATTCAAAAGCTAAGTGCTTGGAATTGTGTTTACGTTATAAATTGCGCATGAGAATGTGGATCTTAACGTTAAGTGGTTGCGCTATTATGTTTACGTTAGATCCATGAGTCTGGATCTTTATGTTAAGTGGTTGCGCTGTTATGTTTATGTTAAAGCAGGAAATCTGGATCTTTATGTTAGAAAAGCCGCAGCTGCGCGTTTAGTGGACGTAGAAGGAATCATACATTATCCTTCCCCATAAGAAAGGGAGTATATCCGATGTCGAAAACTATAGAGGTATTTCCAAATTATCCGCTATACCTAAAGCTTTTGAGAGAATTATAACATCTCAACTGCAGAATTTATGTAGTTCTATTATTTCACCTTCCCAGCATGGGTTCGTGAAGCGCAGATCTACAACCACTAACCTTCTTGAGCTTACTTCGTTTGTAATTGATGGGTTTAAAAAAGAAAGCAGACTGACGTCATCTATACTGATTTCAGTAAGGCTTTCGACTCTATCAACCATTCCTTGCTGCTTCATAAATTGCCTTCTCGGCTTCCCAGTCAATCTTTTGAACTGGATTTCAGAGTTTTGCGTGACAGAACCCAAAAGGTTCTTTTCAGAAATTGATTTTCTATACGTATTCTGGTGACTTCCGGTGTTCCTCAAGGTAGTCATCTTGGCCCGCTACTCTTTACTCTTTTCATCAATGACCTTCCCTCGATACTGTGTCACTCTCGAGTATTAATGTATGCTGATGATGTAAAATTATGCCTTGCATATAAGGATATGGCATCATGTTATCTCTTATAAGCGGACATTGATGCGCTTTAGGCTTGGTGCCTAGCCAACCTGTTAAACTTAAACTGCTCTAAATGTAAGGTAGTGACCTTCTATAGAAGCCCCCCTCAATTGGTTTCTTACATCCTTGATAGCATACCGCTTGAGCGTGTTAATAGTACTTCAAATGAAGTTAATGATCTAGGTGTCATCCTTGATCATAAACCTAAATTCTACTCTCATGTTAATACCGTGGTCAATAAGGCCAGAATAGTTATGGGTTTCATCAAGCGATGGTCGAAGGAGTTTGACGATCCGTACACGACAAAAACACTTTATATATCTTTGGTACGACCTATTCTTGAGTATGCCTCATGTATCTGGTCACCACAATATGCTACCCATCAGGACAGAATTGAATCCGTTCAGAAACAATTCTTGTTGTTTGCCCTTAGTGGTTTAAATTGGGATCCTCGTGTGCGGTTACCGTCATACTCCAGTAGACTTCTGATGATTAACCTTCCTTCTTTAATTAATCGTAGAACCATGCTGGGTGTAATATTTATTCATAAATTAATTACTGGTGAAATCGACTCTTCTGTGTTGACTAGCCAATTAAATTTCTCTATCCCTACTAGACTAACACGTAATTTTGTACCTTTATCGCTTCAATTTTGCTCAACTAACTATGCCTTGCATGAACCGTTCAGGGTTCTCTGTGACGACTATAACAAGCATTACGTATAAAGTCTTCTATTCTAAACTATTTAGCAAGTAGATAGTCCCATTTTTATTTGTAATTGTATTTGTACACATACTCGCAGTTTGTATAGATTTTTTTTTTTATTATTTTTTTTTTCATATTTACTTTGCATTTCGTGTCGTACGTTACACGACTTCGCCCCTCGGTCGGTTGGGCGGGAGGTGGGATGCAGTACGTTGCATCGGGATTCGCGTTAAAAAAAAAAAATGTCACATTTTCAACTTTCACATATTGATGTCCCATTGGCAAGTGTCGGTTGTCGGTAACATGCGAAAGTACCGCTTCTTTAAATAAAAATCTCTTTGCGAGATTTGCCCATCTTTAAATGTTATAAACTGTTGGATTATAAATATTTAAAATTATAATTTAAAGTAACTGCTTGCCTTCGTTAATATATCAGCTGTTTATGGTTATGATACTTTCACATTTTTCACAACATCGATAGAAAACTCGACAAATCATCGCAAGAAACACGAACTCTTCAGGGCGAATTAACACATTTTTTAAAAATGTGTAATTTTAGAAAAATGTGTTATATGTGTTTTGTTATGCGAAAACGTACAGGCCGCATTTAACACATTTTTCATGCAGGCTAAAATTACTTAACGCGGCATTAAATTCTTAGAACAAGTTGGATGCCATTTCACTCTAATGAGTTTCTAGTGTCTTAGTAATAAGCAACCGCACACGCTATTCCGTCACATCAAGCGATTCACTAGAAGGTTTGGTGTTAGAATTTCGCGATCCCGCTTGATCACGTGGGTTGGTCTGTCCACTAGGTCGACATCTGGCTGATTTCTTACCTTCGAATTGTTCTCCACTACATGCTCGCTTTCGATTGGGACATATTTCGTTGCTTCCAAGCAAATTTTTTAGGTCATTTCAATTAAATTTGTGAGCGCAAGGAGTTTCTGTTTTCTCAAGCGATACATCATTGAAAATAGTACACATTTCTGCAGAGGCCTCCCTGAGATCTTTATTCACCTGACTATGTACGACAGCAATAATTAGAAAATCGATGATAATTGGTCGAAGAGTTAATTAGAAATTAACCAAAACGGATTTAAATTTTAATACGGAGCGATAATTAAGATATTCAGTAACGGTTTCGCTGCTTAAAACAAAAACATGCTAATGACAGTTAGGTATTAATATAACAATAGTATTATAGTATGGGGCATATCCTCAGGTAATTAGAATACCATCAGTTCCTCGCGATGCTGAGTGTCTGCACGGAAATTACAATTTTTTGGATGGTGCATTTTGATGAGGACAGGAAGAAGCGAGTCAATGCGGACGACTCGTAACAAAATAAGCTACGAACAATGTTAGCGGCTCTCTCCCAGGTTATTTCTGTGCCAATTCCTGATCTGGAGAGGATGAGTGAAGGCTCCACGGTGGTTGTCATTCTTATTATCATATATTTTATATGGAGTACGGCGGCTGCGCTGGAAGCATTTCGCTTAACACTCGTGTTATGCATTGCGAAAAACGCAATTTAGATTGCACGTATACTTATGCCCTTTAAATACACCTAAGGCTAGTATCCCGCTTAACAATCATATTTTATGTTGAATATCCATGTGAGGGTGCAAATTAACCAATTGGTAGCGACCAATTGAAAAAAAAAATTGTTTGTTGTGGGAGCTAGGAGCTTGCGATTTATTTGAATCCAAAATTAGAACTATAGTACAATCGTGAACTTATGCTGCAAGTCAGCTATGTTTGTGAAAAAGCTTATTTTCTTAAAGCTCAAAAACTCGCGGAGGCGGCTTTCGTATTCAAAAGCTAAGTGCTTGGAATTGTGTTTACGTTATAAATTGCGCATGAGAATCTGGATATTAACGTTAAGTGGTTGCGCTATTATGTTTACGTTAGATCCATGAGTCTGGATCTTTATGTTAAGTGGTTGCGCTGTTATGTTTATGTTAAAGCAGGAAATCTGGATCTTTATGTTAGAAAAGCCGCAGCTGCGCGTTTAGTGGACGTAGAAGGAATCATACATTATCCTTCCCCATAAGAAAGGGAGTATATCCGATGTCGAAAACTATAGAGCTATTTCCAAATTATCCGCTATACCTAAAGCTTTTGAGAGAATTATAACATCTCAACTGCAGAATTTATGTAGTTCTATTATTTCACCTTCCCAGCATGGGTTCGTGAAGCGCAGATCTACAACCACTAACCTTCTTGAGCTTACTTCGTTTGTAATTGATGGGTTTAAAAAAAGAAAGCAGACTGACGTCATCTATACTGATTTCAGTAAGGCTTTCGACTCTATCAACCATTCCTTGCTGCTTCATAAATTAAGCCTTCTCGGCTTCCCAGTCAATCTTTTGAACTGGATTTCAGAGTATTTGCGTGACAGAACCCAAAAGGTTCTTTTCAGAAATTGATTTTCTATACGTATTCTGGTGACTTCCGGTGTTCCTCAAGGTAGTCATCTTGGCCCGCTACTCTTTACTCTTTTCATCAATGACCTTCCCTCGATACTGTGTCACTCTCGAGTATTAATGTATGCTGATGATGTAAAATTATGCCTTGCATATAAGGATATGGCATCATGTTATCTCTTATAAGCGGACATTGATGCGCTTTAGGCTTGGTGCCTAGCCAACCTGTTAAACTTAAACTGCTCTAAATGTAAGGTAGTGACCTTCTATAGAAGCCCTCCTCAATTGGTTTCTTACATCCTTGATAGCATACCGCTCGAGCGTGTTAATAGTACTTCAAATGAAGTTAATGATCTAGGTGTCATCCTTGATCATAAACCTAAATTCTACTCTCATGTTAATACCGTGGTCAATAAGGCCAGAATAGTTATGGGTTTCATCAAGCGATGGTCGAAGGAGTTTGACGATCCGTACACGACAAAAACACTTTATATATCTTTGGTACGACCTATTCTTGAGTATGCCTCATGTATCTGGTCACCACAATATGCTACCCATCAGGACAGAATTGAATCCGTTCAGAAACAATTCTTGTTGTTTGCCCTTAGTGGTTTAAATTGGGATCCTCGTGTGCGGTTACCGTCATATTCCAGTAGACTTCTGATGATTAACCTTCCTTCTTTAATTAATCGTAGAACCATGCTGGGTGTAATATTTATTCACAAATTAATTACTGGTGAAATCGACTCTTCTGTGTTGACTAGCCAATTAAATTTCTCTATCCCTACTAGACTAACACGTAATTTTGTACCGTTATCGCTTCAATTTTGCTCAACTAACTATGCCTTGCATGAACCGTTCAGGGTTCTCTGTGACGACTATAACAAGCATTACGTATAAAGTCTTCTATTCTAAACTATTTAGCAAGTAGATAGTCCCATTTTTATTTGTAATTGTATTTGTACACATACTCGCAGTTTGTATCGACTTTTTTTTTTATTATTTTTTTTTTTCATATTTACTTTGCATTTCGTGTCGTACGTTACACGACTTCGCCCCTCGGTCGGTTGGGCGGGAGGTGGGATGCAGTACGTTGCATCGGGATTCGCGTTAAAAAAAAAAAAAATGTCACATTTTCAACTTTCACATATTGGTGTCCCATTGGCATGTGTCGGTTGTCGGTAACATGCGAAAGTACCGCTTCTTTAAATAAAAATCTCTTTGCGAGATTTGCCCATCTTTAAATGTTATAAACTGTTGGATTATAAATATTTAAAATTATAATTTAAAGTAACTGCTTGCCTTCGTTAATATATCAGCTGTTTATGGTTATGATACTTTCACATTTTTCACAACATCGATAGAAAACTCGAAAAATCATCGCAAGAAACACGAACTCTTCAGGGTGAATTAACACATTTTTTAAAAATGTGTAATTTTAGAAAAGTGTGTTATATGTGTTTTGTTATGCGAAAACGTACAGGCCGCATTTAACACATTTTTCATGCAGGCTAAAATTACTTAACGCGGCATTAAATTCTTAGAACAAGTAGGATGCCATTTCACTCTAATGAGTTTCTAGTGTCTTAGTAATAAGCAGCCGCACACGCTATTCCGTCACATCAAGCGATTCTCTAGAAGGTTTGGTGTTAGAATTTCGCGATCCCGCCTGATCACGTGGGTTGGTCTGTCCACTAGGTCGACATCTGGCTGATTTCTTACCTTCGAATTGTTCTCCACTACATGCTCGCTTTCGATTGGGACATATTTCGTTGCTTCCAAGCAAATTTTTTAGGTCATTTCAATTAAATTTGTGAGCGCAAGTTGTTTCTGTTTTCTCAAGCGATACATCATTGAAAATAGTACACATTTCTGCAGAGGCCTCCCTGAGATCTTTATTCACCTGACTATGTACGACAGCAATAATTAGAAAATCGATGATAATTGGTCGAAGAGTTAATTAGAAATTAACCAAAACGGATTTTAATTTTAATACGGAGCGATAATTAAGATATTCAGTAACGGTTTCGCTGCTTAAAACAAAAACATGCTAATGACAGTTAGGTATTAATATAACAATAGTATTATAGTATGGGGCATATCCTCAGGTAATTAGAATACCATCAGTTCCTCGCGATGCTGAGTGTCTGCACGGAAATTACAATTTTTTGGATGGTGCATTTTGATGAGGACAGGAGGAAGCGAGTCAATGCGGACGACTCGTAACAAAATAAGCTACGAACAATGTTAGCGGCTCTCTCCCAGGTTATTTCTGTGCCAATTCCTGATCTGGAGAGGATGAGTGGAGGCTCCACGGTGGTTGTCATTCTTATTATCATATATTTTATATGGAGTACGGCGGCTGCGCTGGAAGCATTTCGCTTAACACTCGTGTTATGCATTGCGAAAAACGCAATTTAGATTGCACGTATACTTATGCCCTTTAAATACACCTAAGGCTAGTATCCCGCTTAACAATCATATTTTATGTTGAATATCCATGTGAGGGTGCAAATTAACCAATTGGTAGCGACCAATTGAAAAAAAAAATTGTTTGTTGTGGGAGCTAGGAGCTTGCGATTTATTTGAATCCAAAATTAGAACTATAGTACAATCGTGAACTTATGCTGCAAGTCAGCTATGTTTGTGAAAAAGCTTATTTTCTTAAAGCTCAAAAACTCGCGGAGGCGGCTTTCGTATTCAAAAGCTAAGTGCTTGGAATTGTGTTTACGTTATAAATTGCGCATGAGAATCTGGATATTAACGTTAAGTGGTTGCGCTATTATGTTTACGTTAGATCCATGAGTCTGGATCTTTATGTTAAGTGGTTGCGCTGTTATGTTTATGTTAAAGCAGGAAATCTGGATCTTTATGTTAGAAAAGCCGCAGCTGCGCGTTTAGTGGACGTAATGATTGATATGGGTCTAATAAGGCTGAAAGAGCTAAGTATTTAGAATAGAAACTTATTCCGAAATATTGTTTATAAATTCAATAAGAATTGCCTTGCAAGCTGGGTGATAACTCCTCCCTTTCCTAAAGAGAAGCGTGCCCGATTCTTAATAATTTCTTTTCAAAGATTTAATTTGTTCGTTTAACTAATGTAGCATGTCAAGCTCGGCTGTTTTTGGGGGGGTTTGGGTGTTCTGACGATTTCGATTACTTAACGATTTTAATTTTAGTATTTTTCTATGGGATTTATATTTTTTAAAGGGCAACGTTAAAAAAGCTTTATCAGAATAAAACTTAAAATTAGTAAATATAAAAATATGGTTATTTTTGAATGCTTACTTTCTAGTTTTATAACAATTTTGATAATATGTTCGTATTTTCTAATTGAACTTCGGTATTTTAGGTAAGTTAATATTCAGTAACTAAGTAGTTTGTGATTATTATGTTTTCCATAGTTCAAGAGTTTTTCTTTTACATTAGTGTAAGTGATGTTGTTTATGGTTACAGTGGTTTTAAAAATAACAAGATAAATAGATAAAAGATATTTTTATACAACTTGTAGATTGTTTATTAATGTGGGCAAAACTATTATATATTTCTCTTTTAAAATTTTCGATATAATAAAAAGTATTATCACATTTAGCAGTTTTATCGATTACAAATAATTTTCCATCTGTCTGGGATATGGCTTTAGCGTGATATAACCTACAATCATAATTAATAGTTGGGTATTTTATAAAAACTATGCTAAAACCTTGGTATGAAACAATCGAAAAAGAGGAAATGTCTAAAAGGTCTATTAGAGTGATATTTAGGGTTTCGTGATTGAATATTTTTATCATGTCTTGTTTGCTTAAAATTTTTGTGTTTAATATTCTTGCTTTCGAAAATGTATCCAGCAGATTTTGAAGGTCAAGTGACAACAACTTAAGACGATATTTTTTTAAAAGTGATTCCTGATTAATTTTAATATCTTTTAAAAGATTCGTGGTTTTAGTGACTTCTTTGACAATTGCAGAAATTTGATTTTGCTTATTATTGTTTTGAACAAGATCACTATCGTTTGGATAGTTATCATGTCATCATGGTCTGGTGTTCCTGTGATCCATTTAAAAGTAGTGCCTAATTCATTGATACTACGTTTGGCAATTTTGTGAGGTGTAAGTTGAGAAAGGAGTGTCTTGATTAAATTTAATTCCATGGTGATTTCCCAAACAAGGGTGTTCCCATTTTTAAAGAACTTTAGTTCTTTTTCAAAAATATCGATTTAAACTCAGATTAGTAACGTAAAAACTTCTCCGTATACTAGAAGGTTTGATGTTAGAATTTCGCGATCCCGCTTGATCACGTGGGTTGGTCTGTCCACTAGGTCGACATCTGGCTACTTTTTTACCTTTCGAACTGTTCTCCACTAGAAGCTCGCTTTCATTAGGGACATATTTCGTTGCTTCCTAACAAATTCTTTAGGCCATTTTATTAACCTGACTATGTATGACAGCAATAACTATTAAATCAATAATAACTTGTCGAAGAGTTATTTAGAAATTAGCCAAAACGGAATTTAATTTTAAGATATATTCAGTAATATGTAACGAAAATGAGATAGGGAGCGATAATTAAGATATTCGGTAACGGTTTCGCTGCTTAAAAAAAAATCTAACGACAGTTAGGTATTAATATAACAATATTTAGTACGGGGCATATACTTAGGTAATTATATCGCATTATCTAAATCTATATTCGATATATCTTCCCACTAAAAGAAAACAAACTATGTTATTAAATTAAGATATTCGGTAACGGTTTCGCTGCTTAAAAAAAAATCTAACGACAGTTAGGTATTAATATAACAATATTTAGTACGGGGCATATACTTAGGTAATTATATCGCATTATCTAAATCTATATTCGATATATCTTCCCACTAAAAGAAAACAAACTATGTTATTAAATCAGTGTTGAAAATTCTGATATAAGTTTAAGAGGGACGAGTCGAAATAATCCAACAAAAACAAATTTCAATTCAACTCCCATACCAACCTTCTATCACTTGCTAGAGAGCTAGCTACTCGACATCAGATCTGAAAGTCCTAAGTGAATTAAAACTATTTTCTGGTCTGCCTCCCACAAAAACATCATCTGACTGTCTGCACGAAAATGAAAATTTTTTGGATGGTGCATTTTGATAAGGACAGGAAGAAGCGATAGAAGCTAGCATGGATATAAATTAGGACTGTCCGCGTTGACTCGTGACAAAATATGCTACGAATAATGTTTCTGGGTCAATCCCGGATCTGGAGAGGATGAGTGGACACCACGTTGGTTGCCACTCTTATTATCGTATATTTTATATGGAGTACGGCGGCTGCGCTGGAAGCATTTCGCCTAACACTCGTGTTGTGCATTGCGAAAAACGCAATTTAGATTTCACGTATACTTATGTTCTTTAAATACACCTTAGGCCAGTATGTCGCTTAACAATAATATTTTATATTGAATATCCATGTGAGTGTGTACGCTGGTCCGGGAATTAATGGGTCGAACACGTGGTCCGTTGGTTGTCCTTAGCATGCGGCAAGGACTAATGTGTAGAGAGGTTCTGTGCTTATTTGCAGATAATCAGACGATGCTGAAAGCGTGGTCCGGCCTAAAGGAATACACTCTCTGTTACCAGTCTATCGCCGATTTTCATTGTTCGTTGCTTTGAATCCGCCATGGAGTACATGTATTGCGTTATTATTATTTTTTGGCAAGCAGTGCCGCAAGGTATCTTGCACCTTCCTACGACTTCAGGAAAGGGGCTCCGCGACTCCAAGATTGATCCCTTTAATGAAAAATGTTCTATGCTTAGAGCTAGAGACTTGAAATTTTAGCTGAAGGTCTTCTTAGTCCATGCGCAGATTGCGCAGTTCGTTTCCGATAATCTATAAATTACTCCGTTTCTAAGCAATCAATAAAAATCGATATCGACCTCCTGTTTTTTGAGCAAAATGGGTAAATATTAAGAGCTAGAGTCACCAAACGTGATATGTTTATTCTAGAATAGAAAATATATATGTCAAGTATCTTTCATTTTATACCTATCGCCAACTCCCCGCTACTACCTCATAGCTAGTATATATTTATCAAGTATCTTTCATTTTATATTTATCGCCACCTCCCCGCTACTACCTCATAGCTATAAATGAAGTTAAAAGCCCAACTTGTATTGTTCACCAATTTAAGCTACAATTTTAATGCAACTTACCTTTTGAGAACGCACAAATATTCTATGGTACAATAAGATCTACTACTGAAAATTGCATTAAGATCAGTTAAGAAATACAAACAAAAATGTGTTTTTGTTAGCAGCATTTGGTGTTGGAATAAGAGGGTTCAGGGAATCCCCTAGTCGGGAGCTCCCGAGCCTCTTACTTGTTCTAATAGCTTTTTGCTTTAGCTTTTGCTTTTTGCTTAGGAAATGTCACATTTGTTATTTTCACATATTGGTGTCCTATTGGCAAGTATCGTTTGTCTGTAACATGCGAGTGGCAAAAGTACCGCTTCTTTAAATAAACAGCTGATCGAGTTGATTTTATTTAAATAAGTGTCTGTTGTCGGTAACATGCGAGTGGCAAAAGTAACGCTTCTTTAAATAAACAGCTGATCGAGTTGATTTAATTTTCAGTAGCCACACGAGGTAAGGGCTCTTTGCGAGATTTGGTCATCTTTAAATGATGAAAACTGTGGGATTTATTTAAATTGTTTATTTAAGTTGTCAACAAAAAAAGTTTTACTATCCCACCACAAACTTAAGCTGATTCTTTAGCAGAAAGGTGCTGATACCTACGATTCAAAACTGTTTCGCAATTGATTTGCATAATCGATCCACCCATTTTAGTTTGTTCATTGGGTCAACTGTGTTCATAACGAGGTGAATGAGAAATACATAAGAAATGCGTTTGTCATCACAGGAGCGTGCCATTAAAGCCGTTGTCCACTGGCCACATTTCTTATCATTTTTGAAAAATGTGTAAAATGCGGCCTGTACTTTTTCCCATAAGAAACACATATATCACATTTTTCAAAACTTACATTTTTGAAAATTGTGTAAATTCGCACCGAACTGTTCGTGTTTTTTGTGATAATCTATCGAGTTTTCTTTCGATGTTGTCAAAAATGTGAAAGTATCATTACTATAAACAGCTGATAGAGCAACGAAGGCAAGCGGTAACTTTAAATTATAATTTTAAATTTTAATAATCCCACAGCTTTTAACATTTAAAGACGGCCAAACATTTGCCGACAAAAATCACTTTGCTTTTCATTTATTGTTAAATCGGCAACTTTTCGCTTTAGCACATTATACACAACGCCAAAAAAAATAAACAATAAAAAAAAAAAAGGAAATATTATCCAAACCAAAACAGAAACAAGTAAGAGGTTCTAGTCGGGAGCTCCCGACTAGGGGATACCCTGAACCCTCATACTCCAACACCAAATGCAGCGCGCGCTTATAGATATAGAGTAGCGGGGAGGTGGCGATAGGTATAAAATGAAAGATAATCGATATATATATACTTTTCTAGAAGCAACATGTCAAGTTTGGTAACTCTAGCTCTTATTATTTACCAAAATTGCTTAAAAAACAGGATATCGATATACATTTTTATCGATTACTTGGAAACGGGGCAAGTTATCGATTATCGGAAACAAACTCGATCTGCGTAGGAACTAGGAGCACCTACATCCAAAATTTCAAGTCTCTAGCTCTTATAGGTTCTGAGATCCTTGCGTTCATACATACGGACGGACGGACGGACGGACGGACGGACGGACGGACGGACGGACGGACGGACGGACGGACGGACGGACAGACAGACGGACATGGCTAGATCGACTCGGCTATTAATGCTGATCAAGAATATATATACTTTATGGGGTCGGAGATGCTTCCTTCTGCCTGTTACATACATTTGGATTTTGCACAAAAACATAATACCCCTTTTACCCATTTTTAATGGGTTCAGGGTATAAAAATATGCAACTTCTTCGTCGCCAGGTTGGCCGCTCGGTAAATAACTTATTCTGTGGACCAATGCCATTAAGCATGAATTTCTTTTCTGTAGTATTTAAACTTACAGCCTTGTATATTTCCGCAACAAAAAGTTTCTTTTTTTTTTAGTTTAATAGTGCCAACTTTTTGGTAATTATTTATTTTTAAATTTAGCACAAAACATGAAAAAAAATGAAAAAACGTGCGTGCAGGTTAGACTAAGCCTTACGCAACATTAGTAAATGCGACTGCTCTGGTTGACAATCAATGGTAGAAGGGTCGAGTCTGGCAGGAAGTGTCATCTAACTTCACCGTGTCGAAAATTCGCAGACATGCATTTTTTTGTAGATCGAACAAGTGTGCAATTTCCAAGTTCAATCGAATAATTTTATATTTCAGATAACATTTTAAATAAATATAAATAAATATATATTATTATATATATTATATTATTTTATATTTATATTCTATTTTTGTTGTCATATTCTGCGTAGGTAGGCAAACTACAATAACTAAAAAAAATACTACTAAAACTAAAATAAATCTATTACTAAGTGTCAAACCAATTGATTGTCACAACTGCATTAACAAAAATTCCATTGCTTACTTTTGGGCACATTAAACAAATAGTCAGCTAATTTTTGGTAACAAGCGCCACTAAATGACTTAAAATGCTCTAAAAGTGCCTAGATCTTCACCAGAGAGACATGCGATCAGATGATTGAATTTCTCTATACTCGGAATCGCATCGTTATGAACAAAAGTTCAATTATTTATGAAATTAAAAATCTAATTTATCAAAACGAGCCAACGAAAGTGTGTGCAACAACAATTGGACAGCCACCGCTTAGCACAAAACGGAACGAAAGCAAGCGGAATGTAGGTGACTTGCCATATGCGTGTGTATGTATGCACATGCTGTCCTTATATAAGTTAACACAAATGATTCACTGAGTGTCGCAAGAGTGGATATGTGCGCTACACAGTAGCGAACGCTGCACCATTGCGATCGACGTAATCTGACACCGGCATGCGCGCACCAAGTGTCCAAGCTAAGGACGCTCACAAGGCGCCAAGTCAGCATTTTGTCGTTGTCGCTGCCCCGGACCATGGACTACGTGGGATAGCTTTAAGTTATCATAAAGTTAGTTTATATGAAACGATCAACAGGCACAGTTACCCAACAAATAACAATACGTATTACTCCGATATTGTTAATTGACGCCCAACAAAGTCATACCCCGCACTTAATGACAATCCAGTCCGACGATGAATTTAAGTAAACCGTGTGGGAAAACGCCGCAAAAAAAAACAAAAATTAAAAAAAAAATATTTTTTTTTTTTTTAAATATATATATTCCCAATCGCAAGCTTACGCTGCGACAAAACTCACCAAAACAAAATAAAAAATAAAAATAAAAAAACACCAACACTAGAGCCAAAACCCTAGCAGTTTGTAATATATTTGAAAACTAACAAGTGTTATCCACAGTGATTTAAATATAAAAAAAAAAAAATTAGTTGCGAAAATCTGAATCTGTTATTCATGCAAATTCATGCAAAAAACAAGTAAGAGGTTCTAGTCGGCAGCTCCCGACTAGGGGATACCCTGAACCCTCATATCCTCATATCCAACACCAAATGCAGCTCGCGCTAATAGATAGAGAGTAGCGGGGAGGTGGCGATAGGTATAAAATGAAAGATACTTGATATATATATACTTTTCTAGAAGATACATGTCAAGTTTGGTGACTCAAGCTCTTATTATTTACAAAAATTGCTAAAAAACAGGATTTCGATATACATTTTTATCGATTACTTGGAAACGGGGCCAGTTATCGATTATCGGAAACAAACTCGATCTGCGTAGGAACTAGGAGCACCTACATCTAAGTCTCTAGCTCTTATAGGTTCTGAGATCCTTGCGTTCATACATACGGACGGACGGACGGACGGACGGACAGACAGACGGACATGGCTAGATCGACTCGGCTATTGATGCTGATCAAGAATATATATACTTTATGGGGTCGGAGATGCTTCCTTCTGCCTGTTACATACATTTGGATTTTGCACAAAAACATAATACCCCTTTTACCCATTTTTAATGGGTTCAGGGTATAAAAACATACATAAACATACATACATAATGTATAGAAATAGAGTTAGTACAGATAGTGCGAGTGACGAAGAATTGTTACCGAGCTACAAGGAAAATTTATCGAAAAACCAAAAACATCAAACTGTGAGCAATATGAATAACGAACAGCTTATTCGATTGTTAGAGTCTGCCGTAAATGGTGCACTACTGCACCAAGAGAAAAATTTTGAAGAAAAATTAAGAGCATTAAAAGATCAAATGCATAGCGAGAGAATACAAAATGCACCAGACATAGAAGTGTACGAACCAGCCAAAATTAAAGGGGACCTTAGACATTGTAAATCCATACCAGAATTTGATGGCAACAAAGGCAATTACGTCTCTTGGCGATAGCCGGCAAGCTTACGAAATTTTTAAACCGATACTACGACGGTAGCTCCCGACATTACCAAGTGGTTGCAATTATTCGCAACAAAATTGGAGGCCCGGCAGACGCAACACTAGCGTCATTTAATACGGTGTTAAATTTTAACGCAATTATTACCCGCTAAGATTTTACTTACGCAGACAAAACTCCGATTCGTGTTTTCCAACAACAAGGCGACCTGCCTTTGCTAAAATACTACGACAAAATTGAAAGAAAACTTACGCTACTGACAAATAAAACAATACTGACCCACGATGTTGCAGCTGGAACAGTCCTCAACGCAAAGTTCAGAGACGACGCGCTTCATACTTTCGTATCTGGACTTAAAAACTCCCTTAAACAGGCAGTGTTTCCCGCTCAACCGCGAGATCTGCCATCCGCCCTGGCGTTGGCCCAAGAGGCAGAAGTTAGCAATGACAGGTATATGTACGCAGCTAATTATTGAGGACAAGTCGCAAAAGCCCGATGGACAACGCCAGGTGTGGCGAGAGGGTAACTCGAGCGGCCTGCAAAGTAGTTCGTCAGGTCGCCCTCAGAGAAATTCGCACAATGGTCAATAAGAAGACAAAAAACAGGGTTATCAGGGAAAAGCCTCACTTACACTAAGAGTTAGGGTGGTAGAAAACAGGCTCAACACAGCAATGACTCAAATAGCTCGAAGAGAATTAGCACCCAAAGACAACAGAACCAGGGCCCAAAGAAAATGGAAGTGGACTCTTCCTCGCGCTCTAGACAACAACCAGGTTATAAAGGAACCCAGGGTTCACAAGACCAGTCCATGCGAAGCCATCAGAAGGTTAACTACACAACTCAAGACAGCATAATGATTTATTATTATGATTATGAGATCAATTGGTTCCAGTATCTTGTTCGCTATGCAAAACGTTTGTTAAGCAAAACCATTATTCCCATATAAATCAATGTAAAATAAAATAATGCGATCCAGGCCGAAAAAATACACTCTAAAATGTTTCAATTTTAACTTTTATTGAAAAAAAGTAACATAAAATGCAACAAAACTTTTTAAGAACTGAAAAATACTACACTAAGGAACTAATACTATACGTATTGTATTGGACGGAAAGAGACAATCTGATATGGAAAAAAGAAAGAGTTTGAGAGTGAAAAAAATATTGGTCGATTGCTATCTGAATATTTTGAGAGAATGTAGATAGGGCAGTTCGTGTAGCAAACTAAGTGTTGTATTTTATCTCAACTGTTGTGCAACTGTTAAGTCTGCAGAATGCGGCCATTGCTTAACACAGACAGAATAAGGTTTCCCTCTTTTTTCGTTGGTCGTTACCGCTTAGCACGAAAAGAAACAAAAGCAAGCGGAATGTAGGTTGCTTGCCATATGCGTGTGTATGTATGCACATGCTGTCCTTATATAAGTTAACACAAATGATTCACAGAGTGTCGCAAGAGTGGATATGTGCGCTACACAGTAGCGAACGCTGCACCATTGCGATCGACGTAATCTGACACCGGCATGCGCGCACCAAGTGTCCAAGCTAAGGACGCTCACAAGGCGCCAAGTCAGCATTTTGTCGTTGTCGCTGCCCCGGACCATGGACTACGTGGGATAGCTTTAAGTTATCATAAAGTTAGTTTATATGAAACGATCAACAGGCACAGTTACCCAACAAATAACAATACGTATTACTCCGATATTGTTAATTGACGCCCAACAAAGTCATACCCCGCACTTAATGACAATCCAGTCCGACGACGAATTTAAGTAAACCGTGTGGGAAAACGCCGCAAAAAAAAACAAAAATTAAAAAAAAAATATTTTTTTTTTTTTTAAATATATATATTCCCAATCGCAAGCTTACGCTGCGACAAAACTCGCCAAAACAAAATAAAAAACAAGTAAGAGGTTCTAGTCGGGAGCTCCCGACTAGGGGATACCCTGAACCCTCATATCCTCATATCCAACACCAAATGCAGCTCGCGCTAATAGATAGAGAGTAGCGGGGAGGTGGCGATAGGTATAAAATGAAAGATAATCGATATATATATACTATTCTAGAAGCTACATGTCAAGTTTGGTGACTCTAGCTCTTATTATTTACAAAAATTGCTTAAAAAACAGGATTTCGATATACATTTTTATCGATTACTTGGAAACGGGGCAAGTTATCGTTTATCGGAAACAAACTCGATCTGCGCGGGCACTAGGAGCACCTACATCTAAAATTTCAAGTCTCTAGCTCTTATAGGTTCTGAGATCCTTGCGTTCATACATACGGACGGACGGACGGACGGACGGACAGACAGACGGACATGGCTAGATCGACTCGGCTATTAATGCTGATCAAGAATATATATACTTTATGGGGTCGGAGATGCTTCCTTCTGCCTGTTACATACATTTGGATTTTGCACAAAAACATAATACCTCTTTTACCCATTTTTAATGGGTTCAGGGTATAAAAACATACATAAACATACATACATAATGTATAGAAATAGAGTTAGTACAGATAGTGCGAGTGACGAAGAATTGTTACCGAGCTACAAGGAAAATTTATTGAAAAACCAAAAACATCAAACTGTGAGCAATATGAATAACGAACAGCTTATTCGATTGTTAGAGTCTGCCGTAAATGGTGCACTACTGCACCAAGAGAAAAATTTTGAAGAAAAATTAAGAGCATTAAAAGATCAAATGCATAGCGAGAGAATACAAAATGCACCAGACATAGAAGTGTACGAACCAGCCAAAATTATAGGGGAGGTTATTTGTAATGAACCCTTAGACATTGTAAATCCATACCAGAGTTTGATGGCAACAAAGAAAATTACGTCTCTTGGCGACAGCCGGCAAGCTTACGAAATTTTTAAACCGATACTACGACGGTAGCTCCCGACATTACCAAGTGGTTGCAATTATTCGCAACAAAATTGGAGGCCCGGCAGACGCAACACTAGCGTCATTTGATACGGTGTTAAATTTTAACGCAATTATTACCCGCTAAGATTTTACTTACGCAGACAAAACTCCGATTCGTATTTTCCAACAACAGTTTTATACAATGAGACAAGGCGACCTGCCTTTGCTAAAATACTACGACAAAATTGAAAGAAAACTTACGCTACTGACAAATAAAACAATACTGACCCACGATGTAGCAGCTGCAACAGTCCTCAACGAAAAGTTCAGAGACGACGCGCTTCATACTTTCGTATCTGGACTTAAAAACTCCCTTAAACAGGCAGTGTTTCCCGCTCAACCGCGAGATCTGCCATCCGCCCTGGCGTTGGCCCAAGAGGCAGAAGTTAGCAATGACAGGTATATGTTTGCAGCTAATTATTGAGGACAAGTCGCAAAAGCCCGATGGCCAACGCCAGGTGTGGCGAGAGGGTAACTCGAGCGGCCTGCAAAGTAGTTCGTCAGGTCGCCCTCAGAGAAATTCGCACAATGGTCAATAAGAAGACAAAAAACAGGGTTATCAGGGAAAAGCCTCACTTACACTAAGAGTTAGGGTGGTAGAAAACAGGCTCAACACAGCAATGACTCAAATAGCTCGAAGAGAATTAGCACCCAAAGACAACAGAACCAGGGCCCAAAGAAAATGGAAGTGGACTCTTCCTCGCGCTCTAGATAACAACCAGGTTATAAAGGAACCCAGGGTTTACAAGACCAGTCCATGCGAAGCCATCAGAAGGTTAACTACACAACTCAAGACAGCATAATGATTTATTATTATGATTATGAGATCAATTGGTTCCAGTATTTTGTTCGTTATGCAAAACGTTTGTTAAGCAAAACCATTATTCCCATATCAATCAATGTAAAATAAAATAATGCGATCCAGGCCGAAAAAATACACTCTAATATGTTTCAATTTTAACTTTTATTGAAAGAAAGTAACATAAAATGCAACAAAACTTTTTAAGAACTGAAATATACTACACTAAGGAACTAATACTATACGTATTGTATTGGACGGAAAGAGACAATCTGATATGGAAAAAAGAAAGAGTTTGAGAGTGAAAAAAATATTGGTCGATTGCTATCTGAATATTTTGAGAGAATGTAGATAGGGCAGTTCGTGTAGCAAACTAAGTGTTGTATTTTATCTCAACTGTTGTGCAACTGTTAAGTCTGCAGAATGCGGCCATTGCTTAACACAGACAGAATAAGGTTTCGGTATGCGAAATTTTGTTCAGAGAAACTTTTTTTCCCAAAAATATGTGTTCGTTATGCGTTAACCGTGGTTAACCGAGGGTCTATTGTACATCTTTTTAATGAAAAGTAATATTTTTTCATCTTGCACAACCTAAATGATTTCGACGGTATCATTGGGCTCGACCTACTAAAAAAGTCAATGCTAAAATTGACTTAACACAAAACATAAAAACACGAACACGGTTTGGAACCAATTTTGTTTACGAAGTGTCAAAATGTGAACTTTATAAACAACGACGACGCAGACGACAAAATGATCAAGCAATCGGTCAAAAGCCTTCGCGGGCCCAAACGAGTCCCTGCCTTATAGCATTAACACGATAGCTTTCATACGAACTAATGGTGAGACCGTCTATTCAAAACTGTACCCTTACCCAATCAAACATAGGGAAAGCCCAGTACTTCACGACTCTGGACTTAAAATTAGGTTTCCACCAAATAGAACTGGCAGAGAAAGCCGAGAAAAGACAGCTTTTTCGGTAAACAATGGGATGTATGAATTTTGTAGATCCCCTTTTGGTCTTAAAAACGCCCCCAGCATATTACAACGGGCAATTAACGATCTCATGCGGGAACAAATAGGGAAAACTTGTTATGTTTACGTCGACGACGTAATAATATTTTTTACAAGTAAAGAGGACCATGTTAGAGACATTGACAAAGTCCTGAAAACATTATATGAAGCAGGCATGAGAGTGTCTCAAGAAAAATCCAAGTTTTTTAAAAAAAAAAGCGTGGAATACTTGGGAATCGTCGTGTGCAGGCCATAAAAGATTTTCAGCCCCTTCTACATTGTTTAATCTCAGATCATTTTTCGGATTATCAAGTTACTACTGATGTTTCATAAAGGGATTTGCAACGATCGCAAGACCTTTAACAGCCATCTTAAAGGGCGAAAATGGCAAAATAGGTGCCAACCACTCAAAAAAGCTCAAACTCGACTTGACAACAGAGCAGTTAAAAGCTTTTAATAAATTGAAAAACATACTACAGTCAGAGAACGTCATGCTTGCATACCCATATTTTAGACAACCCTTTGACTAAACTAATGACGCTTCGGGCATGGCTTAGAGGCCGTACTGTCGCAAATTAAGCGTCCAATTACCATGATCTCGAGTAAGCTACGCGGTAATGAGGTAACATTGGCAACAAACGAGAGAGAACTCCTTGCTATTGTATGGGCGTTGCAGAATTTACGCAATTACCTGTACAGTGTCAGAAAATTAAACATTTTTACTGACCACCAACCGTTAGCAAGTGCTAAAAAGATGAAAAGCGTTTGTGGATGAACGCAGCGCACATGTTTTTTATTAGCCATGAAAGGAAAATTACGTTGCTGATGCTCTATCACTACAACATGTTAACGCCTTAGAAGATTGTTAATTGTTTTTAGGAACCAAATCTTAATTGAACAATCAGACTTCCCATCTTTAAAAACTCTCATACTCTTTACAAATAAAATACGACACATTGTCCGATTTTCAGACCACGAGTCTCTTTTACAAACATTACAAGATATAGTTAAGACAGATGTCTTAAATGCAATATTTTCCGAACTCCCAATACTGGCTTCCATTCAACATAAATTAGTTGAATCATTTCCATCAATCACATTTAGAAACACAAAATATCTTGTAGTTGATCATACCAAAAAAAACCGATCAGATAGAGATCATGACAATGGAACATAATAGAGCTCACCGAGCCGTGAAAGAAAATATGAAACAAGTACATCGCGATCTCTTTTTCCCCAAGATGAGCCATTTAGCATCAGAAATAGCTGCAAATTACAAAACTTGCTCCATGGCAAAATACAGCCGCCACCCAAAAAAACAGCTCTTAGGATAAACATCTATCCCGTCATATACCGATGAAATTATCCATATCGTGTATTATCCATATACTGTGCAAAAATTTCAAAATTCAAATTTCCAATGCACCTCCTTTGCACAGCACCTCAAATGGGCAAGTCGAAAGATTTCATAGCACTCTCGCTGAAATTGCACGGTGTATGAAGATCAATCGGAAGATACACGAAACCATAGACCTTATTCTACTCTCAACTAAAGAATACAATACAACAATACACTCGGTCATTAACAAAAAAACAGTTGAAGTCATCCATGTTGCCCCAATAGAATTTGTAACACATATCAGGAACTTAATTAAAATGCTCAGGACAAACCCGGATAGAAGTAACAAGAATATCAAGTTCATGTGTTCTTTATTGAAGAAGTCTGTGGTATTTCTGGTCTCGTCGGCGTCGATTTCGTATGATGTCACGTAAGTTGTATGTCCTAAGTAACCGTATTCGTCCCAGATTGTCACGTCCCCGTCTAATATATAGTTCGAGTGTAAGTAATCGTTAAGTTGGAAGGTGTGAATAACAAAGATATAGGTCGTCAGGAGTGCTGTGGTGCCTTATCCTTAAATATAAAATAATACGTTATTTAAAATAAGTACGGAAAAAAAGTGAGAAGTGGTGTTGCCTACTTAATGCTGTCCTTATTTATTTATTTATTTATTTATTTATTAGGTCGACAACGAGTGTCTTCCTCATTCCGTAGATTACAACAATATAGAATTATATGCTAAAAGCCTAGTTAGATAACATAGTTCTCTAAATAGCATCACCGACCGATGGAGGTGTTTTAGTTGCCAGTCCGGCCAGCTGTGCCCCTTTTCACAGCTAAATTTGTCAGTGACGCTATTAGAGCCTACATCTAATCAGAAGGGTGTAAGTAGGAAAAAAGTGTTCTTAAGTAAAATTAAAAATAATCTTAGTTTGATATATTAATTAATAAAATACAATAAATAGGAAAAAAGAAAGTAAGAAGAGTAATGTTAATAAAGTAAAGAAATGGAGGCAAGATATATAGAGTGTTAAGTAGATAGGACAGAGAGAAAAGTAATGGGAAATCACCGACCCGGTGGGGGAAATTTATAGCCTGTCCGGCAAGCTATGCCCCTGCTCATAGCTGGGAATGGTCAGTGACTTCCCGAAGGTATCCTGAAAGCAACGATTTTATTACGGGGAGAGAAAGTTCGGTAGAGAAAACGTGATGCAAACTATTATAATTTTTACATAGCACGCGAAAAGGATTGTGCATAGCGTAGTCTGTTGTGCACGTAGACAGGAATAAGGGGCGGTAATTTCTGGTTGGTCTAGACGGAACAGAGAATTGAAGACGCCCTAGCAGAAAAGGAGAATCTATATCGCCAATAATCAACTTATGTAGAAGGACAACACCGAGAATTGTCCTACGGTTGGTTAACGACGGAAGGTTAAGAAGAAGCAGCCTGCTGGAGTAGGATGGCAACCGACGATTAGGGTCCCAATTTAAACCTCGTAAGGCAAAAAGCAGAAATTGCTTCTGAACAGATTCAATACGATCCTGGCTATTGTTATACTGCGGAGACCAGATGCAAGAGCAGTATTCAAGGATAGGGCGAACAAGAGAGATGTACAGAAGTTTCGTTATAAAAGGATCGTTAAACTCTTTAGACCATCGTTTAATGAATCCAAGTACACCTTTTGCCTCATTAACGATGGTATCTATGTGAAGATTGAAACAGAGCTTAGAATCAAATAGAACGCCTAGATCCTTAACTGTTAGTATACGTTGTAAAGGGGTATTGTCGATTGTATAACTGACAAGATAAGGTGTAGTACGATTAAATGTCATAAACATACACTTTGAACAATTCAGATGCAATTGATTGGCCGAACACCAAAGTTGCATAGCGTTCAAATCGCCTTGTAGACGAGAATGATGTAGGGGATTAGTGTATGATAGAATAAGTTTCACATCATCCGCATACATGAGTACACGGGCATGTGATATAACAGAGGGGAGATCATTTATAAAAAGAGTAAAGAGTAAAGGTCCAAGATGACTACCTTGAGGAACACCAGAAGTAACGTGAACTTGTTTAGAGGTAGTCAGCCTCAGCATTACTCTTTGGGTCCTACCTTTTAAATAAGAATTAATCCAAAGCAAAAGAGACGGAGGGAAACCTATTCGGTCAAGTTTAAAAGTAAAATGTCATGGTGCACAGAGTCAAACGCTTTACTGAAGTCAGTATAAATGACATCAGTTTGCATTTTCGAAAGAAAAGCATCGTTTACCAAGGAAGTAAACTCAAGCAGATTGGTCGTAGTTGACCGATTCTTTACGAATCCATGTTGAACAGGGGAAACAACTGATTTGCAGAAATGCTGCAAATTCGAAGTGATTATTTTTTCAAATAATTTAGGAATAGCGGACAGTTTTGCAATGCCCCTGTAATTTTGTATATCAGACTTTCCACCTTTCTTGTGGAGAGGAATGATATAAGATTCTTTCCAAAGAGATGGAAAGACACAAGATTCAAGAGATAGATTAAAAAGCTTTTGCAATGGGTAAAGAAGGGAAGAACTACACTCCTTGAGTAGACAACTAGGAATATTATCAGGCCCAGGAGAGTAAGAAGATTTTAAAGAGTTTATAGCGAAAAGGAGAGAGGAGTGTGAAATAATAGGAGGAGGTATAGAACTAGAGGAAGAAATAGTATAAGGGTAAGAATTATTATTAGGACAGACTGAGGAGTAAGTTGATTGGAAAAAATTAGCAAAGAGGTTAGCAGAATCAGAGTCATTACTAGCTTTATCCATCCCGAAAGAAAAGAAGTTGGCAAACTTGAAGATTTACGCTTCATGTTTACAAAATTATAAAACTGTCTCGGATTTTGGGCAAATTGCCTTTTACAACGAGTTAGATAATTCTCATAGCATTGAGAATTCAAAAGAAAGAAGTTCGACTTGGCTATGGAATATTTAGCCAAGTCTGTACACGAACCAGACTTTTAAACTTTTAAAATATTTAGATTTTAAGTTTTTAATATGTGACAATCTGGGAGTAAACCAGGGTGGTTTTGAAGAAGTAGTCGAAGGAATTGACTTGGGAATACTCGTATCTAAGAGGGAGTTAAGGGTGCTATAAAAAAAGTAATAGCAGTATTTATATCAACCGAGTCATATAAGACAGACCAATCGGTTGCATAAATAAGCTGATTCAGCAATGAATAATTTCCTTTGCGAAAGCAGCGGCGGGGCTTATTGGCTGATGAGCACGAAATGAGACGATTACAATTGAACATTGTAATCTCTAAAGTAGGATGATATACATCCTCAGGAAGAGATAAAGGAGGGGACCTAGACACATTAGAAATAAGGTAGTCGTTAACAAATACAAGGTCAAGTGTTCTATTCAAATGATTAGAAATTGAATTGATTTGAAACAACGAAAGATCAAGCATGCAGTCTATAAAATCATGCTGTGCTGAGGGCATAGATAATTTTCAGCAGTGAATAATGACCAAGAGGTGTTCGGCAAATTAAAATCACCCAACACCATAAATAGGTCATTATCACGCACGTGTGAAGAAACTTCTTTAATACAAGTAATATGTTTCATATAAACATGCATGTAATATAGATATTCCGTGTAGGAAAAGACACCTTAACTGAGATAATCTCAGCGTCAGTAGGCGTACTAAAACAGAAAAGTTCAGACTGGAGAGTGGCTTTAACGGCAATTAACACCCCACCACCTCGAGTCGGCCGATCATTTCTATGCAAAATAAAACTATTTGAAAATACCTCAGAATCGGATATGGTTGAATTTAACCATGTTTCTGAAAAAGCTATTATATCCGAGTCGAAGGAAGTACTGGCCATGAAAAGATTTTTAAGCTTTGAAATAAGACCTCTGACATTCTGATAATGAATACAGATTTGGTCAGAAGATGAAGTTAGTTTTTTGGGGCAGAAATGGTACCCTGTATTGAAGGGACTGGAAGGGTGACAGGCTGGTTACGCTTTTTTGGCTTGAACTCGTGAACAATCATGTGTGGAGGCCAAAATTTGGGATCACAAATGATTGGGAACATATCATGTGAAACATTTATTTTGAATGATGATATTTCACGAGGGGTGGAGAAATTAAATTTGGTTATTGACACGCTAGCAGAAGATTTGCTAGCAATATAGGCTGCCAATGACTCAGAAGTGGTGTCCGATGAAAGTCGAGACACAAAAACTTGCCTACGAGGGGCAACAACCGTTAAAGTAGGTACTGATGGGGCTGCAGGTAATACAGGAGTTGGAGGAGCTAAAGAGGCACCATGATTGTGTTTAACAATCTGGGCAAGATTACGCGTAGGTCTACCTACGGACCCCCCTCCCCTAATAAAAACTGTCGTACCCAGATCGGCCTCTATAACCTCCTCTGAGCATATCGGTGTCAATTTATTTCCAAATCGTTTGTTCGTTTTTAACCAAACTGAGACAGATTATCTTCACGGACCTGAGACACATAGAGACACTACTGGCAACAATAAAGGTTCACCATCGTAATGCTCGTAGTCTATATATAGTAGGCACCGCACTAAAGGTAATAGCAGGAAATCCTGATTTTAACGATTGGGAACAAATTAAGTTTAAGCAAGGTCAGCTCGTAAATTCAGTAAATAACCAGATAAAAATAAAATAAAAAATTCAAAGTAAGCTTAATGAAATTACAAACTCCTAAAACGGCATTCAGAAAACAGACAGTCTGTGCACGGAACATTTGAATGAAATAATTCTGGCAAAAAATAGAATATTAATAACAGATTTAGAAGATTTAATACTCGCAATTACTTTGTCAAAAATAAAATTAATCAGGCCTACAATTCTGGATGATATTGATGTTAATGAAATAACGAATGAACACCTGACGAATGTCAGGTAACATCAAAACATTTCAGAACGAAAATTTATTGAATTTCCTTATTCAGTTTCCACAACCAAAATTAAAGTTTATCCAGTCGAGCATGATAGCCGGATTTTAAATTACGAAGAAGGCAATACGGTCGCTGAGTGTGGTATGAAGACCTTCGCTGTCAGCGAGTGTGATCCATCAGTGGGCACTACTTTCTACAAAAGGACGCAGATGTCAACCTGTGCACAACAACATGTTTCCGGAACTGTCGCAGAATGCAGCACTCAACCGGGCCATTTGGACTCGGTTACTGTGGTCTCCGCAACCATAAACGTCGTAGATAGTAACGGGATCGGCCATCCAGTCTCCGGGACCTTCCTGCTAACTTCTGAGGACAAGGTCTACTTGATCAATACGTTGTATGCCAACAACTTCGGGCCACTGAAGAAAAAACCAGCGGTATAACTACGCTCTCTTAAAATTTTATACATTATACAGCAGCATCCCTGTAGCATCGCCTCTATTAGTGGTCTTGTTAATTGTTACCGTCCAATTTAAAAAAAAATATGATTTAAAAACATCGGAAAATATAATTGATTAACTCAACTTTAGCAAAGGTAATATAATTTCTATATAATATATCTAAACAAAAAAAAAAAAAAATTTTGAAAAACCTCCGATGCTACCCTCTCTATGGAAAATGTAAGGTACTTCATATTTGTAAAAACATCACTGTGCTTATCGGACATATAATAATCTAGATATAGAACACGCTACATTCGTAAAAACTCTTAGCTTGACAATCGACAAACGACACAAAATGATTCAACATTGTAATGAGCTTAGATAAAGTCTTAGCAAACGACTTAACGTAATAAAATTGTGGTATGCACATATCAAGGGCTCACTGTGCTCACCACTATGTCCAGTATATACTTCAGATATACTAATATAAATAAATGCTAGAGTGCAACGACACTTAGTCTTTATGGCATAAACATATGTCATATTTAAGTGCAGTACATATTTAAGTACAGTACCGAAAAATGATCGGCCACCAGTGCCTCGACTACAGACAAGCCACGTCAGCATGTGTCCCATGCATGACCGCTTGCATAAAATATATATGTGCACAGCACGCTCTATCCTACCAGCGACGTTTTCGCTGCTTACATATAAGCTACATATATTCGTTTTATATGTTATATATAACGGACTGCGGACTGCGCAGCCCTAGGCTTAGTAATACTAAATACCAACATGATCAATAAAAGTATCCGGAGCGACATGAACAGTCGCTCCTATCTAAACTCAAATACATTGTTTCCACATGGCGTGACAAAGGTCAAAACAGACCTGGACATGGAACAATACCAATAACAACGATAACAACAACAACAGCAGGAACAACAAATTACAAACTAGAAGAAAAAACGCTGTGAGTAGAGTGCGATGAGTGCAACGAGAAGCGGTGTCGTAAAAAGACTCAAGGCCAGAAAGGCAGAATTGTTGAAGCTGTTAAACAGCAAAAATTTAATAAGTTAGGACAGCTCGGTCATATTACATGCCGAAGTTGAATACATAAAAAACTTATTATCAAAACGAAAAAGTCAAACACCAGCCGCGCACACGTCCACGTACCCTGTTATTTAAAATATTTCAATGGATAAAGTAATACAATCTCCACCCCAACTTAAGGGAATTCCGAAGCTGAAGAAGACCTGCCCCAATGACTGTGAGGGACCGTTAAACTCACCTCACTATGAATACACCTGTGCTGCCAGCACCGGTGCCCCAACATAGAAGAAGCAGCATGTGCAGCCAGCTGCGGCACAGTCTGGCGCATCAAGCTTTGCAAATTTTGAATCATTTGTAATACTTAATATATAACAAATATATCACCCCTAAAAATGGGTTACCGAAAACAAAAACAGTGGACTCCACTACTAATGTTATCAATAAGGTAGCAGTAAAGAATCAAGACCTAATTGTTATAACAACGTTATTGATCATAATTGTAATCATGTAATAATGACCGCCAATATATTGTTCAACATTTTTAAGCAAGGCGAATGATGAAGATAAGCTCTAAATTGTAGTGTATTCATACATATAATACATAATTCAACTTGTAACACTTTGTTGCAAGTATAAACAATATAAAAGACTCAAGCGCATAGCATAAATATAGGTATATAGGTATATACATACATACTTTCATGCACATACATACATACAGAGCTGCGCACATAAGAAATATGATGCCGCTTTGGCATACCAAGACGTGTGACGCGTGAGACCGTTGACCACGGATAACCGCTGATCTTGCACTTTAGCCGCTCCGAGAGTGAGCGCCCATATGTATGAGTACACCCGCTCGCTCTCCCTCTCTTTGTGGGTGTTAGCCAATAACAGCATAAGTATATATGTACATGTATCCATAGGCTAAGTGCATTATATTCACTTTGAATAAAGACAAAACCGAAGTCAATCAGAACTGACGTGCTTCTGTTGTATTGAAATATATTTTATACATGGCGACCGTGACAAGTGTCACACAACGAGGGAACCAAATAATTAAAGAACAAGAACGAGACGACCAGCACTACCAAGCTACAACTACAACGGCACGGGATAAAGAACAAAAAAATTTCATCAGCAGCAATGGATTAAAGCCAAAGTTCTGAGTGAGAAAGGTGAATTTCGGTTGTGTTAAAAGTTGAAATGTCCATACGCATCACGCCTGATGGGTATAGGACAAGAAAAACACTAGCCAACTCCGAGGCTAGAATTAAGCAAAACAAACCAAAAAGAAACCGGGAAGGCATTCAGCTGCGCATAAAAAACCGCAAGGCGGAAAAATGCCAAGAATTATATAGCAGCAAGCCCCCGAATTGGAAAGATGCCAAAAGGTTAGCCGATGAACTAGACTTTCTTGATGCACAATCAAGAATACATAAAACACAACCGAACACGCCTTCCACTCATCCTATAAAGAACATGGCCAATAAATATTTAAACAATCCAAACGCAGAAACCAAGAAAGAGCTGCCCAAACCAATGAAGAGATGCCCTGTTGTGTGCGTCAAAAGTAAAGTACAACCTAAACAAGTAAGAGGGAGCTCCCGACTAGGGGATACCCTGAACCCTCATATTCCAACACCAAATGCAGCTCGCGCTAATAGATGGAGAGTAGCGGGAAGGTGGTATATATACTTTTCTAGAAGCTACATGCCAAGTTTGGTGACTCTAGCTCTTATTATTTACAAAAATTGCTTAAAAAACAGGATTTCGATATACATTTTAATCGATTACTTTGAAACGGAGTAAGTTATCGATTATCGGAAACAAACTCGATCTGCGCAGGCACTAGGAGCACCAACATCTACAATTTCAAGTCTCCAGCTCTTATGGGTTCTGAGATCCTTGCGTTCATACATACGGACGGACGGACGGACGGACAGACAGACGGACGGACATGGCTAGATCGACTCGGCTATTGATGCTGATCAAGAATATATATACTTTATGGCGTCGGAAATGCTTCCTTCTGCCTGTTACATACATTTGCATTTTGCACAAATACAATATACCCTTTTTACCCATTTTCAATGGGTTCAGGGTATAAAAATAAAAAAATTAAGAAATGATATATTAGTAGCGTCCGCTCTACTAGACTACTAGACTAGATAAGGTCTAAATACATTAAAATAAAATAAATACAAATTTGAATATGCCAGATATAGACGCACTCATTGCGCTTACGTATAGAGATGAACCAGATTTTCGTACTCGGGCACTAAAAGGAATGGACGCAAATCGTTACCATTCTAAGGGAACAACGTGAGGAGTTTAATAAATCCTCAAGTGCCTTAACAAAAGCGCACCTGTCTCAAAGGAGACATAGTTAAAACACGTTAAAATTCTTGCTACAATATCTGCCGTCAACTTATATGTGACAATGCAACGAATCTAAAAGATTTGCATTTAACACAGACAGCTGATGTAAGCACGTTAAGCACGTTAAGAGAAAACAGTAGACGAATTTCGGAAAGGCATATGATAACAATATTCCTTCCAAATTCTCTTAACACTTCAGCGTCATTCGACTTGAAACAACTTTTATTGTCAGCTGATACTAAACCATCAGATTCTGAAATAAATACCCAATCAATTGACAACACAATGGCCCAAACAGCTATAAGTTTTCTCAAACTAGACTCATCGCTCTTACCAGAGTGTGATGGAAAGGCAGAAAACTTACAAAGCTTCAAAGATGCTTTGAGTCTTATAGACTCACTAAAAGAAGATCATGAAGCAACATCATGAAGCTACTGCAAAAGAGCAAAACTGCCAACATTTATACACAAGAAGTTGAGCAACTGGCAAAAGCTCTGGCAGGTGCTTATAATAATGATGGCTTAAATTCAGATTTAGCCACCAAATATAGCACAGCCCAAGCTGTGAAAGCCATTACCAAGAACTGTGCTATAGATAAGGTAAAACTTATCATGCAGGCAGGCACATTCTATAACATGAATGATGCCATATCAAAATTTGTCGATAGTTGTAAAGAAGCAACCGGACAAACTAATACTGTCCTTTATTACCAAAACTACTCTCATCGTGGTAGCGGTATCCGCCATGGTCCAAGTCAACGTTACTAGGCATCTTGAACGGCTTAGTTTAGCTTCCATTCATGAACTGAGAATGAAAAACCTGCAGCACATAGACGACCTACAGACCAAGTTGCTAGCCAGGCCAATATTGAGCAGCTGCGCTACCCTGGCCGTAGTTTGCGATCGACGTAATCTGACACCGGCATGCGCGCACCAAGTGTCCAAGCTAAGAACGGTCACGAGGCGCCATGTCAGCATTCTGTCGATGTCGCTGCCCCGGACCATGGACTACGTGGGATAGCTTTAAGTTATCATAAACTTAGTTTATATGGAACGATCAACAGGCACAGTTGCCCAATAATTAATATAAACATATAACTCCGATAATGTTAATTTATATAAGCGCGTGGTCTCGGACTAGTACAATTATTTTTTAATTACCAATTTAGTTAACTAGCGAGGCACGACAAGTTCACATTCAATAACTTAAGTTTATTTTCTTTTTTTTTTTTAAGTATATGATTGTATATTATCTAAAAAAATTAACAAATTATAAGGATAATGGAATACAATCTCCACCCCAACTTAAAGGAATTCCGAAGCTGAAGAAGACCTGCCCCAATGACTGTGAGGGACCGTTAAACTCACCTCACTATGAATACACCTGTGCTGCCAGCACCGGTGCCCCAACATAGAAGAAGCAGCATGTGCAGCCAGCTCCGGCACAGTCTGGCGCATCAAGCTTTGCAAATTTTGAATCATTTGTAATACTAAATATATAACAAATATATCACCCCTAAACATGGGTTCAGTAGATACAAAAACAGTGGACTCCACTGCTAATGTTATCAATAAGGTAACAGTAAAGAATGAAGACCTAACTGTTATAACAACGTTATTGATCATAATTGTAATAATGTAATAATGACAAATAATTAAAGAACAAGAACGAGACGACCAGCACTACCAAGCTACAACTACAACGGCACGGGATAAAGAACAAACAAATTTCTTCAGCAGCGATGGATTAAAGCCAAAGTTCTGAGTGAGAAAGGTGAATTTCGGTTGTGTTAAAAGTTGAAATGTCCATACGCATCACGCCTGATGGGTATAGGACAAGAAAAACACTAGCCAACTCCGAGGCTAGAATTAAGCAAAACAAACCAAAAAGAAACCGGGAAGGCATTCAGCTGCGCATAAAAAACCGCAAGGCGGAAAAATGCCAAGAATTATATAGCAGCAAGCCCCCGAATTGGAAAGATGCCAAGAGGTTAGCCCATGAACTAGACTTTCTTGATGTACACTTAAGAATACATAAAACACAACCGAACACCAAAACTACTCTCATCGTGGTAGCGGTATCCGCCATGGCCCAAGTCAACGTTACTAGGCATCTTGAACGGCTTAGTTTAGCTTCCATTCATGAACTGAGAATGAAAAACCTGCAGCACATAGACGACCTACAGACCAAGTTGCTAGCCAGGCCAATATTGAGCAGCTGCGCTACCCTGGCCGTAGTTTGCGATCGACGTAATCTGACACCGGCATGCGCGCACCAAGTGTCCAAGCTAAGAACGGTCACGAGGCGCCATGTCAGCATTCTGTCGATGTCGCTGCCCCGGACTATGGACTACGTGGGATAGCTTTAAGTTAGCATAAACTTAGTTTATATGGAACGATCAACAGGCACAGTTGCCCAATAATTAATAAAAACATATAACTCCGATAATGTTAATTTATATAAGCGCGTGGTCTCGGACTAGTACAATTATTTTTTAATTACCAATTTAGTTAACTAGCGAGGCACGACAAGTTCACATTCAAGAACTTAAGATTATTCTCTTTTTTTTTTAAGTATATGATTGTATATTATCTAAAAAAATTAACAAATTATAAGGATAATGGAATACAATCTCCACCCCAACTTAAGGGAATTCCGAAGCTGAAGAAGACCTGCCCCAATGACTGTGAGGGACCGTTAAACTCACCTCACTATGAATACACCTGTGCTGCCAGCACCGGTGCCCCAACATAGAAGAAGCAGCATGTGCAGCCAGCTCCGGCACAGTCTGGCGCATCAAGCTTTGCAAATTTTTAATCATTTGTAATACTAAATATATAACAAATATATCACCCCTAAAAATGGGTTCAGTAGATACAAAAACAGTGGACTCCACTGCTAATGTTATCAATAAGGTAACAGTACAGAATGAAGACCTAGCTGTTATAACAACGTTATTGATCATAATTGTAATATTGTAATAATGACAAATAATTAAAGAACAAGAACGAGACGACCAGCACTACCAAGCTACAACTACAACGGCACGGGATAAAGAACAAAAAAATTTCTTCAGCAGCGATGGATTAAAGCCAAAGTTCTGAGTGAGAAAGGTGAATTTCGGTTGCGTTAAAAGTTGAAATGTCCATACGCATCACGCCTGATGGGTATAGGACAAGAAAAACACTGGCCAACTCCGAGGCTAGAATTAAGCAAAACAAACCAAAAAGAAACCGGGAAGGCATTCAGCTGCGCATAAAAAACCGCAAAGCGGAAAAATGCAAAGAATTATATAGCAGCAAGCCCCGAATTGGAAAGATGCCAAGAGGTTAGCCCATGAACTAGACTTTCTTGATGTACACTTAGGAATACATAAAACACAACCGAACACGCCTTCCACTCATCCTATAAAGAACATGGCCAATAAATATTTAAACAATCCAAACGCAGAAACCAAGAAAGAGCTGCCCAAACCAATGAAGAGATGCCCTGTTGTGTGCGTCAAGGCAAAGTACAACCTAAACAAGTAAGAGGGAGCTCCCGACTAGGGGATACCCTACCATATTCCAACACCAAATGCAGCTAGCGCTAATAGATGGAGCGTATCGGGGAGGTGGCGATAGGTAAAAAATGAAAGATACTTGATATATATATACATTTCTAGAAGCTACATGTCAAGTTTGGTGACTCTTGCTCTTATTATTTACAAAAATTGCTTAAAAAACAGGATTTCGATATACATTTTTATCGATTACTTTGAAACGGAGTAAGTTATCGATTATCGGAAACAAACTCAATCTGCGCAGGCACTAGGAGCACCTACATCTACAATTTCAAGTCTCCAGCTCTTATAGGTTCTGAGATCCTTGCGTTCATACATACGGACGGACGGACGGACAGAACGTCTACATTTGTTTAACGTGGCGTGTACCCCGTAGGGGTTTACTACCACGGTATTCGAAAATACAACGAGCCGAAACAATGCGTCGGACTGGCGCCCCTCCAAGACACTGCATGCGCAGTGTCCCTTCGGTACCAAATTGAATGCATGCTTGTCGAACATGACATTCCCCCTTGGTGGGAGGCGAGGTCTATCTAAACCTCTGCTGGTCTATGGGTGCAGCACCCGGTTGACACGCAACTCCACGCCGAGTGAAAACTCTCCCCGCATTTGGGTATTAAACACACAACCACCACGATACTCCCCGAAGGGCCGCACCAACTAACCAGGGCGGAACAAGTTCCGTGGGCTCCTGGTTACCCGTGGTACCAAATTACAGCTTTGGTCGGCTGTTCGTAGCCATTGCCACTCCCCAGTTTTGTTGACAACAAACACGGAATGGGTCGTCCATTGGTCGACTCACCCCAAATTGGGGCTTGTCTTCCAGATTAAGCTCTGGTGGGCTTCGTGATACAGTCCATGCCACTCCCAGTTTTGGCTAACGTCAGCCCGGCATTGGTCGGCCCTGTGTGGCTGCACTTCGCTCCATCCCTCGCCGCCGTCTAGCAAACACCGCCCGCGCAAACATCTCCAGGAGTCGCAGCCGCTCTGGCGTCTCCAGAACCCGGGAAAAGTCCCAACGGGTATCTTCTCTCCTGACACCAAGTCCGTCGAGGTCTCGCAGATCTGCATAGAGTGGGCAAGCAACTAGCACGTGCTACCAGTCTTCGTGCTCTGATTGCCAATTGCTTGGCAATCAAATCCAACGGTGGAGCTCCAGCAAGCACCTGCAGTGCCACAGTGGACACTGTACGGCATACCGGTAGGCATCCTAAGAGCTTGACTCTCTGGCAGGAAATGAGGCGCCTCCTGGCCCCCGACTCTCCTCTGACCGCGGAAAACCATACCGAGGCACCAAACAGTGCACAAGGCACCATGAGTCCGGCATATACAGTGCGTCTGGCTCGGGGACTGAGGCCCCAGTCAACCCGTAGAACGCGACCTAATGCTCCGACGACTCCAGTCAGTTTAACCCGCAATCCTGCGATATGCGGCTGAAAATTCAACCGTTCACCGACTGTGATGCCAAGGTACCGGTACTTGACGACGTATGGTAGGCTTGCTCCTGCAAACAGTACCACGGGCGGCCTGGAGACGGCAAAACGCCCCTTCAGCATCATCATTGCCGTCTTGCTGGTTGAAATCGATACTCCAACCTCGGCTCCCCAAGCTCCCACGACGGACATCAGCTCAGCTGTTCGACGCTCCAGTTCGGCTCTCGACCTTCCCTCGACAAGAACCAGCAGGTCATCGGCATATGCACTAAATGTGCACAAGGGCTCCAGGCGTTGGACCAGGACATCCAACATGGTGTTCCAGATGAACGGCCCACTGATGGATCCCTGGGGACACCCTCGTGTGACCTCCACCTCGAGTTCGCCACATCTGCTGGTCATCCTGGCTTTCCTGCCACAGAAGAAGCTTCTCCACAAGCTAGCTTCCTTGCATCCCGCATCGATCAAGCGGCGCATCGCGGCGCTCCACTCGATGTTGTCAAAGGCGCCCTTAAAGTCCACGAAAAGACCAAGTACGTATACCGCCTGGCTGGCGGCAACGCTGGTCATTACGTGCTTCCAGGCGTCCTCGACACAGCGTCCAGGTCGAAAGCCAAATTGCCATCTATTTCCATCAGGAAGCACCTCCTTCATTCGATCCACCATGATCCCCTCAAGCACTTTGCCAAACACCGGCAACAGGCAGATGCCCCGATAGGAAGCTGGATCGCTCCTATCCTTGTCGGGGCTCTTGAGGAGCGCAACCACACGCGGGCACTTCCACTCAAGGGGAAAGTATCCCTCTGCCAGGCAACGGGAATACAACGCTGTCAGGTGCTCAGGGATGGCACGCCATACCGCCTTGCAGATCCCACCTGTAATGCCGTCAAGCCCGGGAGAGCGCCTGCTCTTCAACCGAGCGACGCATACTCCAACCTCGAAAGCTTCGAGCGCTGGAGCAGCTTCGTCCGGAATGACGATGTCTTCACTCGACTCCGCAGCTGGAAAAAAGCTGTGGAGGAGGAGACTCGCGCAGTCGTGCCATGTTACGACCTGCCCGCCATCCGAACGAAGGCAACTCAAATCGGTGGACCGCTTTCGTCCCCGGCATATCCGGTAGACGTGCCCCCACGGATCATCTCTGTGGTCTCCAACGAAGCGTCGCCAGTTTTCCTCCTTCGTGTTCAGGATGAGCGTCTTGAACTCTCAGTCTCCTGACCTCACGGCGTTTGGTACTCAGTTCGGCAGTCCACCATTTAACTTTTCCCTGGGCTCTCGACGGTCTGCGTCCTAACACTCTGTCGCACACAGACTGTACGGCAAGGCGTAGGGCAGACACCGCGGACTCTAACGGCAACATCCTAATGTTCTCCTGGGAAAGGTGCTCCTCGATTTCCTCTACCAGCTCCGAGTCGAACAATCGCCAATTAGCATTCGCGAGCTTCCAGGACGGCACAGGAGCATAGCTCTCAACTGCATTTGCTGGGGATGGCGAGATCACAACAGTAATCATGTTGTGGTCGCTTAAATCCCACTCGTCCACACTCCAGTCAGGCCCACGTAGACGCTGCTTCGTTGACGATTGTTACGTCGATATCGCTCTGTCCTCTTCGATTATCGAACGTGTACACCTCGCTGACTTGATTTAGCACGTTGGCACGACTTCCGAGTATCCACTCATCTAGCTGTTCGCCTCTTCTGTGGTTCAGCTGGCCACGAAAGAATTCGTGCCGTTTGCTGAACCACAAGGGAGACACAGCGTTTGCGTCCAGGCTAAAAATGACCGGTGTACTGCTCGCCAGTAGCAGTATGGCATCCATATAGCTTAATATCCTCATCAAGTCAGCATGAGCATGGCAGTATATGGAGGTCAAGTAAACTGTGCCATGTTTACCTGTGACCCTCACACATACTCCAGCCTCGGTGGTCAGCGACTCCACTGGTAGGCAGATGGCATCTGGGTCGTCGATGATGACAGCAGCGCTCTTTTTCCGGTCTTCGACAGTGTGGCTTCCGAAAACGCGCATCCCGGCTGGGAAGCCCGTAATCCTTCCAACGATGTCGACATAAGGCTCCTGCAGCAGCGCAAAGGAGTGGCCGTGGTCACGCATACGTACACCGATATCGATGCACGCAGCGCGGCCCCGGCCACAGTTGGCTTGAATGAAGCTAAACATTAATGTTTAGCTTGCACCCTCGCCAACACTGCGCCATATATCGGGCAAGACCTCGAAAGCATATCATGCCCCGAGGGTAGCCCCTTGAAGCGGCAGTTCCGGCAGTCCACCGGATTTGCGCACTTGGCTGCGATATGCCCCATCTGCCCACACTGTCGGCATACGTTCTGCTTAAGGCGGCACTCTGACACCTTGTGGTCGAAGCCGACACACCTATGGCAAGCATAGGTGCGGGACCGGCATCGGTAAGAAAACCACTTTATGTAGACCCGTCCGCTCTTTTCAAAAGTCGCCAGGGCCCTCTCGTCAACTTCTAGCGTCAGATTAACACTGGCGCCATCAGTAACGGACCACGGCTTCGACTCAAGGTGTATCGCCTTGTTGAAAGCCGCTGCTGTCATCTCCTCCTTGAAGTTATTGAGGTACAGCTCCTCCATAAATACCTCGGGCAGGATCGTCGTGTCCACGTCGTAGACCGTGATCTTCGGCTTCAACCCCTTATTTGGCTGGATGTTGAGTCCAACCTCCGCAAACTTGCTGTTTGCCACCACTTTGCTCAGCTCTCCCTTCGACGGTGTGCGGATAACAGCACCGCCGCGTTTGAGCTCACGCACCTCATGGACACGCACTCCAAGGCTGGGTGCGACCTCCTCCATGATCCGCTTGGCAACGGCTTTTCCGGACTCGCTCGGGTCCCGACTCGTGACCACCGCAGACCACGTCTCAACTGGCTTGTTGATCCGTGGGGCGGCGATCGGCACTCCTGGGACGGGGACAGCGGTACGGGCAGCATGGTTGGCAACATGGTGGGCAACGTGGTTGGCAGCAGCTGGGGTGGGGGCGGCGAACTGCGCTCCGGGCAGCATGCTTGAGAGCCTCTCAAGCAAAGCGTTCCGCACCGCCAGCGACGTGGATAGCTCCTCCAAACGCTTAACGGCGGCCGACACCTCGCGCGCAGCTTCGGGGGCGACACCCACCAGGGCAACGCGGGTCGCGTCGGCAGCAGCCGAGAGCTCCGCGATGATCGCCCCTGTTCCCTCGGCCACTATCCTCCATGCTGGGGCCTGCGCAATGATGGGGGCGGCAGCGGCAGCGGCAGCGGCTCCGATTTCTTCATTTGCGGCAGCAGCAGCAGCGGCTCTCTTTGCGGCGGCCCTAGTGGTAGGCCTGGCAAACTCGTCTGCGCTTTCCATTGCCTGCCTCTTCGGTTCTACGGGTACGCAGGGGGGGCAGATCGTACTACGTGCCCTCCCTCTCCTCACCTTCCTCCTTCCATCGGCGGCGACGCTGGCAACCGACTCAGCACTAGACCCAGTGCCGGTCACGCTTCTGGCGTCCATCATCATGGCGCCCTCCATCAGCAACACCACGCGATAACCCGGACAAGAACCGTTTACCGAAGACCCGAACCGCACTGCTTTGCACTGTTTTCCGCTGCTTTGCACTGTATTGTCAACTGCTTGACAAGCAGTGAACTGTCTTAGCACTGCTTCGCAAACCGGCTTTGGCACAAGCAGTTTTATTGCTGTTTACCGCAATATTGACCGCTATGTTTTATTGCTTTGTTTACTTCGGAGTGAACACCTGCACTTTATCTTAAATTTGAACACAAAAAGAACACCGCGACACGTCTGCTCGCGACGGACGTCTGGAACAAACTGGGACGGACGGACAGACAGACGGACATGGCTAGATCGACTCGGCTATTGATGCTGATCAAGAATATATTTACTTTATGGGGACGGAGATGCTTCCTTCTGCCTGTTACATACATTTGCATTTTGCACAAATACAATATACCCTTTTTACCCATTTTCAATGGGTTCAGGGTATAAAAATTGTACGCCAAATTAGAGAGGAGATCACTGCGTTGATCGAAGTAGGGATATTTAATAGACACAAACACAAAGGCCTTCTGCCAAAATATAATATTAAAAATAAGAAAACCAAAAAAATTTAAAAAAAAAAAAACCACAATAGATTTACTACATACAACATAAAGAAAATATAAAATTCATTTACAATTTTCAACAATTTTCGAAATGGGCTCAAACGAGTCTAAGGTTGAAAAATCAGCCGCAAACGTAATCAATACCTTTAAAGTAATCAATCATAGGGAAAATTTAGAGGATATTGCAAATTTATTACTAATTATAACCATTGTATCCATCATTTCATTAGCACTAAAAACTTATGCAATGCACAATAAAACAAGTAAGAGGTTCTAGTCAGGAGCTCCCGACTAGGGAATACCCTGAACCCTCTTTGAGGTGGTAGCGGGGAGATGGCGATTGGTATAAAATGTCAGATACTTGACATATATATAATATTCTAGAAGCAACATATCATGTTTGGTGACTCTAGCTTTTATTATTTACCAAAACTGCTTAAAAAACAGGATTTCGATATACACTTTTATCGATTACTTGAAAACGGAGTAGGTTATCGATTATCGGAAACAAACTCGATCTGCGCAGGCCCAAGGAGCACCTGCATCTAACATTTTAGTCTCTAGCTATAGGTTCTGAGATCCTTGCGTTCACACATACGGACGGACGGACAGACAGACGGACATGGCTAGATCGACTCGGCTATTGATGCTGATCAAGAATATATATACTTTATGGCGTCGGAAATGCTTCCTTCTGCCTGTTACATACATTTGCATTTTGCACAAATACAATATACCCTTTTTACCCATTTTCAATGGGTTCAGGGTATAAAAATAAAAAAATTAAGAAATGATATATTAGTAGAGCGGACGGACTAGATAAGGTCTAAATACATTAAAATAAAATAAATACAAATTTGAATATGCCAGATATAGACGCACTCATTGCGCTTACGTATAGAGATGAACCAGATTTTCGTACTCGGGCACTAAAAGGAATGGACGCAAATCGTTACCATTCTAAGGGAACAACGTGAGGAGTTTAATAAATCCTCAAGTGCCTTAACAAAAGCGCACCTGTCTCAAAGGAGACATAGTTAAAACACGTTAAAATTCTTGCTACAATATCTGCCGTCAACTTATATGTGACAATGCAACGAATCTAAAAGATTTGCATTTAACACAGACAGCTGATGTAAGCACGTTAAGCACGTTAAGAGAAAACAGTAGACGAATTTCGGAAAGGCATATGATAACAATATTCCTTCCAAATTCTCTTAACACTTCAGCGTCATTCGACTTGAAACAACTTTTATTGTCAGCTGATACTAAACCATCAGATTCTGAAATAAATACCCAATCAATTGACAACACAATGGCCCAAACAGCTATAAGTTTTCTCAAACTAGACTCATCGCTCTTACCAGAGTGTGATGGAAAGGCAGAAAACTTACAAAGCTTCAAAGATGCTTTGAGTCTTATAGACTCACTAAAAGAAGATCATGAAGCAACATCATGAAGCTACTGCAAAAGAGCAAAACTGCCAACATTTATACACAAGAAGTTGAGCAACTGGCAAAAGCTCTGGCAGGTGCTTATAATAATGATGGCTTAAATTCAGATTTAGCCACCAAATATAGCACAGCCCAAGCTGTGAAAGCCATTACCAAGAACTGTGCTATAGATAAGGTAAAACTTATCATGCAGGCAGGCACATTCTATAACATGAATGATGCCATATCAAAATTTGTCGATAGTTGTAAAGAAGCAACCGGACAAACTAATACTGTCCTTTATTACCAAAACTACTCTCATCGTGGTAGCGGTATCCGCCATGGCCCAAGTCAACGTTACTAGGCATCTTGAACGGCTCAGTTTAGATTCCATTCATGAACTGAGAATGAAAAACCTGCAGCACATAGACGACCTACAGACCAAGTTGCTAGCCAGGCCAATATTGAGCAGCTGCGCTACCCTGGCCGTAGTTTGCGATCGACGTAATCTGATACCGGCATGCGCGCACCAAGTGTCCAAGCTAAGAACGGTCACGAGGCGCCATGTTAGCATTCTGTCGATGTCGCTGCCCCGGACCATGGACTACGTGGGATAGCTTTAAGTTAGCATAAACTTAGTTTATATGGAACGATCAACAGGCACAGTTGCCCAATAACTAATAAAAACATATAACTCCGATAATGTTAATTTATATAAGCGCGTGGTCTCGGACTAGTACAATTTTTTTTTAATTACCAATTTAGTTAACTCGCGAGGCACGACAAGTTCACATTCAAGAACTTAAGTTTATTTTCTTTTTTTTTTTATGTGATTGTATATTATCTAAAAAAATTAACAAATTATAAGGATAATGGAATACAATCTCCACCCCAACTTAAGGGAATTCCGAAGCTGAAGAAGACCTGCCCCAATGACTGTTAGGGACCGTTAAACTTACCTCACTATGAATACACCTGTGCTGCCAGCACCGGTGCCCCAACATAGAAGAAGCAGCATGTGCAGCCAGCTCCGGCACAGTCTGGCGCATCAAGCTTTGCAAATTTTGAATCATTTGTAATACTAAATATATAACAAATATATCACCCCTAAAAATGGGTTCAGTAGATACAAAAACAGTGGACTCCACTGCTAATGTTATCAATAAGGTAACAGTAAAGAATGAAGACCTAACTGTTATAACAACGTTATTGATCATAATTGTAATAATGTTATAATGACCGCCAATTTATTGTTCAAAATTCTTAAGCAAGGCGAATGATTTTGATAAGCTCTAAATTGTAGTGTATTCATACATGTAATACATAATTCAACTTGTAACACTTTGTTGCAAGTGTAAACAATATAAAAGACACAAGCGCATAGCATAAATATAGGTATATAGGTATATACATACATACATTCATGCACATACATACATACAGAGCGGCGCACATAAGAAATATGATGCCGCTTTGGCATACCAAGACGTGTCACGCGTGAGACCGTTGACCACGGATAACCGCTGATCTTGCACTTTAGCCGCTCCGAGAGTGAGCGCCCATATGTATGAGTACACCCGCTCGCTCTCCCTCTCTTTGTAGGTGTTAGCCAATAACAGCATAAGTATATATGTACATGTATCCATAGGCTAAGTGCATTATATTCACTTTGAATAAAGACAAAACCGAAGTCAATCAGAACTGACGTGCTTCTGTTGTATTGAAATATATTTTATACATGGCGACCGTGACAAGTGTCACCCAACGAGGGAACCAAATAATTAAAGAACAAGAACGAGACGACCAGCACTACCAAGCTACAACTACAACGGCACGGGATAAAGAACAAAAAAATTTCTTCAGCAGCGATGGATTAAAGCCAAAGTTCTGAGAAAGAAAGGTGAATTTCGGTTGTGTTAAAATTTGAAATGTCCATACGCATCACGCCTGATGGGTATAGGACAAGAAAAACACTAGCCAACTCCGAGGCTAGAATTAAGCAAAACAAACCAAAAAGAAATCGGGAAGGCATTCAGCTGCGCATAAAAAACCGCAAGGCGGAAAAATGCCAAGAATTATATAGCAGCAAGCCCCCGAATTGGAAAGATGCCAAAAGGTTAGCCGATGAACTAGACTTTCTTGATGCACAATCAAGAATACATAAAACACAACCGAACACTCCTTCCACTCATCCTATAAAGAACATGGCCAATAAATATTTAAACAATCCAAACGCAGAAACCAAGAAAGAGCTGCCCAAACCAATGAAGAGATGCCCTGTTGTGTGCGTCAAGGTAAAGTACAACCTAAACAAGTAAGAGGGAGCTCCCGACTAGGGGATACCCTGAACCCTCATATTCCAACACCAAATGCAGCTCGCTCTAATAGATAGAAAGTAGCGGGGAGGTGGCGATAGGTATAAAATGAAAGATACTTGATATATATATACTTTTCTAGAAGCTACATGTCAAGTTTGGTGACTCTAGCTCTTATTATTTACAAAAATTGCTTAAAAAACAGGATTTCGATATACATTTTTATCGATAACTTTGAAACGGAGTAAGTTATCGATTATCGTAAACAAACTCGATCTGCGCAGGCACTAGGAGCACCTACATCTAAAATTTCAAGTCTCCAGCTCTTATAGGTTCTGAGATCCTTGCGTTCATACATACGGACGGACGGACAGACAGACGGACATGGCTAGATCGACTCGGCTATTGATGCTGATCAAGAATATATACTTTACTTTATGGGGTCGGAGATGCTTCCTTCTGCCTGTTACATACATTTGCATTTTGCACAAATACAATATACCCATTTTACCCATTTTCAATGGGTTCAGGGTATAAAAATTGTACGCCAAATTAGAGAGGAGATCACTGCGTTGATCGAAGTAGGGATATTTAATAGACACAAACACAAAGGCCTTCTGCCAAAATATAATATTAAAAATAAGAAATCCAAAAATATTAAAAAAACAAGTAAGAGGTTCTAGTCGGGAGCTCCCGACTAGGGGATACCCTGAACCCTCTTATTCCATCACCAAATGCAGCGCGCGCTTATAGATAGAGAGTAGCGGCAAGTTGGCGATAGGTATAAAATGAAAGATAATCGATATATATATACTATTCTAGAAGCTACATGTCAAGTTTGGTAACACTAGCTCTTATTATTTACCAAAATTGCTTAAAAAACGGGATTTCGATATACATTTTTATCGATTACTTGGAAACGGAGTAAGTTATCGATTATCGGAAACAAACTCGATCTGCGCAGGCACTCGGAGCACCTACATCTAAAATTTCAAGTCTCTAGCTCTTATAGGTTCTGAGATCCTTGCGTTCATACATACGGACGGACGGACAGACAGACGGACATGGCTAGATCGACTCGGCTATTGATGCTGATCAAGAATATATATACTTTATGGGGTCGGAGATGCTTCCTTCTGCCTGTTACATACATTTGCATTTTGCACAAAAACATAATACCCCTTTTACCCATTTTTAATGGGTTCAGGGTATAAAAAAACCACAATAGATTTACTACATACAACATAAAGAAAATATAAAATTCATTTACAATTTTCAACAATTTTCGAAATGGGCTCAAACGAGTCTAAGGTTGAAAAATCAGCCGCAAACGTAATCAATACCTTTAAAGTAATCAATCATAGGGAAAATTTAGAGGATATTGCAAATTTATTGCTAATTATAACCATTGTATCCTTCATTTCATTAGCAATAAAAACTAATGCAATGCACAATAAAACAAGTAAGAGGTTCTAGTCAGGAGCTCCCGACTAGGGAATACCCCGAACCCTCTTTGAGGTGGTAGCGGGGAGATGGCGATTGGTATAAAATGAAAGATACTTGACATATATATAATATTCTAGAAGCAACATATCATGTTTGGTGACTCTAGCTCTTATTATTTACCAAAACTGCTTAAAAAACAGGATTTCGATATACACTTTTATCGATTACTTGAAAACGGAGTAAGTTATCGATTATCGGAAACAAACTCGATCTGCGCAGGCACAAGGAGCACCTACATCTAAAATTGTAGTCTCAAGCTCTTATAGGTTCTGAGATCCTTGCGTTCATACTTAAGAACGGACGGACAGACAGACGGACATGGCTAGATCGACTCGGCTATTGATGCTGATCAAGAATATATATACTTTATGGGGTCGAAAATGCTTCTTTCTGCCTGTTACATACATTTGCATTTTGCACAAATACAATGTACCCTTTTTACCCATTTTCAATGGGTTCAGGGTATAAAAATAAAAAAATTAAGAAATGATATATTAGTAGAGCGGACGGACTAGATAAGGTCTAAATACATTAAAATAAAATAAATACAAATTTGAATATGCCAGATATAGACGCACTCATTGCGCTTACGTATAGAGATGAACCAGATTTTCGTACTCGGGCACTAAAAGGAATGGACGCAAATCGTTACCATTCTAAGGGAACAACGTGAGGATAAACTAATAAATCCTCAAGTGCCTTAACAAAAGCGCACCTGTCTCAAAGGAGACAAAGTTAAAACACGTTAAAATTCTTGCTACACTATCTGCCGTCAACTTCTATGTGACAATGCAACTAAACCAAAAGATTTGCATTTAACACAGACAGCTGATGTAAGCACGTTAAGCACGTTAAGAGAAAACAGTAGACGAATTTTGGAAAGGCATATTATAATAATATTCCTTCCAAATTCTCTTAACACTTCAGCGTCATTCGACTTGAAACAACTTTTATTGTCAGCTGATACTAAACCATCAGATTCTGAAATAAATACCCAATCAATTGACAACACAATGGCCCAAACAGCTATAAGTTTTCTCAAACTAGACTCATCGCTCTTACCAGAGTTTGATGGAAAGGCAGAAAACTTACAAAGCTTCAAAGATGCTTTGATGCTTTGATCATGAAGCAACAGCTGTCAGTCTTATAAAGACAAAACTAAAAGGCCATGCAAGAAACTTGATAAGCGATGAAAAAACAATCGCCGAAATAATATCGAAATTATCAAGAACGGTAAAAGGAGAATCAGTTGAAGTACTATAAGCTAAACTCTTAAGCTTACAGTAAAAGAGCAAAACTGCCAACATTAATACACAAGAAGTTGAGCAACTGGCAAAAGCTCTGGCAGGTGCTTATAATCATGATGGCTTGAATTCAGATTTAGCCCTCAAATATAGCACAGCCCAAGTTGTAAAAGCCATTACCAAGAACTGTGCTATAGATAAGGTAAAACTTATGATGCAGGAAGGCACATTCTATAACATGAATGATGCCATATCAAAATTTGTCGATAGTTGTTAAGAAGCAACCGGACAAACTAATACTGTCCTTTATTACCAAAACTACTCTCATCGTGGTAGCGGTATCCGCCATGGCCCAACGTTACTAGGCATCTTGAACGGCTCAGTTTAGATTCCATTCATGAACTGAGAATGAAAAACTTGAAGCACATAGACGACCTACAGACCAAGTTGCTAGCCAGGCCAATATTGAGCAGCTGCGCTACCCCAGCGTTCTGTCGATGTCGCTGCCCCGGACCATGGACTACATGGGATAGCTTTAAGTTATCATAAACTTAGTTTATATGGAACGATCAACAGGCACAGTTGCCCAATAATTAATAAAAACATATAACTCCGATAATGTTAATTTATATAAGCGCGTGGTCTCGGACTAGTACAATTTTTTTTTTAATTACCAATTTAGTTAACTCGCGAGGCACGACAAGTTCACAGTCAAGAACTTAAGTTTATTTTCATTTTTTTTTACACCCTGAACCCATTGAAACTGGGTAAAAAGGGTATATTGTATTTGAGCAAAATGCAAATGTATGTAACAGGCAGAAGGAAGCATCTCCGACCCCATGAAGTATATATATTCTTGAACAGCATCAAAAGCCGAGTCGATCTAGCCATTGCCGTCTGTCTGTCCGTCCGTCCGTCCGTGCGTCCGTCCGTCCGTGCGTCCGTCCGTCCGTCCGTCCGTGCGTCCGTCCGTCCGTCCGTCCGTGCGTCCGTCCGTCGTCCGTCCGTACTTACTCCGTTTCCAATTAATCGATAAAAATGTATATCAAAATCCTGTTTTTTTAAGCAATTTTTGTAAATAATAAGAGCTAGAGTCACCAAACTTGACATGTAGCTTCTAGAAAAGTATATATATATCAAGTATCTTTTATTTGATACCTATCGCCACCTCCCCGCTACTCTCTATCTATAAGCGCGAGCTGCATTTGGTGTTGGAATATGAGGGTTCAGGGTATCCCCTAGTCGGGAGCTCCCGACTAGAATCTCTTACTTGTTTAATTATATGACTGTATATAATCTAAAACAAGTAAGAGGTTCTAGTCGGGAGCTCCCGACTAGGGGATACCCTGAACCCTCATACTCCAACACCAAATGCAGCGCGCGCTTATAGATATAGAGTAGCGGGGAGGTGGCGATAGGTATAAAATGAAAGATAATCGATATATATATACTTTTCTAGAAGCAACATGTCAAGTTTGGTAACTCTAGCTCTTATTACTTACCAAAATTGCTTAAAAACCAGGATATCGATATACATTTTTATCGATTACTTGGAAACGGGGCAAGTTATCGATTATCGGAAACAAACTCGATCTGCGTAGGAACTAGGAGCATCTACATCTAAAATTTCAAGTCTCTAGCTCTTATAGGTTCTGAGATCCTTGCGTTCATACATACGGACGGACGGACGGACGGACAGACAGACGGACATGGCTAGATCGACTCGGCTATTAATGCTGATCAAGAATATATATACTTTATGGGGTCGGAGATGCTTCCTTCTGCCTGTTACATACATTTGGATTTTGCACAAAAACATAATACCCCTTTTACCCATTTTAATGGGTTCAGGGTATAAAAATTAACAAATTTTCAACACATTTAACTTTAATTTATAATCTAATCAATAATCTAGCACCTTCCAATTTTAACAAAAAGAAGTTAGTTAAGAATGTACACGGCAATTTTCAATGTGGTCCTCTATCCGCATGAATGCAGATCTCTATTATCATTCAAATTTTGAAGCCCAAAAAGGCAACAATGAGATATAATTTTGTTGACCTATTTCACTGCTTTTCTGCCTTGGCAAAATGTTAGCTAAGCGTCTTATGTGACCCATTACAAAACATAAATTTATTAGCATCCGACAAACAGCCATCATTCAACAACGTAGGCCTCTCGATTGACATCTGCATCTCAACCATTACGCATCTGCTGCCCTTTCGATAAAAAATCGCGTTGATTTTGAAAAGGCATTTGATCACATTGAGGTGTAAAAAGTCAAGTCCTGGGTCAACCTTCCCGTTCGGGGTAGATCGCAATACCGTTAACCTGGTTTTATAACCAAGTGTTTCCTCCGTATTACAGAGAACTACGCTCTCTTAAAATTTTATACAGTACACAGCAGCATCCCTGTAGCATCGCCGCTATTAGTGGTCTTGTTCATTGTTGCCGTCCAATTTTTAAATAATATTATTTTAAAAGAACGGAAAAGATAATTGATTAACTCAACTTTAGCAAAGGTAATATAATTTTTATATAATATATCTAAACATAAAAAAAAAAAAATTTGGAAAAACGTCCGATGCCACCCTCTCTATGGAAAATGTAAGGTACTCCATATTTGTAAAAACATCACTGTGCTTATCGGACATATAATAATCTAGATATAGAACACGCTACGTTCGTAAAAACTCTTAGCTTGACAATCGACAAACGACACAAAATTAATCAACATTGTAATGACCTTAACGTAATAAAATTGTGGTATGCACATATCGAGGGCTCACTGTGCTCACCACTATGTCCAGTATATACTTCAGATATACTAATAAACTAGTAAGAGGTTCTAGTCGGGAGCTCCAGACTAGGGGATACCCTGAACCCTATTATTCCAACACCAAATGCAGCTCGCGCTTATAGATAGAGAGTAGCGGGGAGGTGGGGATAGGTATAAAATGAAAGATACTTGATATATATATACTTTTCTAGAAGCAACATGTCAAGTTTGGTGACTCAAGCTCTTATTATTTACAAAAATTGCTTAAAAAACAGGATTTCGATATACATTTTTATCGATTACTTTGAAACGGAGTAAGTTATCGATTATCGGAAAACAAACTCGATCTGCGCAGGCACTAGGAGCACCTACATCTAAAATTCAAAGTCTCTAGCTCTTATTGGTTCTGAGACGGACGGTCGGACGGACGGACGGACAGACAGACGGACATGGCTAAATCGACTCGGCTATTGATGCTGATCAAGAATATATAAGAATGGATTAGTATGACTCGGGATATAACTGAGTACATACGAAAATGTCAAAAATGCCAAAAAACAAAAACTACTATGTACAATAAGACCCTATTAACAATAACTGATACACCTATAAATGCTTTCGACAGAGTGATAGTGGACACTATTGGTCCACTACCAAAATCAGAAAATGGCAATGTATATGCAGTCACGCTAGTATGTGACTTAACCAAATATCTTGTTGCCATACCAGTTGCAAATAAGAGCGCAAACACTCTCGCTAAAGCTATATTTGATTCTTTTATTCTAAAGTACGGTCCAATGAAGACGTTCATTTCGGACATGGGAACAGAATATAAGAATTCAATCATAAATGACTTGTGCAAATATCTAAAAATAAATAATATAACATCTACCGCACACCACCACCAGTCAGTTGCAATAGTCGAAAGAAGTCATAGAACTTTTAACGAATACATACGATCATACATATCAGTTCATCACCTGATTGGGACGTATGGCTTCAATACTTTGTTTACGGATTCAACACGACGCCCTCTATGGCATATACTTATTGTCCATACGAGCTAGTATTTGGTAAAACAAATAACCTACTAAGCCATTTTAGTAGCAAAGATAGTATAGAACCACTTTATAATATAGATGATATCGCTAAGGAATCGAAATATAGGCAAGAAATAGCATATAAAAGAGCTAGGATAATGCTAGAACAGCACAAACATTTTGGTGGATGACGTTTCGCGCTCAAATTCACTTTCAAGGATCTATATGAAAAATCATTTGAGACGTGTTTCACATTTTTCGCAGAATCAAAACATCCTCGGTAGAAATGACTTCTAAGATTTTTTTGGTGCAGTTTTAAGTTTTGTCCGATTTACCTCAAACTTATTTTCAGAGCTCTACATAATAACTTAATGAATACGTGTTTTAGCGATTTGGGAAATTCCACCCGCAAGTATGGTAATTCGCGAAATACATTAGTATGAAACTCTTTTGTTTACCAACCGATTGGCCTCAAGCTCAATTTCAAAATTCGTGGTTCAAATTCATTTCGGGGGTGTTTGACACTTTCCAAAAATGTGTTCCTCCATGGTGGAAATGGGGGCCAAAGATTTGGTGGATGACGTTTCGCGCTCAAATTCATTTTCATGGATCTATATGAAAAATCATTTGAGACGTGTTTCACATTTTTCGCAGAATCAAAACATCCTAGGTAGAAATGACTTCTAAGATTTTTTTGGTGCAGTTTTAAGTTTTGTTCGATTTACCTCAAACTGATTTTCAGAGCTCTACATAATAACTTAATGAATACGTGTTTTAGCGATTTGGGAAATTCCACCCGCAAGAATGGAAAAATCGCGAGAAACATTATAATGAAACTTTTTTGTTTACCAACCGATTGGCCTCAAACTCAATTTCAAAGTTATTTGTTCAAATTCATTTGAGAGGTGTTTCACACTTTTCCAAAAACGTATTCCTCCTTGGTGGAAAGGGGGTCAAAGATTTGGTGGATATCGTTTCGCCCTTAAATTCATTTCCAAGGATCTACATAAGAAATCATTTGGGACGTGTTTCACATATTTCGTAAAATCTAAACTCCTTTGGTAAATGTGCATTTTATAGATTTTTTTGGTGAATTTTAAGTTTTTTCCGATTTGCATCAAACTTATTTTCAAAGCTCTACATAATAATCTGATGAATACGTGTTTCAGCGATTTGGGAAATTCCACTTGCAACAGTGGTAAAGGGCGGAAAACTTTTATATGAAAGTAGTTTGTTTACCGTCCGCTCAGTGTCAAAATCATTTTCAAAGCTTTTTGAGAACATTGATTTTATAACATACGTGCCACGGGCAAGTCCGGGCTTTACCCGCTAGTACATACATACAGAGCTGCGCACATAAGAAATATGATGCCGCTTTGGCATGCCAAGACAGCGTGAGACCGTTGACCACGGATAACCGCTGATCTTGCACTTTAGCCGCTCCGAGAGTGAGCGCCCATATGTATATGTACACCAGCTCGCTCTCCTTCTCTTTGAAGCTGTTAACCAATAACAGCATAAGTATATACATGTATCCATAGGCTAAGTGCATTATATTTACTTTAAATAAAGACATTCCTAAAACCGAAGTCAATCAGCACTGACGTGCTTCTGTTGTATTGAAATATATTTTATACAAAAAAATAATTATAATCAATAACGGTTGTCAAAAAAAAAAAAACCAATTGTACACAATGGTATTAGAAAATTTTTAATACATATTTCAATGTGAAAGAACAAAGTTAAATAACAAAAATTTGAATTTTAATGAAATAAAAAAAGGCAAATATTATATTTAATGGTTAAAAGTTAAATATATAATTTAATATTATATTTATATGGAATGGCAACAGTTACATGCCATATTACGCGACACTAAGAAAAATTTCGATAAATCTTATAAATCAATAAACAGGGAAAGGCTAAGACAGTTATGTGTTCTCGTCTATTCAACAATATGGACGAAGCAATAGCTGCATGCATTGAAACATCCAATGATAAAGCCGAAAAAACTAATACTATTATGTATTACCCAAATTACTCACACCGCGGTAGAAATCGCATTCGTGGTAGGTATACAGGCCAAAACTATAACAGAGGCGGCCAACGGTACAATAATAATAATGATAACAATACCAACTCTAGAGGTGGATCGAGAAGAGGCGGATCAAATAGAAGCAATAGAACTAACAATTAAGTACGAGTTACACAAGGTAACTCGGAAAACGCTCAAACCCCCTTGAGCAATTAAACATGAAAGTTTTTAATGTAAATCTTAGTCTCAGCAGCATAATAAAAATACATAACCAAAAAAATAATAAACTATTAACATTACTAGAAGACACTGGAGCTAACATATCAATTCTAAAAGATAATAGCCTATGTTCTGAAATCAATCGAGATTTTAGGAATTGTTCAGGTAACAATACAATCGATTTGACTAGCTACAATTGATATACTTTTCGATTATTTCATAATCAGTCACGACTTCCAAATAGTTCATAATGAATTCCCCGTACCATGTAACGGAATTCTTGACTTCATTCGAAAATACAATTGCATAGTAGATTATCACAACGATGAATTAATACTCAAACCGCAATCACTTAAATACCAAATACATGTACCACTATTACACAATGATATTGATAGTTCAATACTATTATCAGCAAGGTCAGAAGTAATAAGAAAAATCACACTTCAGAACAATGAAGATACTGTATTAATACCAAATCAGGAAATTCATCCTGAGGTATTAATAGCTAACAGCATCGTAGCAAGTAGTAGTGCAATAGTGCGTATTTTGAATACAAGTGAAAATATAAATATCAAAAGTCCAAACATTAAATTCTGATCAATAGAAAATTACAAAATTAAATCATTAAGTAATAACAAAATCAATAGAAAATCAATAAATTTAAGTTCCCAGACCATGCAAAAAACTAAGCTTACAGAATTATGTACCAAATACAGTGACATATTTGGCCTAGAATCAGAAGCAATTTCAAGTTATAACTTGTTTTTAAAAAATTTAAATTAGCAGACAAAACTCCAGTATACATAAAAAACAATAGAAATGCAGAAACAGAAAAAGCAGAAAAAAATAGACAGGAAGAAAAATTAATAAAAGATGAATATAATATCCCACTTCTCTTAGTTCCTAAGAAATCACTTTCAAATTCGTAGGAAAAACAAGTAAGAGGTTCTAGTCGGGAGCTCCCGACTAGGGGATACCCTGAACCCTCTTATTCCAACACCAAATGCAGCTCGCGCTAATAGATAGAGAGTAGCGGGGAGGTGGCGATAGGTAAAAAATGAAAGATACTTGATATATATATATACTATTCTAGAAGCTACATGTCAAGTTTGGTGACTCTAGCTCTTATTAATTACAAAAATTGCTTAAAAAACAGGATTTCGATATACATTTTTATCGATTACTTGCAAACGGGGCAAGTTATCGTTTATCGGAAACAAACTCGATCTGCGCGGGCACTAGGAGCACCTACATCTAAAATTTCACGTCTCTAGCTCTTATAGGTTCTGAGATCCTTGCGTTCATACATACGGACGGACGGACGGACGGACGGACAGACAGACGGACATGGCTAGATCGACTCGGCTATTGATGCTGATCAAGAATATATATACTTTATGGGGTCGGATATGCTTCCGTCTGCCTGTTACATACATTTGCATTTTGCACAAAATCATAATACCCTTTTTACCCATTTTTAATGGGTTCAGGGTATAACTAGAAAATAAATCTAGAAATATAACATAATTTTCTACGAGCACTGGCTCATATCGTTTCACCCGATTACCCTATGGTCTAAAAGTAGCCCCAAACTCATTTATAAGAATGATGCAACTTGCTTTTTCTGGTCTAGAACCATCGCAAGCATTTCTTTACATGGATGAGTTATAAGTTATTGGTTGCTCTGAACAGCACATGTTCAAAAATCTTACGAGTATTTTTGATCTTTGTAGAAAACACAACCTTGTACTAATCCCAGAAAAATGTTCATTCTTTATGCACGATGTAACATTCCTTGGCCATAAATGTATGATGAAATTAAAAACTATCCAACTCCAACAGATGCAGATAAGGCACGACGTTGTGTCGCTTTTTATACCCTGAACCCATTAAAAATGGGTAAGATGGGTATATTGTATTTGTGCAAATGCAAATGTATGTAACAGGCAGAAGGAAGCATCGCCGACCCCATAGAGTATGTATATTCTTGATCAGCATCAATAGCCAAGTCGATCTAGAGATGTCCGTCAGTCCGTCCGTCGGTCCGTCCGTCTGTCCGTCTGTATGTAGGTGCTCCTAGTGCCCGCGCAGATCGAGTTTGTTTCCCATAATCGATAACTTACCCCGTTTCCAAGCAATCGATACAAATCGATATCGACATCCTGTTTTTTGAGCAATTTTGGTATATATTAAGAACTAGAGTGATCAAGCTTGACATGTAGCTTCTTTAATAGTATATGTATTTGCATTTGGTGTTGAAAGAAGAGGGTTCAGAGTATCCCCTAGTCGGGAGCTCTCGACTAGAACCTCTTACTTGTTAAGATATTTAAATAATACATTTGCACTTTGCACAAATACAATACACCCTTTTTACCCATTTTTAATGGGATCAGGGTAGAAAATGCAATAATGAAGCCAACATTATTGCAATACCCTGATTTTAGCAATAAATTTAGCATAACCACATTTGCAAGTTAACATGCATGTGGTTCAGTACTATCACAAGACTGCAACGGTGCGCAACTACCAATTGCATATGCATCGAGATTTTTCAGACAGGGAGAAAGTAATAAATCGACTACAGAACAGGAATTAGCAGCAATACACTGGGCAATAAAATATTTCAGACCCTATATCTATTAAAGGCATTTCTTAGTAAAAACAGATCATAGACCACTAGTATATTTAATTTCAATGAAGAATCCTTCTTCAATGCTGACAAGAATGAGATTAAACTTAGAAGAGTATCAATTTACAGTTGAATACCACAAGGGGAAGGACAACCACGGTGCGGATGCATGATCTCGCATAAGCGTAGACGACGTAATACAAATAAACAGAAATATATTGATGGTCCAAACAAGATCATCAAAAAGACAGGAAAACATCTGCGCAGATGAAAAAATTAAAATGCATGATAAAATATATGGGCCCAATGTCTAGAAAGTTATTAGCAATAGCGACGTAAAGATATTTGTAAAAATTAAAATGAATAATTTCAAATGTTAACTCAAAAGACTCAAAACCAGATTATTTAACAATTTTCAGCTTAAGATTTATATTCTAATAAAAAATTCGATTTAAGTTAATTTTTTCAGAAGACACAAAATCATTAACTTACAGATGTCACCAAGTGAACAAATTTTTGAATTTGCCACTCTAAATGAATTTAAAAACAAGTAAGAGGTTCTAGTCGGGAGCTCCCGACTAGGGTATACCCTGAACCCTCATATTCCAACACCAAATGCAGCGCGCGTTTATAGATAGAGAGTAGCGGGGAGGTGGCGATAGGTATAAAATGAAAGATACTTGATATATATATACTTTTCTAGGAGCTACATGTCAAGTTTGGTGACTCTAGCTCATATTATTTACCAAAATTGCTTAAAAAACAGGATTTCGATATACATTTTTATCGATTACTTTAAATCGGAGTAAGTTATCGATTATCGGAAACAAACTCGATCTGCACGGGCCCTAGGAGCACCTACATCTAAAATTTCACGTCTCTAGCTCTTATAGGTTCTGAGATCCTTGCGTTCATACATACGGACGGACGGACGGACGGACAGACAGACGGACATGGCTAGATCGACTCGGCTATTGATGCTGATCAAGAATATATATACCTTATGGGGTCGGAGATGCTTCCTTCTGCCTGTTACATACATTTGCATTTTGCACAAAAACATAATACCCCTTTTACCCATTTTTAATGGGTTCAGGGTATAATAAGGGCAACAAACATTTACTAAATATAACAAGTAAGAGGTTCTAGTCGGGAGCTCCCAACTAGTGGATACCCTGAACCCTCTTATTCCAACACCAAATGCAGCGCGCGCTTATAGATAGAGAGTAGCGGGGAGGCGGCGATAGGTATAAAGTGAAAGATACTTGATATATATATACTTTTCTAGAAGCTACATGTCAAGTTTGGTGACTCTAGCTCTTATTATTCACAAAAATTGCTTAAAAAACAGGATTTCGATATACATTTTTATCGATTACTTTGAAACGGGGCAGGTTTTCGTTTATCGGAAACAAACTCGATCTGCGCGGGCACTAGGAGCACCTACATTTAAAATTTTAAATTTCTCTAGCTCTTATAGGTTCTGAGATCCTTGCGTTCATACATACGGACGGACGGACGGACGGACGGACGGACGGACGGACGGACGGACGGACGGACGGACAGACAGACGGACATGGCTAGATCCACTCGGCTATTGATGCTGATCAAGAATATATATACTTTATGGGGTCGGAGATGCTTCCTTCTGCCTGTTACATACATTTGCATTTTGCACAAAAACATAATACCCCTTTTACCCATTTTTAATGGGTTCAGGGTATAAAAATAGCGCTTTTACAAAAGGTGTCACTAGTACACAAACATGACGAAAGACAAATTAATGCAATCCAATATAGAAACTATACTATTGGCCCAAAATAACACAAACCATAAAAAACTTGGTAAAAACGTGCTTAGACTGCCAAAGAGCTAAAACTACAACACATACAAAAGCCCCTATGATTATAACCAACACCCCAAACACTGCTTTTGACACTGTTTTAATTGATACCATCGGCCCATTACCTCGAACAGAGAATGACAATGAGTATGCAATAACTATAATATGCGACAAAATATCTAGTTGCAATACCAGTAGCAGGTAAAAGCGCCAAAACAGTAGCCGAAGCAATATTTGAATAATTTGTACTAAAGTACGGTCCTTTGAAGACGTTCATAACAGACAAGGGCACTGAGTACAACATATTAATGACCTGTGCAAATATATGAAAATCAGTAATATATTATCAACAGCACACCACCACCAGGCTTTAGGAACAGTAGAAAGAAGTCATCGCACATTCAACGAATACATTCGTTCATACATCTCGATTGAAAAAGATGATTGGGACGAATGGTTGAATTACTTCACTTATTGTTTTAACACCACTCCATCAACGGAACGTGACTACCGTCCGTATGAACTTGTTTACGGAAGATTACCAAGAAAATGAATGACAATGAGTATGCAATAACTATAATATGCGACAAAATATCTAGTTGCAATACCAGTAGCAGATAAAAGCGCAAAAACAGTAGCCAAAGCAATATTTGAATAATTCGTACTAAAGTACGGTCCTTTGAAGACGTTTATAACAGACAAGGGTATTGAGTATACAAATTCACTTATTAATGACCTGTGCAAATATATGAAAATCAGTAATATATTATCAACAGCACACCACTACCAGACTGTAGGAACAGTAGAAAGAAGTCATCGCACATTCAACGAATACATTCGTTCATACATCTCGATTGAAAAAGCTGATTGGGACGAATGGTTGAATTACTTCACATCTTGTTTTAATACCACTCCATCAACGGTACGCGACTACTGGCCGTATAACGGTAGATTATCCAGACAATTCAAAGAATTTAATACTTAAAAATAGATTTAAAAATAGATCCCATATACAATTTAGATGACTATGAAATACAGTTTAATTTTAAATTACAGATAGCCTATAAAAGAGCAATGTCCATGATAGAAATAGAAAAACAAAATCGTAAAATAGAATATGAAAAAAAAATTATGACTTAATAGAAGATAGAAACAATATCATGATAGAAATAGGAATAAAGAAACCACAGACAGTCAATAAGAACAGGCTAAAGTAATTCAAAAATTAATTTAATATTAACAAGTAAGAGGCTCTAGTCGGGAGCTCCCGACTAGGGAATACCCTGAACCCTATTATTCCAACACCAAATGTTCGCGCAACGCGCTTGTTTGAAGATATAAAAAAAAACCCTTGGCAGGGTTCGAACTCGCAACTGACCGTATTACTTGCTGTCGATCTACTAAACAGACACACCAGCAAAAAAAAACAAGTTAGAGGTTCTAGTGGGGAGCTTCCGACTAGGGGATACCCTGAACCCTACTCTTCCAACACCAAATGCAAATATATATACTATTCTAGAAGCTACATGTCAAGTTTGGTGACTCTAGTTCTTATTATTTACAAAAATTGCTTAAAAAACAGTATTTCGATATACATTTTTATCGATTACTTGGAAACGGAGTAAGTTATCGGTTATCGGAAACAAACTCGATCTGGGCTGGTTCTAGGAGTACCTACATCTAAATTTCAGGTCTTCATACATACGGACAGACAGACGGACGGACAGACAGACGGACATGGCTAAATCGACTCGGCTATTGATGCTGATCAAGAATATATATACTTTATGGGGTCGGAGATGCTTCCTTCTGCCTGTTACATTCATTTGCACTTTGCACAAACATACCCTTTTTACCCATTTTTAATTGGTTCAGGGTATAAAAACTAATAATAAAATAATATTAATATATAAACAAAAATGAAAATTCTATAAGAATAAAGACAAAGCATATATTAACATACATAAATTAAAAACAAGTAAGAGGCTCTAGTCGGGAGCTCCCGACTAGGGGATACCCTGAACCCTATTATTCCAACACCAAATGCAGCTCGCGCTAATAGATAGAGAGTAGCGGGGAGGTGGCGATAGGTATAAAATGAAAGATACTTGATATATATATACTTTTCTAGAAGCTACATGTCAAGTTTGGTGACTCTAGCTCTTATTATTTACAAAAATTGCTTAAAAAACAGGATTTCGATATACATTTTTATCGATTACTTTGAAACGGAGTAAGTTATCGATTATCGGAAACAAACTCGATCTGCGCAGGCACTAGGAGCACCTACATCTAAAATTCAAAGTCTCTAGCTCTTATTGGTTCTGAGACGGACGGTCGGACGGACGGACGGACAGACAGACGGACATGGCTAAATCGACTCGGCTATTGACGCTGATCAAGAATATATATACTTTATGGGGTCGGAGATGCTTCCTTCTGCCTGTTACATACATTTGCACTTTGCACAAATACAATATACCCTTTTTACCCATTTTTAATGGGTTCAGGATATAATAACATCAGATCTACGTTATTTTTCAAAAGGAGAGAGCTCACTGTGCTCACCACTACATATATGCAGGATTTACTTTAGATATACTAATAAACATAAATGCTAGACTGCAACGACACTTAGTCTTTGTTGCATAAACATATGTCATATTCAAGTGCAGTACATATTTAAGTACAGTACCGAAAAATGATCGGCCAGCAGTGCCTTGACCGTGCATTGACCGCTTGCATAAAATATATATGTGCACAACACGCTCTATCCTACCAGCGACAATTTCGCTGCTTACATATAAGCTACATATATTCGTACTATATGTTATATATAAAACTACTTATATGCTAAGAGCAGCGCTGCCACTGCGGACGCACAGTCTTAGGCTTAGTAATACTTAATACCAAAATGTAAAGTTCAGATTAACAAAAGTATCCGGAACGACATGAACAGTCGCTCCTTCCTAAACTCAAATACATTGTTGCCACAAAAATTCCTTACATGTATAACGCTTTACTTTTCATATTAAAGCTACCTATAAAATATATACTAACGGTCATTCAATAAGGTCCGCTCAACTGATAAATACTCAAGCTAATATATTCTTTAAACGCGATCCTGATGAAAGATGCCCAGGCAGCTTGAAAAGATTGGAGTGAATGTTAAGTAAAATAGGCATACGGAGGTGTCTGTATGCAGTTTAGCAATCAGTACAATAGCATTACTTTGGAATAAAGATAGCCCATCTCTAGTGTTAAAGCCGCTGCTAGCAGGAAAAAAGTCGATGAATCAAAGTCTTACTCGCCTACCACTTTTACTGTTGTGGACCAACACGGATTAGTTGTATCATGGGGGACAGCTCCTTCAATTTTTCTCCATTCTTACCAGTAGCTTTTCTTGAAACAATTAAGCATGCTCTCCAATACAATAGAAAACATATCATATGTAGCGGCAGCCTATTTACCATACAAGTTTGTATGGCCCGTGCCATAGATGGCGGAAAACAGTATCGATCATAGATTTCAGTGATGCAGCAGAAGGTTGCGCTATTTTTGGCGAGACAAAGAGAGCCGAAATAATCCCATTAAATACTAGACATTCTTGTCTTAATAATAAAATTATTGTGAATCAATAGTAAAATAAAGTGACTTAAAATGCTCTAACAGTGCCTAGAGCTTCACCAGAGAGACATGCGATGCATCGTTATGAACAAAAGTACAATTATTTATAAAATTAAAAATCTAAATTATCGAAACGCGCCAACGAAAGTGTGTGCAACAATAAGTGAACATCCAACGCTTAGCACAAAACGAAACGAAAGCAATCGGAATGTAGGTGGCTTGCCATATGCGTGTGTATGTATGCACATACTGCACTTATATACTCTGCACAAATCTGCCCTTGTTGTATCGTCAGAGACTAACTCGTTGACAACCCGTCGAGGTTTTATGGTCGAGAAATTGGTTTAAAAAGATAATTTGAATATAATTATTCATGCTGGTGACATTCTTTGCGCAATGTCGCAAGGTTTGAAGTATTAAAATGAGATAATTCTGATTTAGGTTTCGCTTAACATGTCTACTAATAGAATAATGTCAAATTCTGCGTCTGACATTAGTACCCGCAACGCATCAGACAAGACAAGAATATCATCTATAAATTTATCAAAATTTTCGGATGCCAGTTGCGTCTTTTTACCTTGTCTTCTATGTCTTCTTCTGATCAGTAGTCTTTATATCATTCTCGCAAGCATGTGGATAAATTAACCCAACCTGTTTAGAAAGCCGTATTTCCAGATAAATGTCAGAGCGAGTCCTGTAAATAACATATTGGCAATCTGGTATAACAACCATAAATTACCATTTGAACATTGTGCCAAGCCTGAAAATTTGACTTTCCAATCGGATGTGCCACTCGATATTAGTTTTGGCCAACCGATTGCTTATCAGACTAAACACTATTATTCGGTCATCTATTGTTTCATTGCGAATTCTTCGATAGCGTTATATTACGTGGAAAATCATTTTCGCCCTTCCTTTTGGGGTCTCTTACGTGGCTAATGATACAGGTTTAAATTTCTTAACGCAGCATTTAATTCTTCGAAAAAGTAGGACACCATTTCACCCTAAGGAGCTTCTAGTTTAATAATAAACCACCGCACACGCTATTCCGTCACACCACGCGATTCACTAGAAGGTTTGGTTTTAGAATTTCGCGATCCAGCTTGATCACGTGGGTTGGTCTGTCCACTAGGTCGACATCAGGCTGCGTTCTTACCTTCGAATTGCTCTCCACTACAAGCTCGCTTTCGATTGGGACATATTTCGTTGCTTCCAAATAAATTCTTTAGGCCATTTCGATTAATTTTGTGAGCGCAAGGAGTTTCTGATTCCCCAAGCGATACATCATTGGAAATAGTACACATTACTGCACAGGTCTCCCCGAGATCTTTATTCAACCGACTATGTACGACAGCAACAATCAGTAAATCGATCATAATTGGTCGAAGAGTTAATTAGAAATTAACCAAAACGGATTGGCGTTTTAAGATATATGCAGTAACATATAACGAAAAGGCGATAGGGAGCGATAATTAAGATATTCAGTAACGGTTTCGCTTCTTAAAAAAAAACATGCTAATGGCAGTTATTATTATATTAATATAACAATAGTATTATAGTATGGGGCATATCCCCAGGTAATTACATCGCATAATCTAAATCTATATTCGATATATCTTCCCACTAAAAGTAAACAAACTATGTTACTAAATCAGTGTGGAAAATTCTTGTATGAGTTAAAGAGGGACGAATCGAAATAATCCGACAATAACCAATCTCAATTCAACTCCCATACCAACCTTCTGTTACCTGGTAGAGAACCGACTCGACATGAGATCTAAAAGTCCTAAGTGAATTATAACTATTTCCTGGTCTGGCTTCCAAAAAAACATCCGAATACCATCAGTTCCTCGCGATGCTGAGTGTCTGCACGAAAATGAAAATTTTTTGTATGGTGCATTTTAATAAGGACAGGAAGAAGCGATGGAAACTAGCATGGATTTAAATTATGATTTGTTACCAGTTACCAGACTCGTAACAAAATATGCTAACAATGTTAGCGGCTCTCTCCTAGGTTAATTCTGTGCCAACCCCGGATGTGGAGATGATGAGTGGAGGACCCACGTGGGATGCCACTCTAATTATTATATCATATAACGAGTACGACGGCTACGCTGGAAGCATTTCGCCTAACACTCGTGCTGTGCATTTCGAAATACGAAATTTGGGTTTCACGTTTACTTATGCCCTTTAAGCACACCTAAGGCCAGTATTCCGCTTAACAAAAATATTTTACCAGATCTGCGCTAAAGAAATTCCGGGAATCAATGGGTCGAACACGTGGTCCGTTGGTTTGCCTAAGCATGCGGCAAGAACTATTGTGTAGAGAGGTTCTGTGCTTATTTGCAGATAATCAAACGATGCTCGCTGTTACCAGTCTATCTCCGATTTTCATTGTTCGTTGTTTTGAATCCGCCATGGTGTACATGTAGTGCGTTATTATTATTTTTTTTAAGCAAGCAGCGCCGCAATGTATCTTGCACCTTTCTACGACTTCAAGAAAGGGGCTCCGCGACTCCAAGATTGATCACTTTAGTAAAGATTATTCAATCCCAGAAATTTTCTTCTTCAGGGACTTTGACTTCGAGCTTTGAAGCTGATGAACGTCGGTTTTTTTTATCCAAGTGTAAAAAAAGCGACTGCAAAACCTTGCGATTCGAATCGGAAAAAATGACAACATTTTCTAAGAGCTTTTGTTCACTATGCTTAGGAAATGTCATATTTTCAACTTTCCATATTGGTATTCCATTAGCAAGTGTCGGTTATCGGTAACAAAAGTGGCAAAAGTACCGCATTTTTAAATAAACAGCTGATCGAGTTGATTTAATTTACATAAGCGCTGTAAAGTTTTCCCTCCAGAAGTCAAATAATATAACCTCGAGGTAAGGTCTCCATTTTATTTTATTTATTTTATTTATTTATTTATTTATTTAAGGTCGACAAAACGAGTGTCTTCCTCATTATTCCGTAGATTATACATACAATAGATAATAGAATTATATGCTAAAAGCCTAGTTAGATAACATAGTTCTCTAAATAGCATCACCGACCGATGGAGGTGTTTTAGTTACCAGTCCGGCCAGCTGTGCCCCTTTTCACAGCTAAATTTGTCAGTGACGCTATTAGAGCCTACATCTAAGCAGAAGGGTGTAAGTAGGAAAAAAGTGTTCTTAAGTAAAATTAAAAATAATCTTAGTTTGCTATATTAATTAATAAAATACAATAAATAGGAAAAAAGAAAGTAAGAAGAATAATGTTAATAAAGTAAAGAAATGGAGGCTAGATATATAGAGTGTTAAGTAGATAGGACAGAGAGAAAAGTAATGGGAAATCACCGACCCGGTGGGGGAAATTTACAGCCTGTCCGGCAAGCTATGCCCCTGCTCATAGCTGGGAATGGTCAGTGTTTTCCCGAAGGTATCCTGAAAGCAACGATTTTATTAGGGGTAGAGAAAGTTCGGTAGAGAAAACGTGATGCAAACTATTATAATTTTTACATAGCACGCGAAAGGGATTGTGCATAGCGTAGTCTGTTGTGCATGTAGACAGGAATAAGGGGCGGTAATTTCTGGTTGGTCTAGACGGAACAGAGAATTGAAGACGCCCTAGCAGAAAAGGAGAATCTATATCGCCAATAATCAACTTATGTAGAAGGACAACACCGAGAATTGTCCTACGGTTGGTTAACGACGGAAGGTTAAGAAGAAGCAGCCTGCTGGAGTAGGATGGCAACCGAAGATTAGGGTCCCAATTTAAACCTCGTAAGGCAAAAAGCAGAAATTGCTTCTGAACAGATTCAATACGATCCTGGCTATTGTTATACTGCGGAGACCAGATGCAAGAGCAGTATTCAAGGATAGGGCGAACAAGAGAGATGTACAGAAGTTTCGTTATAAAAGGATCGTTAAACTCTTTAGACCATCGTTTAATGAATCCAAGTACACCTTTTGCCTCATTAACGATGGTATCTATGTGAAGATTGAAACAGAGTTTTGAATCAAATAGAACGCCTAGATCCTTAACTGTTAGTATACGTTGTAAAGGGGTATTGTCGATTGTATAACTGACAAGATAAGGTGTAGTACGATTAAATGTCATAAACATACACTTTGAACAATTCAAATGCAATTGATTGGCCGAACACCAAAGTTGCATAGCGTTCAAATCGTCTTGTAGACGAGAATGATGTAGGGGATTAGTGTATGATAGAATAAGTTTCACATCATCCGCATACATGAGTACACGGGCATGTGATATAACAGAGGGGAGATCATTTATAAAAAGAGTAAAGAGTAAAGGTCCAAGATGACTACCTTGAGGAACACCAGAAGTAACGTGAACTTGTTTAGAGGTAGTCAGCCTCAGCATTACTCTTTGGGTCCTACCTTTTAAATAAGAATTAATCCAAAGCAAAAGAGACGGAGGGAAACCTATTCGGTCAAGTTTAAAAAGTAAAATGTCATGGTGCACAGAGTCAAACGCTTTACTGAAGTCAGTATAAATGACATCAGTTTGCATTTTCGAAAGAAAAGCATCGTTTACCAAGGAAGTAAACTCAAGCAGATTGGTCGTAGTTGACCGATTCTTTACGAATCCATGTTGAACAGGGGAAACAACTGATTTGCAGAAATGCTGCAAATTCGAAGTGATTATTTTTTCAAATAATTTAGGAATAGCGGACAGTTTTGCAATGCCCCTGTAATTTTGTATATCAGACTTTCCACCTTTCTTGTGGAGAGGAATGATATAAGATTCTTTCCAAAGAGAGACTTTCCTCGAGTAGACAACTAGGAATATTATCAGGCCCAGGAGAGTAAGAAGATTTTAAAGAGTTTATAGCGAAAAGGAGAGAGGAGTGTGAAATAATAGGAGGAGGTATAGAACTAGAGGAAGAAATAGTATAAGGGTAAGAATTATTATTAGGACAGACAGAGGAGTAAGTTGATTGGAAAAAATTAGCAAAGAGGTTAGCAGAATCAGAGTCATTACTAGCTTTATCCATCCCGAAAGAAAAAGAAGTTGGCAAACTTGAAGATTTACGCTTCATGTTTACAAAATTGTAAAACTGTCTCGGATTTTGGGCAAATTGCCATTTACAACGAGTTAGATAATTCTCATAGCATTGAGAATTCAAAAGAAAGAAGTTCGACTTGGCTATGGAATATTTAGCCAAGTCTGTACACGAACCAGACTTTTTAAACTTTTTAAAATATTTAGATTTTAAGTTTTTAATATGTGACAATCTGGGAGTAAACCAGGGTGGTTTTGAAGAAGTAGTCGAAGGAATTGACTTGGAAATACTCATATCTAAGAGGGAGTTAAGGGTGCTATAAAAAAAAGTAATAGCAGTATTTATATCAACCGAGTCATATAAGACCGACCAATCGGTTGCATAAATAAGCTGATTCAGCAATGAATAATTTCCTTTGCGAAAGCAGCGGCGGGGCTTATTGGCTGATGAGCACGAAATGAGACGATTACAATTGAACATTGTAATCTCTAAAGTAGGATGATATACATCCTCAGGAAGAGATAAAGGAGGGGACCTAGACACATTAGAAATAAGGTAGTTGTTAACAAATACAAGGTCAAGTGTTCTATTCAAATGATTAGAAATTGAATTGATTTGAAACAACGAAAGATCAAGCATGCAGTCTATAAAATCATGCTGTGCTGAGGGCACTAGATAATTTTCAGCAGTGAATAATGACCAAGAGATGTTCGGCAAATTAAAATTTAATGGACCCTTTGCGAGATTTGGCCATCTTTAAATGTTGAAAACTGTGGGATTATTAATATTTAAAATTACAATTTAAAGTAACCGCTTGCCCTCGTTAATATATCAGCTGTTTATGGTTATGATACTTTCACATTTTTCACAACATCGATAGAAAACTCAAACATAAATCATCGCAAAAAACACGAACTTTTCGGGACAAAAACATTTTTGAACAAGTAAGAGGTTCTAGTCGGGAGCTCCCGACTAGGGGATACCCTGAACCCTCATATTCCAACACCAAATGCAGCTCGCGCTAATAGATAGAGAGTAGCGGGGAGGTGGCGATAGGTATAAAATAAAAGATACTTGATATATATATACTTTTCTAGAAGCAACATGTCAAGTTTTGTGAACCTAGCTCTTAATATTTACAAAAATTGCTTAAAAAACAGGATATCGATATACATTTTTATCGATTACTTGGAAACGGGTCCAGTTATCGATTATCGGAAACAAACTCGATCTGCTTGGGCACTAGGAGCACCTACGTCTAAAATTTCACGTCTGTAGCTCTTATAGGCTCTGAGATACTTGCGTTCATATGGACGTACGGACGGACGGACGGACGGACAGACAGACGGACATGGCTAGATCGACTCGGCTATTGATGCTGATCAAGAATATATATACTTTATGGGGTCGGATATGATTCCTTCTGCCTGTTACATACATTTGCACTTTGCACAAATACAAAATACCCCTTTTACCCATTTTCAATGGGTTCAGGGTATAAAAATGGGTAAGAAATGTGGACAGTGGAGAAAAGCTATAAGACAGTATATTTTCATTCTCAACTTCGTCATTATTAACATAGGTCATGGTCACTCTGATTATGTTTTTATCATAAACTGACCATATGTATTTGCATATACATATGTTATGATGCAATGCTGTCCATCGCTGTTGATTGTAATCAGCTGATAATGTTAATGGGAATGGTTATGTTTATTTAAATTGTCAAAAAAAGTTTTACTACCCCACCACAAACTTAAGCTGATTCTTTAGCAGAAAGTTGCTGATACATACGATTCAAGTCTGTTTCGCAATCGATTTGCATAATCGATCCACCCATTTTAGTTTGTTCATTGGGTCAACTGTGTTCATAACGAGGTGAATGAGAAATGCGTTAGAAATCTTTTTGTCATCACAGGAGGGTGCTATAAATGGCGGGGACAGCATCGATCATAGATCTCAATGATGAAACAGAAGGTTGTGCTATTTTTGGCGGGTTAAAGACAGCCGAAATATTCCCATTATAGCCTTAGTCCACTGACCACATTTCTCACATTTTTTGAAAATGTCACATATTTGTAAAATGTGTAAAATACGGCCTGTACGTTTTACCATTAGAAAACACATATAACACATTTATTAAAAATGTGACATTTTGGAAGAGTGTGTAAATTCGCCTCGAAAAGTTCGTGTTTTTTGCGAACATCTATCGAGTTTTCTAATCATGACAAGTATCATAGCCATAAACAGCTGATATAGCAACGAAGGCAAGCTAGGCAAGGTAACTTTAACTTATAATTTTAAATTTCAATAATCACACAAATTTTAACATTTAATATGGCCGAATCCCACAAAGATTCCATTAAATGGAGCCCTTTTTTCGATACCGCATTATTTTAGTTTCGGAAGGAAAACTTTGCAGCGCTTATTTAAAATTAAACTGCTCGATCAGTTGTTTATTTAAAGAAGCGATAATTTTCCCACTCACATGTTACCGATCTGATGGAACACCAATATGGGAAACTTGACAATGTCAATGTGACATTTTTTAAGCATAGGGGACAAAGGCTATTTAATACTTAACATTCATATATGCTCTAGCAGTGCCTAGAGCTTCACCAGAGGGACATTAGATGAGATTATTGAATTTCTCAATCTTCGGAATGGCATCGTTATGACCAAAAGTTCAATTATTTAGGAAATTAAAAATCAAATAAAGAGCTAGAGACTTGACTTCTCTTAGTCCATGCGCAGAACGTGCGTTTGTTTCCGATAATCGATAACTCACTCCGTTTCCAAACAATCGATAAAAATCGATATCGACATCCTGTTTTTTAAGCAAATTGGGTAAATATTATGAGCTAGAGTAACCAAAGGTGATATGCTTATTCTAGAATAGTATATATATACCAAGTATTTTTCATTTTATACCTATCGCCACCTCCCGTAACCACCTCACAGCTTTAAATCAAGTTAATAATCGGTTAAGAAACACGTGCGGCATTAGTGCAAATTCCAAGAATTTCTGTACACAGCTACACATACACATTCATGCGCGTCTGCTTCGAATTCTATCAACAGCATTGCATTATGGCTTAATAATTGGTGTGGCTGTAGAGAAGAGATGGCGGCGGGTAGTGCGGTTCTTTGCGAGCTCAAACCCTGACACGGGAACCTTTTTTTTTCTTTCAATTTTAACAAAAACAAGTTAGTTAAGAATGTACAGTGCAATTTTCTAGACCTATTTCACTGCTTTCGATAAAAAGTCACGTATCCACGTGATTTTGAAAAGGCATTTGATCACATTGGGGTGTAAACTGCACTGGTTCAACTTTCTCGTTCGGGGTAGATCGCAATACCGTCAACCTGGTTTTATAACCAAGTGTTTCCTCCGTCTTACAGTGAACAACGCTCTCTTAAAATTTTATACATTATACAGCAGCATCCATCATATAGTATCGCCTCAATTAGTGGTCTTGTTGATTGTTGCCATCCAATTTTTAAATAATATTGTTTAAAACGTGGGAAAATATAATTGATTAACTCAACTTTAGCAAAGGTAATATAATATTTATTTAATATATCTAAATATCAAAAAAAAAAAAAAACAAGTAAGAGGTTCTTGTCGGAAGCTCCCGACTATGGGATACCCTGAAACTTCTTCTTCCTACAACATTGTTTGCAGATAATCAAACGATGCTGAAAGCTATGTCCGGCCTTAAGGAATACACTCGCTGTTACCAGTCTATCGCCGATTTTCATTGTTCGTTGTTTTGAATCGGCCATGGTGTACATGTAGTGCGTTATTATTATATATTTTAGTAAGCAGCGCCGCAATGTATCTTGCACCTTTCTACGACTTCAAGAAAGGGGCTCCGCGACTCCAAGATTGATCACTTTAGTAAAGATTATTCAATCCCAGAATTTTTCTTCTTCAGGGACTTTGACTTCGAGCTTTGAAGCTGATGAACGTCGGTTTTTTATATCCAAGTGTAAAAAAAGCGACTGCAAAGGAAAACTTTGCAGCGCTTATGTAAATTAAAACAGCTCAGCTGTTTATTTAAAGAAGCGGTAATTTTCCCACTTACATGTTAACGATCTGATGGAGCACCAATATGGGAAACTTGAAAATGTGACATTTTTTAAACATGGGGACAAAGGCTATTTAATACTTAACATTCATATATGCTCTAACAGTGCCTAGAGCTTCACCAGAGGGACATTAGATGAGATTATTGAATTTCTCAATTCTCGGAATCGCATCGTTATGACCAAAAGTTCAATTAGTTAGGAAAAATCAAATAAAGATCTAGAGACTTGACTTCCTTTAGTCCATGCGCAGATCGAGTTTGTTTCCGATAATCGATAACTTACTTCGTTTCCAAGCAATCAATAAAAATTGATATATATAGAAATATTAAGAGCTAGAGTAACCAGTTCAGGGTATCCCCTAGTCAGGAACTCCCGACTAGAACCTCTTACTTGCATATAAACTAACAAAATTAACAAATTTTAAGCACATTCAACTTTAACTTGCTGTAACTCCTTGTTTCTTATTGCCAATATTCTAGCATCTACCATTATTAACAAAAACAAGTTAGTTAAGAATGTACAGTGCTATTTTCTAGACCTATTTCACCGCTTTTCTGCCTTGCCCCTTTCGATAAAAAATCACGTATCCCCGTGATTTTTAAAAGGCATTTGATCACTTTGGGGTGTAAACAGCACTGGGTCAACTTTCTCGTTCGGGGTAGATCGCAATACCGTCAACCTGGTTTTATAACCAAGTGTTTCCTCCGTCTTACAGTGAACTACGCTCTCTTAAAATTTTATACATTATACAGCAGCATCCATCATATAGTATCGCCTCAATTAGTGGTCTTGTTGATTGTTGCCATCCAATTTTTAAATAATATTGTTTAAAACGTGGGAAAATATAATTGATTAACTCAACTTTAGCAAAGGTAATATAATATTTATTTAATATATCTAAATATCAAAAAAAAAAAAAACAAGTAAGAGGTTCTTGTCGGAAGCTCCCGACTATGGGATACCCTGAAACTTCTTCTTCCAACATCAAATGCAGATATACATACTATTCTAGAAGCTACATGCCAAGTTTGGTGAGTCTTGCTCTTATTATATACCAAAATTGCTTAAAAAACAGGATTTCGATATCGATTTTTATCGACTACTTGGAAACGGGTCAACTTATCGAATATCAGAAACTAGCTCGATCTGCGCGGGCACTAAGAGGATTTACAGCCAAAATGTCAAGTCTGTAGCTCTTATAGGTTCTGAGATCCTTGCATGGCTAAATCGACTCGGCTATAGATGCTGATCAAGAATATATATACTTTATGGGGTCGGAGATGCTTCCTTCTGCCTGTTACATACATTTGCGTTTTGCACAAATACAGTATACCCTTTTAATAAAATGGGGAAAAACGTCCGGATCTACCCTCTCTATGAAAAATGTAAGGTACTCCATATTTGTAAAACCAGCACTGTGCTTATCGGACATTTAATAATCTAGATATAGAACACGCTACGTTCGTAAAATCTCTTAGCTTGACAATCGACAAACGACACAAAAGTAATGAACATTGTAATGAGCTAGATAAAGTCTTAGCAAACGACCTTACGTAATAAAATTCCTTACATATATAACATTCTCTTATTCGCCTTACTTTTCATATCAAAGCTTTCTATAAAATATTTTCTAACGGACATTCAATAAGGTTCGCTCAAATGATGAATACTCAAACTAATATAGCCTGTAAACGCGATCCTTATGAAAGATGAGTGAGACCGAAGTTAGTGTTAAAGCCGCTGCTAGCAGGAAAAGGAGTAAAGTTCACCAACTGGAGATGGCTTTACGTCGATACATAAAAGTTAAACTCGCCTACCATTTTTACTGTTGTGGACCAACACGGATTAGTTGTATCATGGGGGACACCTCCTTCAATTTTTCTCTATACTTACCAGTAGCTTTTCTTGAAACAATTAAGCATGCTCTCCAATACAATAGAAAACATATCATATGTAGCGGCAGCCTATTTGACACTCTATTAACGTGAAGTAATTCTGACTTAGGTTTCGCTTAACATGGTTACTAATAGAATAATGTCAAACTCTGCGTCTGACATTAGTACCCGCAACGCATCAGACAAGACAAGAATCTCATCCATAAATTTATCAAAATTTTCGGATGCCGGTTGCGTCTTTTTACCATGTTTTCTTCTGGTCTGTAGTCTTTATATCATTCTCGCAAGCATGTGGATAAATTAACCCAGCCTGTTTAGAAAGCCGTATTTTCAGATAAATGGCAGAGCGAGTACTGTAAACAACATATTGGCAATCTGGTATAACAACCATAAATTACCATTTGAACATTGTACCAAGCCTGAAAAATTGACTTTCCAATCGGATGTGCTACTCGATATTAGTTTTGGCCAACCGATAGCTTATCAGACTAAACACTCTCATTCGGTCATCTATTGTTTCATTGCGAATTCTTCGATCGCGTTATATCACGTTGAAAATCATTTTCCCCCTTCCTTTTGGGGTCTCTTACGTGGCTAATGATACAGGTTTAAATTTCTTAACGCAGCATTTAATTCTTCGAAAAAGTAGGACACCATTTCCCCCTCATGAGTTTCTAGTGTCTTAGTAATAAGCAACACGCTATTCCGTCACACCAAGCGATTCACTTGAAGGTTTGGTGTTAGAATTTCGCGATCCCGCTTGATCACGTGGGCTGGTCTGTCCACTAGGTCGACATCTGGCTGCTTTCTTACCTTCGAATTGTTCTCCACTACAAACTCGCTTTCGATTGGGACATATTTCGTTGCTTCCAAATAAATTCTTTAGGCCATTTCGATTATTTCCCTAAGCGATACATCATTGAAAATAGTGCACATTACTGCAGAGGTCTCCCTCAGATCTTTATTATTATTATCTAAGCGAAACATCATTGGAAATAGTACACATTACTGCAGAGGTCTCCCTGAGATCTTTATTCACCCGACTATGTACGACAGCAATAATTAGTAAATCGATGATAAGTGGTCGAAGAGTTAATTAGAAATTAACCAAAACGGATTTTAATTTTAAGATATATGCAGTAATATGTAACGAAATGGCGATAGGGAGCGATAATTAAGATATTCAGTAACGGTTTCGCTTCTTAAAAAAAACATGCTAATGGCAGTTATTATTATATTAATATAACAATAGTATTATAGTATGGGGCATATCCTCAGGTAATTACATCGCATTATCTAAATCTATATTCGATATATCTTCCCACTAAAAGTAAACAAACTATGTTACTAAATCAGTGTTGAAAATTCTGATATAAGTTAAAGAGGGACGAGTCGAAATAATCCAACAATAACTAATCTCAATTCAACTCCCATACCAACCTTCTGTTACTTGGTAGAGAACCGACTCGACATCAGATCTAAAAGTCCTAGGTGAATTATAACTATTTCCTGGTCTGGCTCCCAAAAAAAACATCCGAATACCATCAGTTCCTCGCGATGCTGAGTGTCTGCACGGTAATTAAAATGTTTTGGATGGTGCATTTTGATGAGGACAGGAAGAAGCGATGGAAACTAGCATGGATTTAAATTATGATTTGTTACGAGTCAATGCGGACGACTCGTAACAAAATATGCTACGAACAATGTTAGCGGCTCTCTCCTAGGTTATTTCTGTGCCAATCCCGGATCTGGAGAGAATGAGTGGAGGCTCCACGTTGGATGCCACTCTTATTATTATATCATATAACGAGTACGACGGCTACGCTGAAAGCATTTCGCCTAACACTCGTGCTGTGCATTTCGAAATACGCAATTTGGGTTTCACGTTTACTTATGTCCTTTAAGCACACTTAAGGCCAGTATTCCGCTTAACAAAAATATTTTATGTTAAAAATGACGCACGCTGGTAAGCGATCCACCAGATCTGCGCTAAAGAAATTCTGGGAATTAATGGGTCGAACACGTGGTCCGTTGGTTTGCATTTGCTAAGCATGCGGCAAGAACTAATGTGTAGAGAGGTTCTGTGCTTGTTTGCAGATAATCAAACGATGCTGAAAGCTATGTCCGGCCTTAAGGAATACACTCGCTGTTACCAGTCTATCGCCGATTTTCATTGTTCGTTGTTTTGAATCGGCCATGGTGTACATGTAGTGCGTTATTATTATTTATTTTAGTAAGCAGCGCCGCAATGTATCTTGCACCTTTCTACGACTTCAAGAAAGGGGCTCCGCGACTCCAAGATTGATCACTTTAGTAAAGATTATTCAATCCCAGAATTTTTCTTCTTCAGGGACTTTGACTTCGAGCTTTGAAGCTGATGAACGTCGGTTTTTTATATCCAAGTGTAAAAAAAGCGACTGCAAAGGAAAACTTTGCAGCGTTTATGTAAATTAAAACAGCTCAGCTGTTTATTTCAAGAAGCGGTAATTTTCCCACTTACATGTTAACGATCTGATGGAGCACCAATATGGGAAACTTGAAAATGTGACATTTTTTAAACATGGGGACAAAGGCTATTTAATACTTAACATTCATATATGCTCTAACAGTGCCTAGAGCTTCACCAGAGGGACATTAGATGAGATTATTGAATTTCTCAATTCTCGGAATCGCATCGTTATGACCAAAAGTTCAATTAGTTAGGAAAAATCAAATAAAGATCTAGAGACTTGACTTCCTTTAGTCCATGCGCAGATCGAGTTTGTTTCCGATAATCGATAACTTACTTCGTTTCCAAGCAATCAATAAAAATTGATATATATAGAAATATTAAGAGCTAGAGTAACCAAAGGTTATATGCTTATTCTAGAATAGTATATATATCAAGTATTTTTCATTTTTCATTTTATACCTATCGCCACCTCCCCGTAACTACCTCATAGCTTAAAATCAAGTTAATAACCCAACTTATCCCAATTTAAGCAACAGCTTCCCAAATTCTCTATGGTACAATAAGATATGCTGTGGATAATTTCATTAAAATCGGTTAAGAAACACGTGCGGCAACTAGTGCAAATTCCAAGAATTTCTGTACACAGCTACACATACAATTCATGCGAGTCTGCTTCGAATTCTATCAACAGCATTGCATTATGACTTAATAATTGGTGTGGCTGTTGAGTGGAGACGGCGGCGGGTAGTGCGGTTCGTTGCGAGTTGAAACCCTGTCACGGGAGCTTTTTTTTTTCTTTTCATTTATCTTTATTACTATCTGCATTTGGTCTTGGAATAAGAGGGTTCAGGGTATCCCCTAGTCAGGAACTCCCGACTAGAACCTCTTACTTGTATATAAACTAACAAAATTAACAAATTTTAAGCACATTCAACTTTAACTTGCTGTAACTCCTTGTTTCTTATTGCCAATATTCTAGCATCTACCATTATTAACAAAAACAAGTTAGTTAAGAATGTACAGTGCTATTTTCTAGACCTATTTCACCGCTTTTCTGCCTTGCCCCTTTCGATAAAAAATCACGTATCCCCGTGATTTTTAAAAGGCATTTGATCACTTTGGGGTGTAAACAGCACTGAGTCAACTTTCTCGTTCGGGTTAGATCACAATACCGTCAACCTGGTTTTATAACCAAGTGTTTCCTCCGTCTTACAGTGAACTACGCTCTCTTAAAATTTAATACATTACACAGCAGCATCCCTATAGTATCGCCTGAATTAGTGGTCTTGTTCATTGTCCGTCCAATTTTTAAATAATATTATTTAAAACATGGGAAAATATAAATGATTAACTCAACTTTAGCAAAGGTAATATAATATTTATTTAATATATCTAAATATCAAAAAAAAAAAAACAAGTAAGAGGTTCTTGTCGGAAGCTCCCGACTATGGGATACCCTGAAACTTCTTCTTCCAACATCAAATGCAGATATACATACTATTCTAGAAGCTACATGTCAAGTTTGGTGACTCTTGCTCTTATTATATACCAAAATTGCTTAAAAAACAGGATTTCGATATCGATTTTTATCGACTACTTGGAAACGGGTCAAGTTATCGAATATCGGACCTGCAGCCAAAATTTCAAGTCTCTGGCTCTTATAGGTTCTGAGATCCTTGCGTTCATTCATACGGACGGACAGACGGACAGACAAATGGACATGGCTAGATCGACTCGGCTATAGATGCTGATCAAGAATATACATATATACTTTATGGGGTCGGAGATGCTTCCTTCTGCCTGTTATATACATTTACATTTTGCACAAATACAATATACCCTTTTTTACCCATTTTCAATGGTTCAGGGTATACAAAAATGGGGAAAAACGTCCGGATCTACCCTCTCTATGAAAAATGTAAGGTACTCCATATTTGTAAAAACAGCACTGTGCTTATCGGACATTTAATAATCTAGATATAGATCACGCTACGTTCGAAAAAATTCTTAGGTTGACAATCGACAAACGGCCCAATTTAATGAACATTGTAATGAGCTAGATAAAATCTTAGCAAATGACTTTAATCTTTATACTTTATACCTTACATGCATAACGGTCTTTTATCCGCCTTACTTTTCATATCAAAGCTTTCTATAAAATATTTTCTAACGGACATTCAATAAGGTTCGCTCATATGATGAATACTCAAGCTAAAATATTCTGTAAACGCGATCCTTATGAAAGATGAGTGAGACCGAAATTAGTGTTAAAGCCGCTGCTAGCAGGAAAAGGAGTAAAGTCTCCAACTGGAGATGGCCTTACATCGATGAATCAAAGTCTAACTCGCCTACCACTTTTACTGTTGTGAACCAACACGGATTAGTTGGATCATGGGGGACAGCTCCTTCAATTTGTCTCTGTTCTTACCAATAGTTTTATTTGAAACAATTAAGCATGCTCTCCAATACAATAGAAAACATACCATATGTAGCGGCAGCCTATTTGACACTCTATTAGCGTGAAGTAATTTTGATTAAGGCTTAGCTTAACATGGTTACTAATAGAATAATGTCAAGCTCCGCGTCTGACATTAGTACCCGAAACGCATCAGACAAGACAAGAATCTCATCCATAAATTTATCCAAATTTTCGGATGCCGGTTGCGTCTATTTACCATGTCTTCTTCTGGTCTTCTTCTGGTGGTGTGGATAAATTAACCCAGCCTGTTTAGAAAGCCGTATTTCCAGATAAATGTCGGAGCAAGTCCTGTAAACAACATATTGGCAATCTGGTATAACAACCATAAATTACCATTTGACATTGTGCCAAGCCTGAAAATTTGACTTTCCAATCGGATGTGCCACTCGATATTTGTTTTGGCCAACCGATAGCTTATCAGACTAAACACTATCATTCGGTCATCCATTGCTTATATCACGTTGAAAATCATTTTCCCCCTTCCTTTTGGGGTCTCTTACGTGGCTGATGATACAGGTTTTAATTTCATAACGCAGCATGACACACACCAAGCGATTCACTAGAAGGGTTGGTTTTAGAATTTCGCGATCCCGCTTGATCACGTGGGTTGGTCTGTCCACTAGTTCGACATCTGGCTGCTTTCTTACCTTCGAATTGTTCTCCAATACAAGCTCGCTTTCGATTGGGACATATTTCGTTGCTTCCAAATAAATTCTTTAGGCCATTTCGATTAATTTTGTGAGCGTAAGGAGTTTCTGTTTCCCCAAGCGATACATCATTGGAAATAGTACACATTACTGCAGAGGTCTCCCTGAGATCTTTATTCACCCGACTATGTATAATAATTAGAAAATCGATGATAGTTGGTCGAAGAGCTAATTGTAAATTAACCAAAACGGATTTGAATTTTAAGATTTATGCAGTAATATGTAACGAAATGGCGATAGGGAGCGATAATTAAGCTATTCAGTAACGGTTTCGCTTCTTAAAAAAAACTTGCTAGTGGCAGTTATTATTATAACAATATTATGGTATGGGGCATATCCTCAGATAATTACATCGCATTATGTAAATCTATATTCGATATATCTTCCCACGAAAAGTAAACAAACTATGTTACTAAATCAGTGTGGAAAATTCTAATATAAGTTAAAGAGGGACGAGTCGAAATAATCCAACAATAACCAATCTCAATTCAACTCCCATACCAACCTTCTGTTACCTGGTAGAGAACCGACTCGACGTCAGATCTAAAAGTCCTAGGTGAATTAAAATTATTTCCTGGCTCGTAACAAAATATGCTACGAACAATGTGAGCGGCTCTCTCCTAGGTTATTTCTGTGCCAATCCCGGATCTGGAGAGGATGAGTGGAGGCTCCACGTTGGATGCCACTCTTATTATTATATCATATAACGAGTACGACGGCTACGCTGAAAGCATTTCGCCTAACACTCGTGCTGTGCATTTCGAAACACGCAATTTGGGTTTCATGTTTACTTATGCCCTTTAAGCACACCCTAGGCCAGTATTCCGCTTAACAAAAATATTTTATGTTGAAAATCCATGTGAAGCACGCTGGTAAGCGATCCACCAGATCTGCGCCAAAGAAATTCCGGGAATCAATGGGTCGAACACGTGGTCCGTTGGCTTGCCTAAGCATGCGGCAAGAACTAATGTGTAGAGGGGTTTTGTGCTTATTTGCAGATATTCAGACGATGCTGAAAGCTTGGTCCGGCCTTAAGGAATACACTCGCTGTTACCAGTCTATCGCCGATTTTCATTGTTCGTTGTTTTGAATCGGCCATGGTGTACATGTAGTGCGTTATTATTATTTATTTTAGTAAGCAGCGCCGCAATGTATCTTGCACCTTTCTACGACTTCAAGAAAGGGGCTCCGCGACTCCAAGATTGATCACTTTAGTAAAGATTATTCAATCCCAGAATTTTTCTTCTTCAGGGACTTTGACTTCGAGCTTTGAAGCTGATGAACGTCGGTTTTTTATATCCAAGTGTAAAAAAAGCGACTACAAAGGCTTGCGATTCGAATTGGAAAGAATCACGAATATTTCTAATAGCTTTTGTGGACAATGCTTAAGAAATGTCACATTTTCAACTTTCACATATTGGTGTTCCATTGGCAAGTGTCGGTTATCGGTAACAAAAGTGGCAAAAGTACCGCATTTTTAAATAAACAGCTGATCGAGTTTTTTTAATTTACATAGGCGCTGCAAAGTTTTCCCTCCAGAAGTCAAATAATATAACCTCGAGGTAAGGTCTCCATTTAATGGACCCGTTGCGAGATTTGGCCATCTTTAAATGTTAAAAACTGTGGGATTATTAATATTTAAAATTATAATTTAAAGTAACCGCTTGCCCTCGTTAATATATCAGCTGTTTATGGTTACTTTCACATTTTTCACAACATCGATAGAAAACTCAAACATAAATAATCGCAAAAAACACGAACTTTTCGGGGCAAAAACATTTTTGAAAAATGGGTAAGAAATGTGGACAGTGTAAAAAGGCTATAAGACACTATATTTTAACTCTCAACGTCGTCATTATTAACATAGGTCATGGTCACTCTGATTATGTGTTTAGCCTAAACTGACTATATGTATTTGCAAAAACAAATGTTGTGGTGCAATGCTGTCCATCGCTGTTGATTGTAATCAGCTAATAATGTTTATGGAAATGCTTATGCTTATTGAAATTGTCAAAAAAAGTTATACTACCCCACCACAAACTTAAGCTGATTCTTTAGCAGAAAGGGGCTGATACCTACGATTCAAGTCTGTTTGTCACAAAATGTCACATATTTGAAAAAGTTGTAAAATATGTTTTTTTGCGAAGATCTATCGAGTTTTCTAATCAGGTTGAGAAAAATGTCAAGTATCATTACTATAAACATGTTACGGAACTGCTTGTTTCTCAGTGGGCCGCGCCGGCTGGCTCATCGGATTCTCTGGGTGTAGTCCCATCCCTGGCCCGCAGTCCGCACAATCGATAACAACAAAGCTACACGTCTGTAGCAAAACAGACCCATACAACACTATTCAAAAATGAACCATATAATCGATAACTAATAATCGGAACTGCTAACTCATGAACAAAATAAACAGCTGTAACAGCTATGAAAAGGTAAACAACAAAGGTGAGACACTCACTATAAATTAACAAAACACTATTTATCCACCTTACTCTTCCAGATTGGCCCTACCATGAGACGATCACCTATACTCGTCTCCCTCATTTTGTCCACCAAATGGCCTACATTAGCCCGTGTCGACCATCATGCCCACTCTTCCCAAAAAATTTAACTTTATCCGGACATGCTTTCTTTCAATATGTGCGTATAATTGGTTAGTTTTTCTTAAAATTTATAACAATTATAATCATCGCTTATGGCATTTATCTTTGCAGCTATTTAGAATCTCATGCAAGTGGATATTTCTTTAACTTCACAGGTGCGTATAATGGATTGTGTAATCCTATAATTATTGGCATTAACATTTCTCCATTCAGATGAATTAGTATTCATGCACGTGAACATTTCTTCTCCGGGTGCGTATTAATGTTGCATATATCAAAATATTTGTTGGCTGGCTCGAGGTCCGTGTTTGTAAAAACAAGCAATGAAAACAATTTTATTAAGTATTTGTTTCCGATATATTTCGGTTGCACATCGGCAAACCGTCTTCAGGGCACTAACACCAAGATACAAAAAACAATTAACAATTATAATACAATAAATTAAAACATTATTTTGATAATTTTACATACATTATTTTACACGTCTGCGCTTTTTGACGTGGAGATTGTTACTGAGGCTGTTTGGCTGTTTAAGAGGTGTCTGTACAAGTGAGCGCAAATTTTCTGTGTCTGTCTTATAGTTTAGTCGTTTGTTGGTTGGTGTGTTAATTATGTGTAGCATTTCCAATGTGTGTCGCTTGTTGTAGTGTTGTTCTTGTTGTAGGATTGTTGATTCATCAAAATTTGGTATGTGGTTGTTTTTCATACAATGGGTCATAAGTGCTGTTTTCTGTATATTATTTTGATGTCTTAATTTGAAGTCCGATTTATGTTGACTAATCTTTGTTTTTAGCTTCGACTTTGTTGTACCTATGTAGACACTATTGCACTTGTTGTTGTTTTCCCCGCCACATGGTATTTGGTAAACGACGTTGCTTTTGTCGATCATCGGGATTTTCGACTTTATCTTGTTGAAGAATTTTTGTAATGTATTCGTCGGTTTGTGTGCTACTTTTATATCTTGTTTGTTATAACAGTCTGAGTTTGTAAGCCGTTCTGATAGTCGTGGTATATATATTAGTGATTTGTATATTTTTATCAGGTTCTGTTGGCTTTTTTGTTTCGATTTGTCGTCTTTTTAATAATGTTTTGATTATATTTGGTGGGAAGTCATTTTTGGTCAAGTGTTTTTTGATTTCATGTTCAATTTCTTTGTGGTATATTGTGTCCGATATGTTAATCATGCCAGAACCATCAATAAATGTTGCATATATTTATACTTATGGACAAAGTGTATTAATTCCTAAATTTATCTCTTAGCTTATAGAATTCATTTTTTTTTATTTTAACCGAACTAAATGGAACAGGCGACGAAATTCTACAAAGATATTGCTAGTCGCCGCAAAAGAAACACGCCAGGAGGCAATTTAGAGGCAATCGTTACGCCGATTTAGGAACAATGTGCCCACACAGATACTTAAAACTGGATATGTCACGATAATCAGTCGTGCAACAGGTAGGTGATATAGATCTGTATTAAATCGCTTAATTCTACCTAACCCTACCTAAAGAGCTCTCTGGGGGTGGTAAGGGGCGATATAAATGGGTAATTCCAATTAGGTAAGTATGTGAGCATAGTTCGCGCAAGTGTTAATTTTAAATTTTTATATTTTACAGGCGCAGATGCATCACCTTTGGAGTTTCCCTCACCGTTCGCACTCTTAATGTAAGCCAGGCGTAAGTGCCTATGTATGTAAAGGTATAATTTATAAATACAAAAAAAACAAAATTTAATGACAAAAAAAATCTGCTCGGGCCCGGTCGTCGGTAGCTCGTCTCGTCGCCTTCAGGGTTGCGCCGACGCTTGGCTGGCGGCGCCGCGGATATGGCTTGTGTGCGCCGCTGAGCCGAATCCTGGCCTTTGGTACGTTTCGTGGGCCTCTCTGGTGCGAGCGCTGGTCCCTTTGTTACCGGAGCCGTTAATTTTTGTTTTTTTATTTGTTCGTCTCTCGTCGCACTTAAGTTTTAAGTTTTTTTCTTTTTTTATTTTAATATATTTTGTGACTCGAGCGGTTTAATCCACATATATTTATTAAATCGCAAAAAAAAACAAAAACCAAAATTTGTAATTGTCTATTAAGTTAATTGTTATTACGAGCCGGCTTAACCTGCCAGATGGAAACAAATTCGAATCTCTTGAGCCGATATGTAATATACAAATTTTATGCAGACTTCGAGCTGGCACGCCCGCCGTTAACCGCTGATCAAATCGAACTCCTCGGCTTTACATTTGGGCAGCAACATCACCGGTACCGAATTTCGGCACACGCATACATTGGCGAGGCGGGCACCGTTGCTGCCCATCTGCACAGCTGAATTTTTTGGGTCAATGGCCCAAATAAAGGCCAAGGGCATATCCAAGGGCATGCGATCCTCTCTCCTCATAGTCTCTTTAAGAGCGAACCGGGCGGCCAATAGCAATCGTCGCTTTTTTTTTGACGCCGTGGATCGCAAGTCTGGCGTTGCCACCCTTAAAAAATTTGGGCTCCGCCGTGGGCCCAGCTTCACCCCGCATACTCTGACCATATGACAAAAAGATATCGGCGTGGCCGATAATATCGCACGCAACCAATTAAGTAAACCCTCGGTGCTGCCGATAACGTCAAATGCAACAAACAGCTGATAAAGCAACGAGGGCAAGCGGTAACTTTAAATTATAATTTTAAATTTCAATAATCACACAAATTTTAACATTTAAGATGGCCAAATCCCGCAAAGAGTCCAATAAATGGAGCCCTTTTTTCGATACCGCATTATTTCAGTTTCGGAAGGAAACTTTGCAGCGCTAATGTAAATTAAAACAGCTCGATCAGCTGTTTATTTAAAGAAGCGGTAATTTTCCCAATCAGATGTTACCGACATCTGATGGAACACCAATATGGGAAACTTGAAAATGTGAATTTTTTTGAACATAGGGGACAAAGGCTATTTAATACTAAACATTCATACATGCTCTAACAGTGCCTAGAGCTTCAACAGAGGGACATGAGATGGGATGATTGAATTTCTCCATTCTCGGAATCGCATCGTTATGACCAAAAGTTCAATTATTTAGGAAATTAAAAATCAAATAAAGAGCTAGAGACTTGACTTCTCTTAGTCCATGCTCAGATCGAGTTTGTTTCCGATAATCGATAACTTACTCCGTTTCCAAGCAAGAATTCACAAATACTCTGTGGTACAATAAGATATACTGTAGAAAATTTTATTAAGATCGGTTAAGAAACACGTGCGGCAACTAGTGCAAATTCCAAGAATTTCTGTACACAGCTACACATACAATTCATGCGCGTCTGCTTCGAATTCTATCAACAGAATTGCATTATGACTTAATAATTGGTGTGGCTGTTGAGTGGAGGCGGTGGAAATTGGTGTTCTCTGTCGCGAGTTCGAGCCCTGCCGAGGAAACAATTTTTTTTTTTGGCTGGTGTGGCTGTTGAGTAGAGACGGCGGCGGGTAGTGCGGTTCGTTGCGAGTTCAAACCCTGTCACGGGAACTTTTTATACCCTGAACCCATTGAAAATGGGTAAAAGGGGTATATTGTATTTGTGCAAAGTGCACATGTATGTAACAGGCAGAAGGAAGCATATCCGACCCCATAAAGTATATATATTCTTGATCAGCATCAATAGCCGAGTCGATCTAGCCATGTCCGTCTGTCTGTCCGTCCGTCCGTCCGTATGTATGAACGCAAGGATCTCAGAACCTATAAGAGCTAGAGACTTGACCTTTTAGACGTAGGTGCTCCTGGTGCCAGCGCAGATCGAGTTTGTTTCCGATAAACGATAACTTGCCCCGTTTCAAAGTAATCGATAAAAATGTATATCGAAATCATGTTTTTTAATTTTGGTAAGTAATAAGAGCTAGAGTCACCAAACTTGACATGTTGCCTCTAGAAAAGTATATATATATCAAGTATCTTTCATTTTATACCTATCGCCACCTCCCCGCTACTCTCTATCTATTAGCGCGAGCTGCATTTGGTGTTGGAATATGAGGGTTCAGGGTATCCCCTAGTCGGGAGCTCCCGACTAGAACCTCTTACTTCTTTTTTCTCTTCATTTATCTTTATTACTATCTGCATTTGGTCTTGGAATAAGATGGTTCAGGGTATCCCCTAGTCGGGAACTCCCGACTAGAACCTCATACTTGTTTTAATTATATGAATGTATATAAACTAACAAAATTACTAAATTTTAAGCACATTCAACTTTACCTTGCTGTAACTCCTTGTTTCTTATTCCCAATATTCTAGCATCTACCAATTTTAACAAAAACAAGTTAGTTAGGAATGTAAGTGTGTGCAATTTTGCAAGACCTATTTCTAGACCTATTTCACTGCTTTTCTGCCTTAGCCCTTTCGATAAAAAATCACGTTTCCCCGTGATTTTGAAAAGGCATTTGATCACTTTGGGGTCTAAACAGCACTGGGTCAACTTTCTCGTTCGGGGTAGATCGCAATACCGTTAACCTGGTTTTATAACCAAGTGTTTCCTCCGTCTAACAGTGAACTACGCTCTCTTAAAATTTTATACATTATACAGCAGCATCCCTAGAGTATCGCCTCAATTAGTGGTCGTGTTCATTGTTGCCGTCCAATTTTTAAATAATATTGTTTAAGACATGGGAAAATATAATTGATTAACTCAACTTTAGCAAAAGTAATATAATATTTATTTAATATATCTAAATATCAAAAAAAAAAACAAGTAAGAGGTTCTTGTCGGAAGCTCCCGACTATGGGATACCCTGAACCCTCTTCTTCCAACACCAAATGCAGATATATATACTATTCTAGAAGCTTCATGTCAAGTTTGGTAAAAAATTATTTAAAAAAACAAGATTTCGATATCGATTTTTATCGACTACTTGGAAACGGGTCAAGTTATCGAATATCAGAAACTAACTCGATTTGCGCGGGCACTAGGAGGACCTACAGCCAAAATGTCAAGTCTGTAGCTCTTATAAGTTCTGAGATCCTTGCGTTCATACATACGGACGGACGGCAGACAGACGGACATGGCTAAATCGACTCGGCTATAGATGCTGATCAAGAATATACATATATACTTTATGGGATCGGAGATGCTTCCATTCTGCCTGTTACATACATTTACATTTTGCACAAATACAGTATACCCTTTTAAAAAAGTGGGGAAAAACATCCGGGTATACCCTCTCTATGAAAAATGTAAGGTACTCCATATTTGTAAAAACAGCACTGTGCTTATCGCGCTACGTTCGTAAAAACTCTAACGACACAAAATTAATGAACATTGTAATGAGCTAGATAAAGTCTTAGCAAACGACTTAACGTAATAAAATTCCTTACATGTATAACCGTCTTTTATCCGCCTTTCTTTTCATATCAAAGCTATCTATAAAATATATACTAACGGTCATTCAATAATGTTCGCTCAAATGATGAATACTCATGCTCATGAGTGAGGCCGAAGTTAGTGTTAAAGCCGCTGCTAGCAGGAAAAGGAGTAAAGTTCTCCAACTAAAGATGGCCTTACATCGAAGAATCAATGTCTAACTAGCCTACCACTTTTACTGTTTGGGACTAACACGGATTGGTTGGATCATGGGGGACAGCTCCTTCAATTTGTCTCTGTTCTTACCAATAGTTTTATTTGAAACAATTAAGCATGCTCTCCAATACAATAGAAAACATACCATATGTAGTGGCAGCCTATTTGACACTCTATTAACGTGAAGTAATTCTGATTTAGGTTTCGCTTAACATGGTTACTAATAGAATAATGTCAAACTCTGCGTCTGACATTAGTACCCGCAACGCATCAGACAAGACAAGAATCTCATCCAAAAATGTATCAAAATTTTCGGATGCCGGTTGCGTCTTTTTACCATGTCTTCTATGTCTTCTTCTGATCTGTAGTTTTTATATCATTCTCGCAAGCATGTGGATAAATTAACCCAGCCTGTTTATAAAGCCGTATCTCCAGATAAATGTCAGAGCGAGTTCTGTAAACAACATATTGGCAATCTGGTATAACAACCATAAATTACCATTTGACATTGTGCCAAGCCTGAAAATTTGACTTTCCAATCGGATGTGCCACTCGATATCAGTTTTGGCCAACCGATTGTTATCAGACTAAGCACTATCATTCGGTCATCTATTGTTCCATTGCGAATTCTTCGATCGCGTTATATCGCGTTATATTCCCCCTTCCTTTTGGGGTCTCTTACGTGGCTAATGATACAGGTTTAAATTTCATAACGCAGCATTTAATTCTTCGAAAAAGTAGGACACCATTTCACCCAAATGGGCTTCTGGTGTCTTAATAATAAGCAACCGCACACGCTATTCCGTCACACCAAGCGATTCACTAGAAGGTGGGCTGATCACGTGGGCTGGTCTGTCCACTAGTTCGACATCTGGCTGCTTTCTTACCTTCGAATTGTTCTCCACTACAAGCTTGCTTTCGATTCTAGTCGGGAGCTCCCGACTAGGGGATACCCTGAACCCTCATATTCCAACACCAAATGCAGGTCGCGCTAATAGATAGAGAGTAGCGGGGAGGTGGCGATAGGTGTAAAATGAAAGATACTTGATATATATATACTTTTCTAGAAGATACATGTCAAGTTTGGTGACTCAAGCTCTTATTATTTACCAAAATTGCTTAAAAAACAGGATTTCGATATACATTTTTATCGATTACTTGGAAACGGGTCCAGTTATCGATTATCGGAAACAAACTCGATCTGCGTAGGAACTAGGAGCACCTACATACAAAATTTCTCTAGTTCTTATAGGTTCTGAGATCCTTGCGTTCATACATACGGACGGACAGACAGACGGACATGGCTAGATCGACTCGGCTATTGATGCTGATCAAGAATATATATACTTTATGGGGTCGGAGATGCTTCCTTCTGCCTGTTACATACATTTGGATTTTGCACAAAAACATAATACCCCTTTTACCCATTTTTAATGGGTTCAGGGTATAAAAACATGCTAATGGCAGCTATTATTATATTAATATAACAATAGTATAATAGTATGGGGCATATCCTCAGGTAATTACATCGCATTATATAAATCTATATTCGATATATCTTCCCACTAAAAGTAAACAAACTATTTTACTAAATCAGTGTGGAAAATTCTTATATAAGTTAAAGAGGGACGAGTCGAAATAATCCAACAATAACCAATCTCAATTCAACTCCCATACCAACCTTCTCTTACCTGGTAGAGAACCGACTCGACATCAGATCTAAAAGTCCTAGGTGAATTAAAACTATTTCCTGGACTGGCTCCCAAAAAAAACATCCGAATACCATCAGTTCCTCGCGATGCTGGATGGTGCATTTTGATAAGGACAGGAAGAAGCGATATAAACTAGCATGGATTTAAATTATGATTTGTTACGAGTCAATGCGGACGACTCGTAACAAAATATGCTACGAACAATGTTAGCGGCTCTCTCCCAGGTTATTTCTGTGCCAAGCCCGGATCTGGAGAGGATGAGTGGAGGCCCCACTCTTATTATTATATCATATAACGAGAACGACGGCTAGGCTAAAAGCATTTCACCTAACACACGTGCTGTGCACTTCGAAATACGCAATTTGGGTTTCATGTTTACTTATGCCCTTTAAGCACACCCTAGGCCAGTATTCCGCTTAACAAAAATATTTTATGTTGAAAATCCATGTGAAGCACGCTGGTAAGCGATCCACCAGATCTGCGCCAAAGAAATTCCGGGAATCAATGGGTCGAACACGTGGTCCGTTGGCTTGCCTAAGCATGCGGCAAGAACTAATGTGTAGAGGGGTTTTGTGCTTATTTGCAGATATTCAGACGATGCTGAAAGCTTGGTCCGGCCTTAAGGAATAGACTCGCTGTTACCAGTCTATCGCCGATTTTCATTGTTCGTTGTTTTGAATCCGCCATGGTGTACATGTATTGCGTTATTATTATTTTTTTTAGCAAGCAGCGCCGTAATGTATCTTGCACCTTCCTACGACTTCAGGAAAGGGGCTCCGCGACTCCAAGATCGATCACTTTAGTAAAGATTATTCAATGCCGAAATTTTTCTTTTTCAGGGACTTTGTCTTCGAGCTTTGAAGCTGATGAACGTCGGTTTTTTATATCCAAGTGTAAAACAAGCGACTGCAAAGGCTTGCGATTCAAATCGGAAAGAGTGACGAATTTTTCTTATAGCTTTTGTTCACTATGCTTAAGAAAAGTCACATTTTCAACATTCACATATTGGTGTTCCATTGGCAAGTGTCGGTTATCGGTAACAAAAGTGGCAAAAGTACCGCATTTTTAAATAAACAGCTGATCGAGTTTATTTAATTTACATAAGCTCTGCAAAGTTTTCCCTCCAGAAGTCAAATAATATAGCCTCGAGGTAATGTCTCCATTTAATAAACCCTTTGCGAGATTTGGACATCTTTAAATGTTAAAAACTGTGGGATTGCCCTCGTTAATATATCAGCTGTTTATGGTTACTTTCACATTTTTCACAACATCGATAGAAAACTCAAACATAAATAATCGCAAAAAACACGAACTTTTCGGGGCAAAAACATTTTTGAAAAATGGGTAAGAAATGTGGACAGTGAAGAAAGGCTAAAAGACACTATATTTTAACTCTCAACGTCGTCATTATTAACATAGGTCATGGTCATTCTGATTATGTTTTTAGTCTAAGCTGACCATAGGTATTTGCATAAACATATGTTATTATGAATTGCTGTTCATCGCTGTCGATTGTAATCAGCTGATTTATTCAAAGAAGCGGTAATTTTCCCACTCACATGTTACCGACATCTGATGGAACACCAATATGGGAAACTTGAAAATGTGAAATTTTTTAAACATAGGGGACAAAGGCTATTTAATACTAAACATTCATACATGCTCTAACAGTGCCTAGAGCTTCAACAGAGGGACATGAGATGGGATGATTGAACTTCTCCATTCTCGGAATCGCATCGTTATGACCAAAAGTTCAATTATTTAGGAAATTAAAAATCATGTAAAGAGCTAGAGACTTGACTTCTCTTAGTCCATGCTCAGATCGAGTTTGTTTCCGATAATCGATAACTTACTCCGTTTCCAAGCAATCGATAAAAATCGATATCGACATCCTGTTTTTTGAGCATATTGGGTAAATATTATGAGCTAGAGTAACCAAAGGTGATATGCTTATTCTAGAATAGTATATATATATCAGGTGTTTTTCATTTCCCCGTAACTACCTCATAGCTATAAATCAAGTTAATAACCCAACTTAACCCAATTTAAGCTACAATTTTAATGCAATTTAGTTTTAGAGAATTCACAAATACTCTATGGTACAATAAGATATACTGTAGAAAATTTTATTAAGATCGGTTAAGAAACACGTGCGGCAACTAGTGCAAATTCCAAGAATTTCTGTACACAGCTACACATACAATTCATGCGCGTCTGCTTCGAATTCTATCAACAGAATTGCATTATGACTTAATAATTGGTGTGGCTGTTGAGTGGAGGCGGTGGAAATTGGTGTTCTCTGTCGCGAGTTCGAGCCCTGCCGAGGAAACAATTTTTTTTTTTTGGCTGGTGTGGCTGTTGAGTAGAGACGGCGGCGGGTAGTGCGGTTCGTTGCGAGTTCAAACCCTGTCACGGGAACTTTTTATACCCTGAACCCATTGAAAATGGGTAAAAGGGGTATATTGTATTTGTGCAAAGTGCACATGTATGTAACAGGCAGAAGGAAGCATATCCGACCCCATAAAGTATATATATTCTTGATCAGCATCAATAGCCGAGTCGATCTAGCCATGTCCGTCTGTCTGTCCGTCCGTCCGTCCGTATGTATGAACGCAAGGATCTCAGAACCTATAAGAGCTAGAGACTTGACCTTTTAGACGTAGGTGCTCCTGGTGCCAGCGCAGATCGAGTTTGTTTCCGATAAACGATAACTTGCCCCGTTTCAAAGTAATCGATAAAAATGTATATCGAAATCATGTTTTTTAATTTTGGTAAGTAATAAGAGCTAGAGTCACCAAACTTGACATGTTGCCTCTAGAAAAGTATATATATATCAAGTATCTTTCATTTTATACCTATCGCCACCTCCCCGCTACTCTCTATCTATTAGCGCGAGCTGCATTTGGTGTTGGAATATGAGGGTTCAGGGTATCCCCTAGTCGGGAGCTCCCGACTAGAACCTCTTACTTCTTTTTTCTCTTCATTTATCTTTATTACTATCTGCATTTGGTCTTGGAATAAGATGGTTCAGGGTATCCCCTAGTCGGGAACTCCCGACTAGAACCTCATACTTGTTTTAATTATATGAATGTATATAAACTAACAAAATTAACAAATTTTAAGCACATTCAACTTTACCTTGCTGTAACTCCTTGTTTCTTATTCCCAATATTCTAGCATCTACCAATTTTAACAAAAACAAGTTAGTTAGGAATGTACAGTGCAATTTTCTAGACCTATTTCACTGCTTTTCTGCCTTAGCCCTTTCGATAAAAAATCACGTTTCCCCGTGATTTTGAAAAGGCATTTGATCACTTTGGGGTCTAAACAGCACTGGGTCAACTTTCTCGTTCGGGGTAGATCGCAATACCGTTAACCTGGTTTTATAACCAAGTGTTTCCTCCGTCTAACAGTGAACTACGCTCTCTTAAAATTTTATACATTATACAGCAGCATCCCTATAGTATCGCCTCAATTAGTGGTCGTGTTCATTGTTGCCGTCCAATTTTTAAATAATATTGTTTAAGACATGGGAAAATATAATTGATTAACTCAACTTTAGCAAAAGTAATATAATATTTATTTAATATATCTAAATATCAAAAAAAAAAACAAGTAAGAGGTTCTTGTCGGAAGCTCCCGACTATGGGATACCCTGAACCCTCTTCTTCCAACACCAAATGCAGATATATATACTATTCTAGAAGCTTCATGTCAAGTTTGGTAAAAAATTATTTAAAAAAACAAGATTTCGATATCGATTTTTATCGACTACTTGGAAACGGGTCAAGTTATCGAATATCAGAAACTAACTCGATTTGCGCGGGCACTAGGAGGACCTACAGCCAAAATGTCAAGTCTGTAGCTCTTATAAGTTCTGAGATCCTTGCGTTCATACATACGGACGGACGGCAGACAGACGGACATGGCTAAATCGACTCGGCTATAGATGCTGATCAAGAATATACATATATACTTTATGGGATCGGAGATGCTTCCATTCTGCCTGTTACATACATTTACATTTTGCACAAATACAGTATACCCTTTTAAAAAAGTGGGGAAAAACATCCGGGTATACCCTCTCTATGAAAAATGTAAGGTACTCCATATTTGTAAAAACAGCACTGTGCTTATCGCGCTACGTTCGTAAAAACTCTAACGACACAAAATTAATGAACATTGTAATGAGCTAGATAAAGTCTTAGCAAACGACTTAACGTAATAAAATTCCTTACATGTATAACCGTCTTTTATCCGCCTTTCTTTTCATATCAAAGCTATCTATAAAATATATACTAACGGTCATTCAATAATGTTCGCTCAAATGATGAATACTCATGCTCATGAGTGAGGCCGAAGTTAGTGTTAAAGCCGCTGCTAGCAGGAAAAGGAGTAAAGTTCTCCAACTAAAGATGGCCTTACATCGAAGAATCAATGTCTAACTAGCCTACCACTTTTACTGTTTGGGACTAACACGGATTGGTTGGATCATGGGGGACAGCTCCTTCAATTTGTCTCTGTTCTTACCAATAGTTTTATTTGAAACAATTAAGCATGCTCTCCAATACAATAGAAAACATACCATATGTAGCGGCAGCCTATTTGACACTCTATTAACGTGAAGTAATTCTGATTTAGGTTTCGCTTAACATGGTTACTAATAGAATAATGTCAAACTCTGCGTCTGACATTAGTACCCGCAACGCATCAGACAAGACAAGAATCTCATCCAAAAATGTATCAAAATTTTCGGATGCCGGTTGCGTCTTTTTACCATGTCTTCTATGTCTTCTTCTGATCTGTAGTTTTTATATCATTCTCGCAAGCATGTGGATAAATTAACCCAGCCTGTTTAGAAAGCCGTATCTCCAGATAAATGTCAGAGCGAGTTCTGTAAACAACATATTGGCAATCTGGTATAACAACCATAAATTACCATTTGACATTGTGCCAAGCCTGAAAATTTGACTTTCCAATCGGATGTGCCACTCGATATTAGTTTTGGCCAACCGATTGTTATCAGACTAAGCACTATCATTCGGTCATCTATTGTTCCATTGCGAATTCTTCGATCGCGTTATATCGCGTTATATTCCCCCTTCCTTTTGGGGTCTCTTACGTGGCTAATGATACAGGTTTAAATTTCATAACGCAGCATTTAATTCTTCGAAAAAGTAGGACACCATTTCACCCAAATGGGCTTCTGGTGTCTTAATAATAAGCAACCGCACACGCTATTCCGTCACACCAAGCGATTCACTAGAAGGTGGGCTGATCACGTGGGCTGGTCTGTCCACTAGTTCGACATCTGGCTGCTTTCTTACCTTCGAATTGTTCTCCACTACAAGCTTGCTTTCGATTGGGACATATTTCGTTGCTTCCAAATAAATTCTTTAGGCCATTTCGATTAAATTTGTGAGCGCAAGGAGTTTCTGTTTCCCCAAGCGATACATCATCATCTCCCTGAGATCTTTATTCACCTGACTATGTACGACAGCAATAATTTGTAAATCGATCATAATTGGTCGAAGAGTTAATTAGAAGCTTAACCAAAACGGATTTGAATTTTAAGATATATTCAGTAATATGTAACAAAAAGGCGATAGGGAGCGATAATTAAGATATTCAGTAACGGTTTCGCTTCTTTATAAAAAAAACAAGTAAGAGGTTCTAGTCGGGAGCTCCCGACTAGGGGATACCCTGAACCCTCATATTCCAACACCAAATGCAGGTCGCGCTAATAGATAGAGAGTAGCGGGGAGGTGGCGATAGGTGTAAAATGAAAGATACTTGATCTATATATACTTTTCTAGAAGATACATGTCAAGTTTGGTGACTCAAGCTCTTATTATTTACCAAAATTGCTTAAAAAACAGGATTTCGATATACATTTTTATCGATTACTTGGAAACGGGTCCAGTTATCGATTATCGGAAACAAACTCGATCTGCGTAGGAACTAGGAGCACCTACATATAAAATTTCTCTAGTTCTTATAGGTTCTGAGATCCTTGCGTTCATACATACGGACGGACGGACGGACGGACGGACGGACGGACGGACGGACGTACAGACAGACGGACATGGCTAGATCGACTCGGCTATTGATGCTGATCAAGAATATATATACTTTATGGGGTCGGAGATGCTTCCTTCTGCCTGTTACATACATTTGGATTTTGCACAAAAACATAATACCCCTTTTACCCATTTTTAATGGGTTCAGGGTATAAAAACATGCTAATGGCAGCTATTATTATATTAATATAACAATAGTATAATAGTATGGGGCATATCCTCAGGTAATTACATCGCATTATATAAATCTATATTCGATATATCTTCCCACTAAAAGTAAACAAACTATTTTACTAAATCAGTGTGGAAAATTCTTATATAAGTTAAAGAGGGACGAGTCGAAATAATCCAACAATAACCAATCTCAATTCAACTCCCATACCAACCTTCTCTTACCTGGTAGAGAACCGACTCGACATCAGATCTAAAAGTCCTAGGTGAATTAAAACTATTTCCTGGACTGGCTCCCAAAAAAAACATCCGAATACCATCAGTTCCTCGCGATGCTGGATGGTGCATTTTGATAAGGACAGGAAGAAGCGATATAAACTAGCATGGATTTAAATTATGATTTGTTACGAGTCAATGCGGACGACTCGTAACAAAATATGCTACGAACAATGTTAGCGGCTCTCTCCCAGGTTATTTCTGTGCCAAGCCCGGATCTGGAGAGGATGAGTGGAGGCCCCACTCTTATTATTATATCATATAACGAGAACGACGGCTAGGCTAAAAGCATTTCACCTAACACACGTGCTGTGCACTTCGAAATACGCAATTTGGGTTTCATGTTTACTTATGCCCTTTAAGCACACCCTAGGCCAGTATTCCGCTTAACAAAAATATTTTATGTTGAAAATCCATGTGAAGCACGCTGGTAAGCGATCCACCAGATCTGCGCCAAAGAAATTCCGGGAATCAATGGGTCGAACACGTGGTCCGTTGGCTTGCCTAAGCATGCGGCAAGAACTAATGTGTAGAGGGGTTTTGTGCTTATTTGCAGATATTCAGACGATGCTGAAAGCTTGGTCCGGCCTTAAGGAATAGACTCGCTGTTACCAGTCTATCGCCGATTTTCATTGTTCGTTGTTTTGAATCCGCCATGGTGTACATGTATTGCGTTATTATTATTTTTTTTAGCAAGCAGCGCCGTAATGTATCTTGCACCTTCCTACGACTTCAGGAAAGGGGCTCCGCGACTCCAAGATCGATCACTTTAGTAAAGATTATTCAATGCCGAAATTTTTCTTTTTCAGGGACTTTGTCTTCGAGCTTTGAAGCTGATGAACGTCGGTTTTTTATATCCAAGTGTAAAACAAGCGACTGCAAAGGCTTGCGATTCAAATCGGAAAGAGTGACGAATTTTTCTTATAGCTTTTGTTCACTATGCTTAAGAAAAGTCACATTTTCAACATTCACATATTGGTGTTCCATTGGCAAGTGTCGGTTATCGGTAACAAAAGTGGCAAAAGTACCGCATTTTTAAATAAACAGCTGATCGAGTTTATTTAATTTACATAAGCTCTGCAAAGTTTTCCCTCCAGAAGTCAAATAATATAGCCTCGAGGTAATGTCTCCGTTTAATAAACCCTTTGCGAGATTTGGACATCTTTAAATGTTAAAAACTGTGGGATTATTAATATTTAAATTTATAATTTAAAGTAACCGCTTGCCCTCGTTAATATATCAGCTGTTTATGGTTACTTTCACATTTTTCACAACATCGATAGAAAACTCAAACATAAATAATCGCAAAAAACACGAACTTTTCGGGGCAAAAACATTTTTGAAAAATGGGTAAGAAATGTGGACAGTGAAGAAAGGCTAAAAGACACTATATTTTAACTCTCAACGTCGTCATTATTAACATAGGTCATGGTCATTCTGATTATGTTTTTAGTCTAAGCTGACCATAGGTATTTGCATAAACATATGTTATGATGAATTGCTGTTCATCGCTGTCGATTGTAATCAGCTGATTTATTCAAAGAAGCGGTAATTTTCCCACTCACATGTTACCGACATCTGATGGAACACCAATATGGGAAACTTGAAAATGTGAAATTTTTTAAACATAGGGGACAAAGGCTATTTAATACTAAACATTCATACATGCTCTAACAGTGCCTAGAGCTTCAACAGAGGGACATGAGATGGGATGATTGAACTTCTCCATTCTCGGAATCGCATCGTTATGACCAAAAGTTCAATTATTTAGGAAATTAAAAATCATAATAAAGAGCTAGAGACTTGACTTCTCTTAGTCCATGCTCAGATCGAGTTTGTTTCCGATAATCGATAACTTACTCCGTTTCCAAGCAATCGATAAAAATCGATATCGACATCCTGTTTTTTGAGCATATTGGGTAAATATTATGAGCTAGAGTAACCAAAGGTGATATGCTTATTCTAGAATAGTATATATATATCAGGTGTCTTTCATTTCCCCGTAACTACCTCATAGCTATAAATCAAGTTAATAACCCAACTTAACCCAATTTAAGCTACAATTTTAATGCAATTTATTTTAAAATTCACAAATACTCTATGTACATAAGATATACTGTAGAAAATTTTATTAAGATCGGTTAAGAAACACGTGCGGCAACTAGTGCAAATTCCAAGAATTTCTGTACACAGCTACACATACACATTCATCGCGTCTGCTTCGAATTCTAACAACAGCATTGCATTATGACTTAATAATTGGTGTGGCTGTTGAGTGGAGGCGGTGGAAATTGGTGTTGTCTGTCGCGAGTTCGAGACCTGCCGAGGAAACGATTTTTTTTTTGGCTGGTGTGGCTGTTGAGTAGAGACGGAGGCGGGTAGTGCGGTTCGTTGCGATTCAAACCCTGTCACGAGAACTTTTTTTTCTTTTCATTTATCTTTATTACTATCTGATTTGGTCTTGGTAGGGTCGTCCCCTAGTCGGAACCCGACTAAACCTCATACTTGTTTTAATTATATGAATGTATATAAACTAACAAAATGAACAAATTAAAGCACATTCAACTTTAACTTGCTGTAACTCCTTGTTTCTTATTCCCAATATTCTAGCATCTACCAATTTTAACAAAAACAAGTTAGTTAAGAATGTACAGTGCAATTTTCTAGACCTATTTCACTGCATTTCTGCCTTAGCCCTTTCGATAAAAAATCACGTATCCCCGTGATTTTGAAAAGGCTTTGTCACTTTGGGGCTAAACAGCACTTCAACTTTCTCGTTCGGGGTATCACAAACCGTCAACCTGGTTTTATAACCAATGTTTCCTCCGTCTAACAGTGAACTACGCTCTCTTAAATTTTATACATTAACAGCAGCATCCCTATAGTATCGCCTCAATTATGGTCTTTCATGTTGCCTCCAATAAATTATTTTTAAACAGGGAAAATAAATTATTAACTCAACTTTACAATAAATAAATTTATTTAAATATCTAAATACAAAAAAAACAAGTAAGAGGTTCTTGTCGGAGCCCCATATACCCTGAACCCTCTTCTTCCAACACCAAATCAAAAAAACTATTCTAGAAGCTACAGTCAAGTTTGGACTCTTGCTCTTATTATTTACAAAATTGCTCAAAACAAATCCAAATCTCGCAAAGGGAACCTTACCTCGAGGTTATATTATTAGGTTAATAAATCAACTCATCAGCTGTTGATTTAAAAAATACTTTTCACTTTTGTTACCGAAACCGATACTTGCCAATGGAGACCAATAGTGAATGTTGAAAATGGGACTTTTCTTAAGCATAGGACAAAACTATAAAAAACTACTCATTCATTTCGATTTAACGCAAGCCTTTGCAGCCGCTTTTTTACACTTGGGTAAAAAAACCGACGTCATCAGCTTTAAAGCTCGAAGTCAGGTCCCTGAAAAAGAAAAATTCTGGCATTGAATAATCTTTACTAAAGTGATCGATCTTGGAGTCGCAGCCCCTTTCCTGAAGTCTGGAAGGTGCAGATACATACGGCCTGCTTGCTAAAAAAAATAAAACGCAATACAGACACCATGGCATTCAAAACAACGAAAAGAAAACGGCATAGACTGGAACAGCGAGCATCCTTAGGCCGGACCAAGCTTTCAGCATCCGATTACTCAAAAACACAACCCCTCACACATTAGTTCTGCCGCATGCTTAGGCAAACCAACGGACCACGTTTCGACCATGATTCCGGAATTCTTAGCGGCTGGTACCTACCCGTGCCACATGGATTTCAACAAAATATGTTAAGCGGAAACTGCTAGGTGTGCTAAAGGGCAAAGTTAACTGAAACCTAAATTGCGTATTTCGAAATGCACAGCACGTGTGTTAGGCGAAATGCTTCCAGCGAGCCGCGTTTTTGTATATGATTAAAATAAGAGTGGCCTCCACTCATCCTCTCCAACCAGGATTGGGACAGAAATAACCTAGGAGAGCCGCTAACAGCTCGAGCATATGTACAAGTCGTCCGCATTGACTCGTAACAAACAAATAAATCCATCTAGTTTCCATCGCTTCTTCCTGACCTCATCAAAATGCACCATCCAAAATAATTTCCGTGCAGACACTCACACGCGAGAACTGATGGTATCGGATGTTTTTTTGGGAGCAGTCAGGAAACATAATCACCTAGGACTTTAGACTGATGTCAGTCGTTCTCTACCAGGAACAGAAGGTGGTAGGGATTAATGAGATTGGTTATTGTTGGATTATTCCTCGTCCCTCTTTAACTTATACAGTCAACACTGATTTAGTACCAAGTTTGTTACTTTTAGTGGGAAGATTCGAATATAGATTAAAATGCGATGTAATTACCTGAACTGTCATTACATGTTTTTTAAGCAGCGAAACCGTACTGACTATCTAAATCGCCCCTATCCCTTTTTATACCCTGAACCCATTGAAAATGGGTAAAAAAGTATATTGTATTTGTGCAAAATGCAAAGTAGTAACAGGCAGAAGGAAGCATATCCGACCCCATAAAGTAAATACTTGATCAGCATCAATAGCCGAGTCGGTCTAGCCATGAACGTCTGTCTGTTTGTCCGTCCGTAGTAGAACGCAGGATCTCAGAACCTTTAAGAGCTAGAGACTTGAAATTAAATGTAGGTGCTCCTAGTGCCTGCGCAATCGAGTTTGTTTCCGATAATCGATAACTTACTCCGTTTCCAAGTCATCGATAAAAATGATATCGAAATCCTGTTTTTTAAGCTATTTTGGTAAATAATAAGAGCTAGAGTCACCAAACTTGACATGTTGCTTCTAGAAAAGAAATATATCAAGTATCTTTCATTTTAACCTATCGCCACCTCCCCGCTACTTTCTATCTATTAGAGCGAGCTGCACTTGGTGTTGGAATATGAGCGTTCAGGGTATCCCCTAGTCGGGAGCTCCCGACTAGAACCTCTTACTTGTTTAGATCTCATCCAAAAATGTATCATTTTCGGATCCGGTTCGTCTTTTTACCATGTCTTCTATGTCTTCTTCTGATCTGTAGTTTTATATCTTCTCGCGCAGGGATATTAACCCAGCCTGTTTAGAAAGCCGTATCTCCAGATAAAGTCAGAGCGAGTTCTGTAAACAACATTTGGCAATCTGGTATAACAACCATAAATTACCATTTGACATTGTGCCAAGCCTGAAATTTGACTTTCCAATCGGATGTGCCACTCGATATTAGTTTTGGCCAACCGATTGTTATCAGACTAACACTTCATTCGGTCATCTATTGTTCCATTGCGAATTCTTCGATCGCGTTATATCGCGTTATATTCCCCCTTCCTTTTGGGGTCTCTTACGTGGCTATGTACAGGTTTAAATTTCATAACGCAGCATTTAATTCTTCGAAAAAGTAGGACACCATTTCACCCAAATGGGCTTCTGGTGTCTTAATAATAAGCAACCGCACACGCTATTCCGTCACACCAAGCGATTCACTAGAAGGTGGGCTATCACGTGGGCTGGTCTGTCCACTAGTTCGACATCTGGCTGCTTTCTTACCTTCGAATTGTTCTCCACTACAAGCTTGCTTTCGATTGGGACATATTTCGTTGCTTCCAAATAAATTCTTTAGGCCATTTCGATTAAATTTGTGAGCGCAAGGAGTTTCTGTTTCCCCAAGCGATACATCATCATCTCCCTGAGATCTTTATTCACCTGACTATTACGACAGCATAATTTGTAAATCGATCATAATTGGTCGAAGAGTTAATTAGAAGCTTAACCAAAACGGATTTGAATTTTAAGATATATTCAGTAATATGTAACAAAAAGGCGATAGGGAGCGATAATTAAGATATTCAGTAACGGTTTCGCTTCTTTATAAAAAAACAAGTAAGAGGTTCTAGTCGGGAGCTCCCGACTAGGGGATACCCTGAACCCTCATATTCCAACACCAAATGCAGGTCGCGCTAATAGATAGAGAGTAGCGGGGAGGTGGCGATAGGTGTAAAATGAAAGATACTTGATCTATATATACTTTTCTAGAAGATACATGTCAAGTTTGGTGACTCAAGCTCTTATTATTTACCAAAATTGCTTAAAAAACAGGATTTCGATATACATTTTTATCGATTACTTGGAAACGGGTCCAGTTATCGATTATCGGAAACAAACTCGATCTGCGTAGGAACTAGGAGCACCTACATCTAAAATTTCTCTAGTTCTTATAGGTTCTGAGATCCTTGCGTTCATACATACGGACGGACGGACGGACGGACGGACGGACGGACGTACAGACAGACGGACATGGCTAGATCGACTCGGCTATTGATGCTGATCAAGAATATATATACTTTATGGGGTCGGAGATGCTTCCTTCTGCCTGTTACATACATTTGGATTTTGCACAAAAACATAATACCCCTTTTACCCATTTTTAATGGGTTCAGGGTATAAAAACATCTAATGGCACTATTATTATATTAATATAACATATATATATATGGGGCATATCCTCAGGTAATTACATCGCATTATATAAATCTATATTCGATATATCTTCCCACTAAAAGTAAACAAACTATTTTACTAAATCAGTGTGGAAAATTCTTTTAAGTTAAAGAGGGACGAGTCGAAATAATCCAACAATAACCAATCTCAATTCAACTCCCATACCAACCTTCTCTTACCTGGTAGAGAACCGACTCGACATCAGATCTAAAAGTCCTAGGTGAATTAAAACTATTTCCTGGAGTGGCTCCCAAAAAAAACATCCGAATACCATCAGTTCCTCGCGATGCTGGATGGTGCATTTTGATAAGGACAGGAAGAAGCGATATAAACTAGCATGGATTTAAATTATGATTTGTTACGAGTCAATGCGGACGACTCGTAACAAAATATGCTACGAACAATGTTAGCGGCTCTCTCCCAGGTTATTTCTGTGCCAAGCCCGGATCTGAGAGATGAGTGGAGGCCCCACTCTTATTATTATATCATATAACGAGAACGACGGCTAGGCTAAAAGCATTTCACCTAACACACGTGCTGTGCACTTCGAAATACGCAATTTGGGTTTCATGTTTACTTATGCCCTTTAAGCACACCCTAGGCCAGTATTCCGCTTAACAAAAATATTTTATGTTGAAAATCCATGTGAAGCACGCTGGTAAGCGATCCACCAGATCTGCGCCAAAGAAATTCCGGGAATCAATGGGTCGAACACGTGGTCCGTTGGCTTGCCTAAGCATGCGGCAAGAACTAATGTGTAGAGGGGTTTTGTGCTTATTTGCAGATATTCAGACGATGCTGAAAGCTTGGTCCGGCCTTAAGGAATAGACTCGCTGTTACCAGTCTATCGCCGATTTTCATTGTTCGTTGTTTTGAATCCGCCATGGTGTACATGTATTGCGTTATTATTATTTTTTTTAGCAAGCAGCGCCGTAATGTATCTTGCACCTTCCTACGACTTCAGGAAAGGGGCTCCGCGACTCCAAGATCGATCACTTTAGTAAAGATTATTCAATGCCGAAATTTTTCTTTTTCAGGGACTTTGTCTTCGAGCTTTGAAGCTGATGAACGTCGGTTTTTTATATCCAAGTGTAAAACAAGCGACTGCAAAGGCTTGCGATTCAAATCGGAAAGAGTGACGAATTTTTCTTATAGCTTTTGTTCACTATGCTTAAGAAAAGTCACATTTTCAACATTCACATATTGGTGTTCCATTGGCAAGTGTCGGTTATCGGTAACAAAAGTGGCAAAAGTACCGCATTTTTAAATAAACAGCTGATCGAGTTTATTTAATTTACATAAGCGCTGCAAAGTTTTCCCTCCAGAAGTCAAATAATATAGCCTCGAGGTAATGTCTCCGTTTAATAAACCCTTTGCGAGATTTGGACATCTTTAAATGTTAAAAACTGTGGGATTATTAATATTTAAATTTATAATTTAAAGTAACCGCTTGCCCTCGTTTATATATAACCGCTGTTTATGGTTAGTTTCACATTTTTCACAACATCGATAGAAAACTTAAACATAAATAATCGCAAAAAACACGAACTTTTCGGGGCAAAAACATTTTTGAAAAATGGGTAAGAAATGTGGACAGTGAAGAAAGGCTAAAAGACACTATATTTTAACTCTCAACGTCGTCATTATTAACATAGGTCATGGTCATTCTGATTATGTTTTTAGTCTAAGCTGACCATAGGTATTTGCATAAACATATGTTATGATGAATTGCTGTCCATCGCTGTCGATTGTAATCAGCTGATTTATTCAAAGAAGCGGTAATTTTCCCACTCACATGTTACCGACATCTGATGGAACACCAATATGGGAAACTTGAAAATGTGAAATTTTTTAAACATAGGGGACAAAGGCTATTTAATACTAAACATTCATACATGCTCTAATAGTGCCTAGAGCTTTAACAGAGGGACATGAGATGGGATGATTGAACTTCTCCATTCTCGGAATCGCATCGTTATGACCAAAAGTTCAATTATTTAGGAAATTAAAAATCAAATAAAGAGCTAGAGACTTGACTTCTCTTAGTCCATGCTCAGATCGAGTTTGTTTCCGATAATCGATAACTTACTCCGTTTCCAAGCAATCGATAAAAATCGATATCGACATCCTGTTTTTTGAGCATATTGGGTAAATATTATGAGCTAGAGTAACCAAAGGTGATATGCTTATTCTAGAATAGTATATATATATCAGGTGTCTTTCATTTCCCCGTAACTACCGCATAGCTTTAAATCAAGTTAATAACCCAACTTAACCCAATTTAAGCTACAATTTTAATGCAATTTAGTTTTAGAGAATTCACAAATACTCTATGGTACAATAAGATATACTGTAGAAAATTTTATTAAGATCGGTTAAGAAACACGTGCGGCAACTAGTGCAAATTCCAAGAATTTCTGTACACAGCTACACATACACATTCATGCGCGTCTGCTTCGAATTCTAACAACAGCATTGCATTATGACTTAATGATTGGTGTGGCTGTTGAGTAGAGTCGATGGAAATTGGTGTTGTCTGTCGCGAGTTCGAGACCTGCCGAGGAAACGATTTTTTTTTGGCTGGTGTGGCTGTTGAGTAGAGACGGAGGCGGGTAGTGCGGTTCGTTGCGAGTTCAAACCCTGTCACGAGAGCTTTGTTTTTCTTTTCATTTATCTTTATTACTATCTGCATTTGGTCTTGGAATACGAGGGTTCAGTTTATCCCCTAGTCGGGAACTCTCGACTAGAACCTCTTACTTGTTTTAATTATATGAATGTATATAAACTAACAAAATGAACAAATTTAAAGCACATTCAACTTTAACTTGCTGTAACTCCTTTTTTCTTATTGCCAATATTGTAGCATCTACCAATTTTAACAAAAACAAGTTAGTTAAGAATGTACAGTGCAATTTTCTAGACCTATTTCACTGCATTTCTGCCTTGGCCCTTTCGATAAAAAATCACGTATCCCCGTGATTTTGAAAAGGCATTTGATCACTTTGGGGTGTAAACAGCACTGAGTCAACTTTCTCGTTCGGGGTAGATCACAATACCGTCAACCTGGTTTTATAACCAAGTGTTTCCTCCGTCTTACAGTGAACTACGCTCTCTTAAAATTTAATACATTACACAGCAGCATCCCTATAGTATCGCCTGAATTAGTGGTCTTGTTCATTGTTGCCGTCCAATTTTTAAATAATATTGTTTAAATTAATTTTAAATATAATTGATTAACTCAACTTTAGCAAATATAATATAATATTTATTTAATATATCTAAACACAAACAAGTAAGAGGTATACCCTGAACCCTCTTCTTCCAACACCCAATGCAAATATATATACTATTCTAGAAGCTACATGTCAAGTTTGGTGACTCTTGCTCTTATTATTTACCAAAATTGCTCAAGAACAAATCCAAATCTCGCAAAGGGAGACCTTACCTCGAGGTTATATTATTTAGGTTTATATTTAAATCAACTCGATCAGCTGTTGATTTAAAAAAGCGGTACTTTTGCCACTTTTGTTACCGATAACCGATACTTGCCAATGGAGGACCAATATGTGAATGTTGAAAATGGGACTTTTCTTAAGCATAGTGTACAAAAGCTATTAAAAAACTACGTCATTCATTTCGATTTGAATCGCAAGCCTTTGCAGCCGCTTTTTTTACACTTGGGTATAAAAAACCGACGTTCATCAGCTTTAAAGCTCGAAGTCAAGGTCCCTGAAAAAGAAAAATTCTGGCATTGAATAATCTTTACTAAAGTGATCGATCTTGGAGTCGCGGAGCCCCTTTCCTGAAGTCGTAGGAAGGTGCAAGATACATTACGGCGCTGCTTGCTAAAAAAAATAATAATAACGCAATACATGTACACCATGGCGGATTCAAAACAACGAACAATGAAAATCGGCGATAGACTGGTAACAGCGAGTCTATTCCTTAAGGCCGGACCAAGCTTTCAGCATCGTCTGATTATCTGCAAATAAGCACAAAACCCCTCTACACATTAGTTCTTGCCGCATGCTTAGGCAAACCAACGGACCACGTGTTCGACCCATTGATTTCCGGAATTTCTTTAGCGCAGATCTGGTTTATCGCTTACCAGCGTGCGTCACATGGATTTTCAACATAAAATATTTTTGTTAAGCGGAATACTGGCCTTAGGTGTGCTTAAAGGGCATAAGTTAACGTGAAACCTAAATTGCGTATTTCGAAATGCACAGCACGTGTGTTAGGCGAAATGCTTCCAGCGTAGCCGTCGTTTTTGTTATATGATTTAATAATAAGAGTGGCCTCCACTCATCCTCTCCAGATCCAGGATTGGGACAGAAATAACCTAGGAGAGAGCCGCTAACATTGCTCGTAGCATATTTTGTTACAAGTCGTCCGCATTGACTCGTAACAAATCATAATTTAAATCCATGCTAGTTTCCATCGCTTCTTCCTGACCTCATCAAAATGCACCATCCAAAACATTTTAATTTCCGTGCAGACACTCAGCATCGCGAGGAACTGATGGTATTCGGATGTTTTTTTTTTTGGGAGCCAGTCCAGGAAACAATTTTAATTCACCTAGGACTTTTAGATCTGATGTCGAGTCGGTTCTCTACCAGGTAACAGAAGGTTGGTATGGGAGTTGAATTGAGATTGGTTATTGTTGGATTATTTCGGCTCGTCCCTCTTTAACTTATATCAGAATTTTCAACACTGATTTAGTACCATAGTTTGTTTACTTTTAGTGGGAAGATATATCGAATATAGATTTATATAATGCGATGTAATTACCTGAACTGTCATTAGCATGTTTTTTTTTAAGCAGCGAAACCGTTACTGACTATCTTAATTATCGCTCCCTATCGCCTTTTTATACCCTGAACCCATTGAAAATGGGTAAAAAGGGTATATTGTATTTGTGCAAAATGCAAATGTATGTAACAGGCAGAAGGAAGCATATCCGACCCCATAAAGTATATATATTCTTGATCAGCATCAATAGCCGAGTCGGTCTAGCCATGAACGTCTGTCTGTTTGTCCGTCCGTATGTATGAACGCAAGGATCTCAGAACCTTTAAGAGCTAGAGACTTGAAATTTAAGATGTAGGTGCTCCTAGTGCCTGCGCAGATCGAGTTTGTTTCCGATAATCGATAACTTACTCCGTTTCCAAGTCATCGATAAAAATGTATATCGAAATCCTGTTTTTTAAGCTATTTTGGTAAATAATAAGAGCTAGAGTCACCAAACTTGACATGTTGCTTCTAGAAAAGTATATATATATCAAGTATCTTTCATTTTATACCTATCGCCACCTCCCCGCTACTTTCTATCTATTAGAGCGAGCTGCACTTGGTGTTGGAATATGAGCGTTCAGGGTATCCCCTAGTCGGGAGCTCCCGACTAGAACCTCTTACTTGTTTTATTATTTTATTATTGCTGTCGTATTTATTATTGCTGTCGTACATAGTCAGGTGAATAAAGATCTCAGGGAGACCTCTGTAGTAATGTGTACAATTTCCAATGATGTATCGCTTGGGAAAACAGAAACTCCTTGCGCTCACAAATTTAATCGAAATGGCCTAAAAAAATTGTTTGGAAGCAACGAAACATGTCCCAATCGAAAGCGAGCTTGTAGTGGAGAACAATTCGAGGGTAAGTAAGCAGCCAGATGTCGACTTAGTGGACAGACCAACCCACGTGATCAAGTGGGATCGCAAAATTCTAACACCAAACCTTCTAGTGAATCGCTTGGTGTGACGGAATAGCGTGTGCGGTTGCTTATTTTTAAGACACTAGAAGCTCATTTGGGTAAAATGGTGTCCTACTATTTCGAAAAATTAAATGCCGCGTTAAGAAATTTAAACCTGTATCATTAGCCACGTAAGAGACCCCAAAAGGAAGGGGGAATATAACGCGATCGAAGAATTGGTAATGAAACAATAGATGACCGAATGATAGTGTTTAGTCTGATAAGCAATCGGTTGGCCAAAACTAATATCGAGTGGCACATCCGATTGGAAAGTCAAATTTTCAGGCTTGGCACAATGTTCAAATGGTAATTTATGGTTGTTATACCAGATTGCCAATATGTTGTTTACAGGACTCGCTCTGACATTTATCTGGAAATACGGCTTTCTAAACAGGTTGTGTTAATTTATCCACATGCTTGCGAGAATGATATAAAGACTACTGATCAGAAGAAGACATAGAAGACAAGGTAAAAAGACGCAACTGGCATCCGAAAATTTTGATAAATTTATAGATGAGATTCTTGTCTTATCTGATGCGTTGCGGGTACTAATGTCAGACGCAGAATTTGACATTATTCTATTAGTAGACATGTTAAGCGAAACCTAAATCAGAATTATCTCATTTTAATACTCCAAACCTTGCGACATTGCGTAAAGAATGTCACCAGCATGAATAATTATATTCAAATTATCTTTTTAAACCAATTTCTCGACCATAAAACCTCGACGGGTTGTCAACGAGTTAGTCTCTGACGATACAACAAGGGCAGATTTGTGCAGAGTATATAAGTGCAGTATGTGCATACATACACACGCATATGGCAAGCCACCTACATTCCGCTTGCTTTCGTTTCGTTTTGTGCTAAGCGTTGGATGTTCACTTATTGTTGCACACACTTTCGTTGGCGCGTTTCGATAAATTAGATTTTTAATTTTATAAATAATTGTACTTTTGTTCATAACGATGCGATTCCGAGTATAGAAAAATTTAATCATCTCATCGCATGTCTTTCTGGTGAAGCTCTAGGCACTGTTAGAGCATTTTAAGTCACTTTATTTTACAATTGATTCACAAATTTTTTATTATTAAGACAAAGAATGTCTAGCATATAATGGGATTATTTCGGCTCTCTTTATCTCGCCAAAAATAGCGCAACCTTCTGCTGCATCACTGAAATCTATGATCGATACTGTTTTCCGCCATCTATGGCACGGGCCATACAAACTTGTATGGTAAATAGGCTGCCGCTACATATGATATGTTTTCTATTGTATTGGAGAGCATGCTTAATTGTTTCAAAAAAAATAATGGTAAGAATTGAGAAAAATTTAAGGAGCTGTCCCCCATGATACAACTAATCCGTGTTGGTCCACAACAGTAAAAGTGGTAGGCGAGTTAGACTTTGATGCATCGACGTAAAGCCATCTTCAGTTGGTGAACTTTACTCCTTTTCCTGCTAGCAGCGGCTTTAACGCTTACTTCGGTCTCACTCATCTTTCATAAGGATCGCGTTTACAGAATATTTTAGTTTGAGTATTCATCATTTGAGCGAACCTTATTGAATGACCGTTAGAAAATATTTTATAGAAAGCTTTGATATGAAAAGTAAGGCGGATAAAAGACCGTTATACATGTTAGGAATTTTATTACGTTTGGTCGTTTGCTAAGATTTTATCTAGCTCATTACAATGTTCATTAAATTGGGCCGTTTGTCGATTGTCAACCTAAGAATTTTTTCGAACGTAGCGTGTTCTATATCTAGATTATTAAATGTCCGATAAGCACAGTGCTGTTTTTACAAATATGGAGTACCTTACATTTTTCATAGAGAGGGTAGATCCGGACGTTTTTCCCCATTTTTGTATACCCTGAACCATTGAAAATGGGTATAAAAAAGGGTATATTGTATTTGTGCAAAATGTAAATGTATGTAACAGGCAGAAGGAAGCATCTCCGACCCCATAAAGTATATATGTATATTCTTGATCAGCATCTATAGCCGAGTCGATCTAGCCATGTCCATTTGTCTGTCCATCTGTCCGTCCGTCCGTATGAATGAACGCAAGGATCTCAGAACCTATAAGAGCCAGAGACTTGAAATTTTGGCTGCAGGTCCGATATTCGATAACTTGACCCGTTTCCAAGTAATCGATAAAAATCGATATCGAAATCCTGTTTTTTTTAGCTATTTTGGTAAATAATACGAGCAAGAGTCACCAAACTTGACATGTAGCTTCTAGAATAGTATATATATTTGCATTTGGTGTTGGAAGAAGAGGGTTCAGGGTATCCCACAGTCGGAGGACCTACTGCTAAAATTTCAAGTCTCTACCTCTTATAGGTTCTGAGATCCTTGCGTTCATTCATACGGACGGACAGACAGACGGACAGACAAATGGACATGGCTAGATCGACTCGGCTATATATGCTGATCAAGAATATATACACTTTATGGGGTCGGAGATGCTTCTTTCTGCCTGTTACATACATTTACATTTTGCACAAATACAATACAAATACAAATACAAATACAATATATCAATTTACCCATTTTCAATGGGTTCAGGGTTAAAAAAAATTGGGAATAACGTCCGGATCTACCCTCTCCATGAAAAATGTAAGGTACTCCATATTTGTAAAAAACAGCACTGTGCTTATCGGACATTTAATAATCTAGATATAGAACACGCTACGTTCGTAAAAACTCTTAGCTTGACAATCGACAAACGGCACAAAATTAATGAACATTGTAATGAGCTAGATAAAGTCTTAGCAAACGACCAAACGTAATAAAATTCCTAACATGTATAACGTTCTTTTATCCGCCTTACTTTTTATATCAAAGCTATCTATTAAATATATACTAACGGTCATTCAATAATGATGAATACTCAAGCTATAATATTCTGTAATCGCGAGACCGAAGTAAGAGTAAAAGCCGCTGCTAGCAGGAAAAGGAGTAAAGTTCGCCAACTGGAGATGGCCTTACATCGATGAATCAAAGTCTAACCCGCCTACCACTTTTACTGTTGTGGACCAACACGAATTAGTTGTATCATGGGGGACAGCTCCTTCAATTTTTCTCTATTCATACCAGTATTTTTTTTTGGAAAAACATAACATATGTAGCGGCAGCCTATTTGACACTCTATTAACATGAAGTAATTCTGATTTAGGTTTCGCTTAACATGGTTACTAATAGAATAATGTCAAACTCTGCGTCTGACATTAGTACCCGCAACGCATCAGACAAGACAAGAATCTCATCCATAAATTTATCAAAATTTTCGGATGCCAGTTGCGTCTTTTTACCATGTCTTCTTCTGATCTGTAGTTTTTATATCATTTTCGCAAGCATGTGGATAAATTAACCCAGCCTGTTTAGAAAGCCGTATCTCCAGATAAATGTCAGAGCGAGTCCTGTAAACAACATATTGGAAATCTGGTATAACAAACATAAATTACCATTTGACATTGTGCCAAGCCTGAAAATTTGACTTTCCAATCGGATGTGCCACTCGATATTAGTTTTGGCCAACCGATTGCTTATCAGACTAAACACTATCATTCGGTCATCTATTGTTTCATTACCAATTCTTCAATCGCGTTATATCACATGGAAAATCATTTTCACCCTCCTTTTGGGGTCTCTTACGTGGCTAATGATACAGGTTTAAATTTCTTAACGCGGCATTTAATTTTTCGAA